>BMAU01000783.1:0-359628 GCA_019973935.1 Trichonephila clavipes | reverse complement strand
TATTATAACAATTTTTTTATTTGTAATTGAGTTCCTCATTTACTAAGCTCAAATATATATTTCTTCTACAAAATTGAATCCATTAAAAATATTTTGATTAACGTGAATGAAAAAAAGAAGCGATTGTTATTTTTACAGTGAAAATTTCATACGCAAGGGAATTTAGCTATTATACTCAAGACACGGAAGAAAAAAACTGCCTGAAAACAATCTCCCAAATTGGGACAATGTTTCAATGAACCACTACGGCATAGAAAAATGCTATAACGCCAAACCAGGCAACCCAAAATAATGACGTCATTACACATCTACCAATGACAAGCAACCTCTTTTCCTTTGACCGTGCCGAAGAGGAATGCCCGAGGGTGTGAGGAACTTGAAAAAAAGTGCTCTTTATTTAACGCTACGCTAAATATTGGAATTTGTCTATAGCAGTCAGTTCCTCCGAGACATGAATTTTTGAAAATATACTCCAAAATGTCAAATATTCCTTAGGATCACCTGAAAACATCTTTAATTCAAATTTAGGTAATTTTAATTATACCACATCACGCTCGGAAGAACTTTCTAAAAGAGATCCATAATCTTTATTTAATAGCGTTTCTATCTTTGATTTAAGCTCAAAAAAATTATCTCTATAATCCTCTGCCCCCTCAAAAACAGCTTCGTATTCGGCAGCAGTAGCAATATTTTCTAAAAGTAAATCAGAAATTTTATTCTGAACCTCATCTGAACGTAAAAATTTATCTTGTAACTGAGAGTTCAATGCGGACAGCTTATCGCCATCCTTGGCGTCTTCTTTCGTCGCCAAATATTCTTTCAACTTATTCGCATAGCCGTAAACGAAGTTCTTAACGACTTCCGTTTTATTTTCAAAGCATCCAGATTTATACGCAAACTTAAAGCAGTTACTTGAAATGATTCGTAATAAATTCTTAATGTCTGTTTATAAAGAAGAAAATACAGTGAGTATGCTTTCTTAAACTTAAATCACTCTCGTAAACATAAACAGAATATCGTAACTCATAAGCAGTAATCTTAATTATTCGTCCCTGTACATTTTATAGTTCTGAATTCATCGAAAGCAGAATTCTGTCCTGTCACGATCGCCAATTTATTATGACTGAAGACGATCTTTTATCTTTATACTATTTTATTTACATTATGTACGGGGAACTGTATAAAAAAATCGTAAACATGGATGAAATTCTGCTTTTATTCTAATTCTTCCTCCGTTGCCAATTCCGCTAGCTCAATAACAAGTTACAAAAATAGAAAAGACAACAGGAAGTGCGAAATATATCACGAGTTGCAAAATCAATACTTCCTTTTCTTCCTTGTTCTGTATGTTACTGGTAAAAGAATTTCTCATCTGGATATAAAGTTTAGTTGGCTTTCTATCTTTAGTCTAGAGTGTAAAAGATGTAAGAATTTAGTTCTACCTACACGAGTGAACTAATACAACAATCCTTCTTATCTTTAGAATGAAAATTACTGGCAGACAGTGGCGTAACAGAGAACACTTGGGCCCCCCTGCAAAGTAAGGTTTGGGCCCCCAGAGTTGGATTTTACACAGGGTAGGTACTTGACGATACTCTTGCTTTGGGCCCTCTAGATCCCCCCGCAATGCGGGACGTACGTTACGCCACTGCTGGCAGATGATTTTCTGCTAGAATGGAGCTATTCACTCTGCTTAATAGGCCTTTTCTATCAAGCTCTGCTCTTAGACAATATGAAATGGAGTTGCTGTATGTGTGTGTCATGTCATAAGCTGTAAGTGTTCTTGCATTGATTTTGCTAAAACATAGCTTAGTTCGAAATGAAACTTTCTTTGGGCTACTGTCATTTCGGTGCTGTACATATTTTTCTGTAGTCTGCTTCTATGATGAATACACTGGAATTTTTCTTGTGCAAGACCTTTTAAGTCCTCTTGTATAAATAATTTGATTTCGATTTCTTGGATGATTTCGTCAAACTTTGGTTATCTTTCCTCCATAAAAAGTAAAGGCAGTCTTTTTAAGAGATTGCTGAATTCAATATGAATGTAAAACTGCTCAATATCTTATAAATTTCGTATATGCTTGTATCTTTTTGATTTTAAATTGAAAATCTAAATATCTGGACAAGATTTCTTAATTTGTATCATTTTTCTATATTTCATTTTTATCATTGATTTTGTTATTCACCATCATAAGTATTAATAAGGATTCAAATTTCTTACTGTGAAGTATTTTTCTTTTTATTAATGTGTATGGTTAATTTTTATACATACAGTACTGTATTGTAAATTTATTTCACACTAAAGTATTGTACTGACTATTTATTTTGCTGAAATGTATTGTACGTACAAACAAGAAAATTCTTTTTGTTCATGAGGGAAAACAGTTTTCACTGTTGGCTAAATATACAAATCACAGTATTTGGCAACATCTTTTATTCTTCTTTTTGTAATTATTTAAGGAAAAGTGTAATACACAAGAACAGTTAATTTTTTCCCATATGTACTAATAAATACTGTAATTTTTCTTCTGTTTGTGTTTAGTTTATATTTTAAGGATTTATATTTAACTTGTGTTTTTAATAATTAATGTTTAGAAAGTTTAAGGAATAAAATACTGTCTTCATGTATAAATATTTTTCATATCACAAATCTTTACCATGCAAAGAGTTTAATCCGATTTAAATGCTTTTTTGAGGATTAGGGAAACTTCCTGCCTGTGATTTTTATCTCCCACTTTCAGAAGATAGAGAGGACTGTTTCATAGCATTTTGAACTGGAGAAATTTTTGCGACCAATCATGGTGATCATAGCAATCTATCTTGGTGATGAACAAGTCACCGAGAAGCTTGGTACCCTTTGAGACAAGTCTTTATTATAAAGGAACTCAAAATATTTACAAATTCCGCTATTTACCATTTTTTTGTTACATTGTCCTGTAATGTCACCATAGTCAAATTTGCTTCTTGCGAATCATGCTACTTTTAACCAACATGTGACCAATTGGATTTTTTCAAATAAAACACGTCAGATTTTTTCTTTTCTTTTGCTGATATAGTATCAGGGTGTGATTCATGCTATGCAAATTTGGCTGCGATTTTTTACCCAATTTCCTGTAGATAGTTTTATTAAAAAAGGATTTACAAAAGCTCATGAAAAGCATTGTTTACTGCTGTTAGTTCTGTTATTGAACAGCGCCCTCTAGCGGCTTGTAAAGAAAAACGTCAGTGTAAGGGTAACACTCACTCCGAGAGGTTGTGTACGGAGTAGAGAAAGATTAAAAATATTACAGTCCACTGCGTGTGTTTACTGTGTGTGTGTGTTGAGTCAATTCATGGTCCACCTCACCGGAGGAAAACGCCCTTATGGAAATGAGAATTTGTGAAACCGTGGATTATCAAAATTCACAGTGAAAAAAATATAAAAGTGATTGCCAAAGTGTGAATAGAATAGCGAGCAGCGTGAAACAGCGATCTGAGGAGGTAGGTGCAATTAATTGATCCTTCTATTAGTGTCCTTAATTCATAAATATGTCTTTAAATAAATTAGGGAAAGACGAGTTAAAAATCGTTGCGGAAGAGTTAAATTTAACTGTACCAGAAGGAGCAAAAAATCGCTGGCTTAAAACTTAATTGTAAATAGTGACGCTTACAAAAATGATAAAGAGTTAGTTCAATCTGCAATCGATTATACTTTGGCGGAAATTAACAATAAGAGATTGGATACTGAAACTAAATTAGAATTTGAACGAATTAAATTAGCGCAATTGCAAAAACAATTAGAGCTTGCAAATATCCAGAAGAATTTAATTGAAAATTCCGATATTCAAAATCGAGTGTTTGTGAAACTGCCGCCAATTGTAATGTTGAGACTTTGTTAAAGTCCGTGAAAAACTTTAACAATACCCGTACCTTCAAGAGTGGAATCATATAATTTATTTTTCCAGTCGCTTGAAAAGCATTCAAAATAAAAGAGGTTCCCGAACAATTTAAATGCGAAATTCTTTTAAATATTCTAGGTGAGAGAGTTAATAATTTACTTGTTCATGTTTCCGAAGAAGAATTAAATAATTATAGTAAGCTTAAAGATGTAGTATTAAAAGAATTTTCTCCCACACCACAAGAATGCTATAATAGATTTCAGAAAGCGCAAAAATTAAGTTCAGAGAGTTATGTGCAATTTGCATCACGATTATGCACGACATTTGAGTATTATTGTCAGCTGCGCAATGTGAATGATTTTAAATC
This sequence comes from Trichonephila clavipes, assembly GCA_019973935.1. NCBI lineage: Eukaryota > Metazoa > Arthropoda > Arachnida > Araneae > Nephilidae > Trichonephila > Trichonephila clavipes. Next base: position 355,383 of record BMAU01000783.1, on the reverse strand, counting down.
ATTGTGTGAGTTAATTGTATCGGATAAAATAATGTACACACTGGACAGAGAATTATTGTCTTACATGAGTATAAAACAGGGAGAGAAATATTTTAAACCACAAGAGTTAGGGCGTGAGTGCGATATATATTTGTCATCGAAAGGCAAAAATTAAGAATGAGATATTTTCTAAGCCCTTTTGTGAAAATTCCAAGCGTTTTAATTATAATAAACAAAAATTTAATGCTAAAATACCGCGAGATACATCGAATGTATTTTTTTCCGAGTTAAAAAATGATAAATGTGTATTGTGTAAAAATAATCATGCTTTACAATTTTGCCCACAATTTAAAATGTTTTCTGTAAACGAAAGAGTAGAATTTGTTAAAAATAATAGACTTTGTTTTAAATGTTTTTCACCTCAATGCAGCGTTAGTAGATGTAGATCAAAAAATTGTTTCTGCTCGAAACCGCATAACAAACTATTACATTACCCCAGAGAAAGGAAAGGGAATTCCTTCTTCCCCTTGAGACGATGACAGACGTTAACCAGGAACCACCCCGATTCGCCTTTAGTGTAATGCCGAATCTTTCGTTCCGAAAGAAGACGAAACACAGATCGTGGCAACGGCGTGTTTTAAAAACAAATGCCTTTGAGTACTGCTTTAATTCTAGTGAAAGATAAATATTCAGAATGGCAGACATTTCGAGCCTTGTTAGACTCGGGAAGTGAAACTTGTCTAATTTCGAATGAGTGCGCGAATAAATTACGACTTAAGACCGAAAGAATAAATACATTAATCTCGTGTTTAAATGATGCTTCTATGGTAGTAAATGGGTGTGTTAAAGTGGCGATTTCTAATCAAAATAAATCTTTCGAAAGGGAATTGATATGCTTCGTAGTTAAAAATCACTGATTTTATTCCGCAGAAAGCGTTAGAAATAAATTCTGATTTTTATAATTTTGTGGAATTAGCGGATTCTAAATTTAATGTTCCCGGCAAAATTGATTTATTATTAGGTGCAAATATATTTAATGAGTGATTGAAACCGGAAAGAATTAAAATAAAAATTCGCAATTACTGTTAGTCAACAGCGTATTTGGTTATATAGTAACGGGTAATTTAGATTCAATAAATGAAACTAAGGTTCACTGCGGTTTGATTCGTGATGAGGATTTGAATAAAAATTTAGAAAATTTTGGAAATTAGAGGAGATGGAGGAACCGATAGTTAAAAATAAAGAAAGGCTAATTTGTGAGAACATTACGCGAATACTCATTTTAGAACTAAAGAAGGTAAATATGTAGTATCTATGCTCCTTAAAAAGGAACCCTCGTGTTTGGGTAATTCGAAAGACATAGCCCTCAAACGACTTGATCGCTGTGGAATCGCTTAGCTAGAGATGAAAATTATTTAAATTTATATCGTGAATTTTTAAGAGATTATGAAAGACTGGGTCACATGAAGGAAGTGACTAACGAAACTGAAACCAAAATAGCCTACTACGCTACCCATCATGAATTTATCGTCCAGAAAAGTCCACAACAAAACTTAGAGTTGTCTTTAACTGTTCTTCGTTAACTGATAATGGAATATCTTTAAATGACATTCAATATAATGGAGGAGTGATACAAGAGGACTTATATGCGCAAATGCTCAGGTTCAGAACTTACACGTATGCATTTACAGAAGACATTAAAATGATGTATCGAACTATAATTAACCCTAAACAGCGTAATCTGCAGAGAATCGTTTGGAGTGAAAGTGAACATGAATCACCCAAATTCTACATTTTGAACTTTCAACTGTTACCTATGGCACTGTAAGTGCTCCTACTTAGCACAGAGAACTTTAACCCAATTGTCGATGGATGAAGAGGCTAACTTCCCATATAGCAGCTTCCGTTTTACGGAACAACTTGTATATGGACGATGTCCTTTGTGGTGCTGCAACGTTAGAGGAGGCAATTGTTCTCAGACAACAATTAAAAGGAATTTTGAAAAGTGCTGGAATGGAGTTGCATAAACTTTGCGCCAATCACCAGAAATTGTCACCGGATCCCGAACAGAATTACAATTTTGCAACTTTAACAGAGACGAAAACGTTAGGAGTGTCGTGAAACCGAACCCTAGATTGCTTTTTGATTAAAGTGAAAGTCTGTTTGGACAGTTCTTATACTAAAAGAGACGTCTTGTCTACTATTGCCAAGATCTTTGATCCTGTTGGACTGATGGCACCAGTAATTTCCAAAGCAAAGATTTTCCTCCAGCGTTTGTGGAGAAGCAAATTGGAATGGAATGACCTTCTGCCAGCTGAAGAATATCGAGAATGGCAACAATTCCCTAGTATCCTTAGAGAATATCAACAATATAGAGATACCAAGGCGTATTCTTGTCGCTTTTCCAGAAGTTATTGAGATCCATGGCTTTGCTGATGCCTCAGAGCGGTGCTACGGTGCAGCAGTTTACTGCAAATCTAAAAAATTTGAAGAGTGAAACTTTAGTTCGGTTAATCACAAGCAAATCGAGAGTAGCGCCTATTAAAAGCCTGACAATTCCCAAACTTGAATTGTGTGCTGCAGTGCTATTGGCAAAACTGGTGAAAAAGTTGTAGCGGCTTTACAACTAGAAACTGCTGAAGTATATCTTTGGTCGGATTCGATGATCGTCTTGGCGTGGCTTCGAAAGGAACCGATGGACTTAAAGACCTTTTGTTCAAAATAGGGTTGCCAAGATACAAGAACTCTATCCTAATCAGTTATGGAGACACGTACCATCTGATCAAAATCCCGCAGACTTAGTCTCCCGAGGAGTCGATCATGAGAAACTTTGCAACAAAACTTATGGTTTAATGGACCAACATTTCTTTCAGGTGATGACTATCCAAATCGAACTATAAACTGTAGAGAGAAGCTAGATGAATATAATTCAGAACTGAAAAACTGTGTTAATGAACAAATTGAAAACTTTCAATCGGTGCTTAATATTCATGTTAATGATTTTTTAAACGACCTTCTTAATCTAAGCAATAATTATATAACTATTTTACGTGTATTAAGTTTTATTTTCAGGTTCGTGGAAAATTTAAAGGGAATAAATAAAGTGGCTGGTCCACTCACAACAAAAGAATTTGCGAAAGCTGAAACATATCTGGTAAAAAAGGTGCAAAAACAAGAATTTTCCAGTGATATTAACCATCTTAAAAGTAAGGAAAGTGTGCTACCAAACAGTAAGTTAAAGACATTGAATCCCTTTTAGATGACAACGGTGTCTTAAGAGTAGGAGGACGATTGTGTAACTTAGAGTTAAGTTTCGATAAAAAGCACCAGATAATTTTACCAAAAAATAATAGATTAACTAATAATAATAGAATATTTTCATAAGAAATATTTACATGTGGCAACTGTATCTTTACTGAATCATATTCGGGAAAAATTTTGGCCGTTGAATGGTAGGTCAATGTGCAGAAAAATTGTATATAAATGTATTGTATGTTTTAAAGCGAAACCAATTGTGTCAACTCAAATTATGGGTAATTTGCCAAAAGAGAGATTTATTACTGATTATCCATTTAATTGTTCAGGAGTAGATTTCTGTGGTCCTTTTTCATTAAAAATAAAGGACAACGTAAAGGAAATTTCTTTAAAGTGTATATTTGTATTTTTGTGTGTTTTGTGTTTAAAGCCAGTGTTTCTCAAACTGTGGAGCGCGCCCCTGGGGGGCGCGATGACCTTACGAGGGGGCGCGAGCATATCGAAAAAAAAAGATTTAAAAAATAATTAGTTTACTGGAATGAATTAAAACAAAATACTTTCAGACATAATAAAAATGCACTTTTACTCTGATATAATTTATAGGCGCGCGAGCGATATTAAGTCAACAAAAATAAAAACTTCTTCAATACCTAATTAGCTATCTTTGATCCTATAACCAAATAAAAAAACTTTTGTTTTATTTTGCTGTAATCCCATGATGAGAGATTTTTTATTACGCTTTTTTTAACCTAACATACTACTCTTTCAGAGAAAAAACAGATCCCAGACCCAGAATCGAAAAAATTTAGGAACATAAAAAATTCATCACTGTCATTATTTTTAAAATACTGCGCATTATAGCTGTAATCTGTTTGACCTTCTAAGTTATTGGTACAGTTAGTTATGACCCCTCTCTTATGTGTTCTCTGTTGCGCTTTTTTCCATGCAAAAGAGTTTTATGATATTTGGAAAACCACGGAGACCACACACAAACACACGCACAAGCACATGAAGGATTACTTGGCCAAGACATATTTTTATAAATATTCTCAACATATAAAGCATAACGAAAACGTTTCACACAATTTTTAGCAGTAACATACATATTATCATAATGAATATACTTTTTTACCCATAAGTGATCGCGCGGGACACACAGATTATGAAATCGTTAATTCTGGCAAATTGTTTATTTGTTACCAATTAAAATTGAAAAGTCCTTGAAAGTAGGTAAGTAAACTTTCTCTTAATTAAATTATTCACTGGAATCATGATTTGTATCATTTACAATAAAATAATTATAAAAAACGATTGGGGTGACTCAATAACCCCGACCGTATCGAGTGAGCGCCTGCTCCTGGGTTAAAACATGTTGAAGTCTTTTCGCTTTAAATATTAAAAATAATACAATTATTCTTCATCGATATTTTGTATTATTGATCATTATTTAACATCAGTGACACACACAAGGGGGGGATCCGGACCCCCCTCCTCAAAGCCCTTGATTTTTTTCCGATTGATTATAATTCTAAGTTTATAGTACGCAAAATTTAATTAAGTATTTGTTATTAATGATTAATTTTATTAATTAATGCTAATTATTTATTCAAGAATTAGTTTTTTACTGTGTTTTGTTCCCGAAAATCGACAAAATCAAAAGGAACCTGATACAAGATTGGTGAACTTTCGACCCCGGAACCCCCCTTGAAAAATTCCTGTGTGCGCTACTGTTTAACATCAATTATAAATGCTAATTCTGTGAGGCTTAAAATAACAATTCGCTTAAAACTAATTATAATTTGAGCAACCATTTAAAAAAAATCATTTTATGTTTTTGTAAACATTGTCGAGCACTTGGCTTTGCGCTGCCCTTACAATTCAGCTATTATATGAATAATGTTTTATTTTCTTATAAATGAACTCGTGCAAAGAGCGGGCACTTCAGCCGGTATACTTTTAATGTATCAGTGCTGCACAGAATATTTTATAACTAATTAATTAATACTAAATTAAGAACAAGTTTAATAAGTATTAATGACGTCCATGAGCTTGTTTTGGAAAGCAAAGTTTTTATAAGGAATGCTTATGATTAGAAATTGACCCTCTGAGTTCTTTTTCTATATTTAGCAGATATCTATATTTTGTCTTCTAAGCAGCTACCGCATTTTGCAATATGTTCAATTTAAAAATTAGAGAAAGGAAAAATAACATAATAATTATCGTATTATTTTATTTATATATTTATTTTGCTTAAAAGTATTATACAAAATTTAATACTTATGTTACTAATTTGTATGGTTTATAATTAAGATCGCCTATTGTAGCTTTAGCGTCAAAGTGCATTATTATTGCATTCAGTACATTATTAATGTATAAGGGGGGCGCGAAAAAATTTGTGATCGAAAAGGGGGCGCCAGTATTGAAAGTTTGAAAAGCACTGGTTTAAAGCGGTACATATTGAGATAGTATCAGATTTAACATCGCAAGCATTCATTGCCGCGTTGAAAAGGTTTATGGCTCGAAGAGGCAATGTGCAAAACTGTTTTCGGACAATGGTAAAAATTTCGTCGGAGCTAGCAATGAAATTAAAAACTCCTTGAAATAGTCAGAAAACCAGACGAAAAATTAGCTAATTACTTAGCAGCAGAAGGAATAGAGTGGAAATTTATTCCTGCGAGGTCGCCCAATTTTGGAGGTCTTTGGGAAGCGGCCATAAAGTCATGTAAATATCACTTAAAAAGAGTTGTGAATGGAATTAATTTAACGTACGAGGAACTACTTACGGTCACAGTACAAATTGAGGGAATTTTAAATTCTCGACCGCTTTGCCCCCCTATCAAACAATGATGATGATTTCCAAGTGCTTACACCAGCTCATTTTTTAATTAATAGGTCTTTAAATTCGCTAGAAGAGCCTAATTTGACAAAATGTAAAGAGAGTAATCTCAAAAGTGGAAAAAATAACTAAGATAGTTCAATTAATGTGGAAATTTTGGAGTCGTAATTACTTGAATCAATTACAACAGAGAGGAAAATGGATGTTTGAGAAGAATAACGTTAAAATTGGAGACTTGGTTTTAATAATTGAAGAAAATTTACCAACATATAAATGGGCATTAGGTAGAATCGTAGAATTGTATTATGGCGAAGATAAAAAAAGTGCGTGTAGTGAAAAAATTAAAACTCAGTATAGTACATGTAAAAGAGCCATATCAAAAAATTTGTGTTTTACCAATGGAAGATCCTTAAATATAATTTGAATTTTTCATTTAGTGTACCATTGGTGGTGAGTAAATTTACTCATTGTTAGTAAAGTGATTTTGTATTTGTATAAAAATATTGTTATTTGTGAAATCTTGAATTTATATAATGATTTATGTAATTGTATTTCTTGAGAATTGTCAAGTGTTGAATGTGTAAAAGTGTTCTAGATGTAACCAATATGAATGTTAATTTAGTAACAATGATTGCATGGTTAAACCAGTGCAATGTGGGGCGGTATGTTAGTTCTGTTATTGAACAGCGCCCTCTAGCGGGCTTGTAAAGAAAAACGTCAGTGTAAGTGTAACACTCACCCGAGAGGTTGTGTACGGAAAGTAGAGAGAAAGATTAAAAATATTACAGTCCACTGCGTGTGTTTACTGTGTGTGTGTGTTGAGTCAATTCAACTGCCAATTGCAGAATCTTTATGGAATAAAAAAATCTGAAGGTATTGTGAATTGTTAAATTCCTGGCAGGACCGACTTTTGTTTTTGGTGCCAAATTGAAAAACTAGTGTTTTCAATATGGTGTTAGAAATGAAAAATCCTGAAAAACCTTAGGTTTCCGAGGGAGTGTTGACAAAATGGTGAAAAACTGCGTTTTTTTTTCAAAATGGCGTTGGAGATGAAAACGTGGGTTTTAAAGTGGCGTCAAGAGAAGAAAAAAAGTGTGTGGGGGGTAAGTGGACATTAATTATGTAAAAGAAATGAATATCTGCTACTTAAAAGTGTGAAGAATTTTAAATGCCTGTCTAAGCATTAACTCATAAAAATGACTTCAAAATATATTTTAGATAAATATTCTTTTTGAAATGGGAGAAAGGGATTTCTAAGAAGACTATGTAATTAACTAGAAATTGTTGTATGCATGTTGAAGAATTAATAATTGATTGTTAACTTTTGACTTTAATTTAATAATCAATGTATTACAAAATTCTTAGTCTCTTTTGTGTGCCTGACAAGTATTTTTGGTGTTTGCCTATTATTGCAACTGTTAATAAAGCACATGGTTGCACATACAACACATGTTTAACCTTGCTTACCAACTTGACAATTTATCTAGGATATAAGCATTTTTGTGATAATAAATAGATTTTTTTTCAATTCCCCCCTCCTACTATTAGTTCACACTCTCCCCTATATATAGTTATTTAAATATATATATATATCTTGTTCAAGTTTTCAATTGTTAATAAAATACTTTCCATTCATTCATTCAAATTTAAATATATTTTTTAAAACTTGTAGTGGATGGCGCTTGATCTTTAATACAGTTTTTTCAAATATTAATTAATTAAATTAAAAAATGAATAAGTAGCAAAAAGCAAACAAAATTAGTCCAACAGCATGTATGAAAGGAAAATAATTATTTTTGTCCTGTAGCACAATGAATAATGTGTAGCACACATTAGCACTGTTTGAATCCCACCAGAGATGGCCTAATTTCTGAGAATATGATTTTTTTTTCTTTTTACTATACTATTTTATTAGAATAATTAAATTTAACTAGTGATTAAATAGTAACAAACAAAAAAAATAGTCCAACACCATGTATAGAAAGGAAAAAGGAAAGTTGCAAAAAAAAATCGCTTTTTATTTTGTCACTTAATATTGTGATTCTCTCATATGTATTTACAAATTTATATTAATTGTAACTATTTAATGAAAAGTAACTAAAATAATATATTTTTTTTGTTAACCTAAGATGAATTGACTTGCATTTTTTTTTATATTATTTGTTACAATTAATTTTATCTTTTAGGTTATTAAAAGTGCTTTGTGGAAAAAAAACACAACAGTGTTGAGAATTTGTTAATTTTTTTATGTATGAAGTAAGTCCTTTTTATGTAAATTTTCACCATTTGTACTGTTTATGATGTTTTTATAACTTCACAAATTTTTCTATATTAATCTGTAAACTACTTCAAATAATGAATGAATAACTGATGTATTTTAACAATTTTTTGACATTTGGCATAGATTATGTTAGGTTTTACCCTAATTCACTTTTGTTTGAAGTGCCCAGATTTTTTTTTTTTTTTTTGAGAATCACAAATGTGCTGAAATTCCTTTTCACGAGAAAGAACAATTAAAAGCTTTATCACATGCTTTTCTCTATTTCGGGATAAATGACAAGTATGTCTTTTTAAAGTCAAACTTGCTTTTATCCATTTCTAAGCTGTCTTTTAAGATCTTCATTCGAGTCTATGCCGATAAGTTCCTCTTGTAAATATGACATTTTTTTTCAATGTGGCCATATGATATAAGTGCCTTCCATAATATTACCATGCTCAAAACATTCTCGAATTGAATTTCAAAACCTGAATCAAGGGCATTTAAATAGTTAGTTTGAAATGTCATGTTCCTGGCAGATTGTCTATGACAAATTGAGAAACTGGGAAAATTCATGACTTCTATAGCCTTCCTTTAGCTCATTTCTGACAAGAGGTGGTAAAATGATGGTCCCTCATTTAATCAAATTTAAGTTGTCACCTTGTAACTGAATGTTAATCTCATTAAATTTAGTAAATAAAATTGTTCAATAGGTAAAATCTAGTTTTTGTGATGAAATTTTTTTTAAAAAATCCAATCTTTAACATCATAAAACTCTCGGTCGTTTAAAGAGACCAAAAAAAAAAAACCTTTTCAAATAAATACAGGCTTTTTAAAGGCAGTGAGCGTACTTTAATGTGTATTATTTAATGATTAAAGCTCATAATTTTTCTTCTCACATTTATGCAAATAACCATGTATTCAATACATTGCTTTAGATTCAGTTTACTGCTTTGATGTCTAATTGAAGATATTCTTTCAATCTACCATTCAGATTTTTAACCACTAAATTATATCAGTGGATGATGCATTATATATATTGCTATTACATACTTTGCTAATGCATTGCTACTGTAGCAAGTGTTTCAATCTTCTTTCATAACATGGATTAAAAGGTATGGCACTAGGGAAAAAAGTTTCATGTAATTATTTTCAGAAATAGAAGCTATTAAATGCTTAAATCAAATTTCAAAAATCGTAAAGAAAAAGTTATGTCGAGTCCGATATTTTAAATCATGTGGTTTATATATAAGAATAAAGCTTGTTCTTTTGAGGACATAGGCATGATTAATCATGAGAATGAGATACAGAGCGATTTGAATGTTGTATGCCTGAAAAAGTGTCAAAATTTACTCATTTTAGAAAAAATTGCTAAAATAGCAAAATATTGTTTTTTTGAACAACATAAAAAAATATCATGGTAAAATAAACAATATATCCTATTGAGAATTTATTATTTTTTTACTTCTGATTGTGGTATGGAAAAAAGGAAAACGGTTTTAAAAACAACAGAAATATTGGAAATTTTACTCCCTGGCATCTTTTGGAGTCTCTGTTGCTGGTCAATGGTCATTACATTCATTCATTTTAACATTTTCAGTTAATATATTGATAACTACTGATAAAATGGATTCTAATTGTAATTTCAGCTTTTAAATGGTCAAAATGGATTCTTCTAATTAATTTCCCTTCCTTTGGTGTCTTTACACTTCTTTAGCATTTGTTTAAAATGGAATAAACTCTTTTTAATATTAAACATATAAATAGATAAATATGTATTTATATTGTTCGGATCGACTAATTTAAATATTTCATAGATCAATAGAAAACATCTGTAAATGGGGTATTCCATTCATTGAAAATTAAATTTATGGACTGGTTAAAATTAAAATGATCCTAGACCTCACATTTTTTCCCAAAAGAAAAGGCAACACCGGGATCGCCCATACAGATGAGGAAAAAGCTAGCGAACTCGCTAGAGAATCAATTTCAGCTAAACAACATCTCGAACCCAACACAAGACAACAACCATATTAGGCTGGTTTTTAGATTTTTCAATAACGAAAATAACTTCGATGACTTACCTACTAACACTAAACCCTCTGAAATTATTCAAATAATTAATAACTTTAAAATTAGAAATGCCTCAGGCCGAGAAGGTATTACTAATAAAATGTGTAAACATTTCAATAGATCGGTCAGATTCCAAATGACTAACATAATTAACAATATTCTAAAGGTGGGATACTTCCCACAAATAAGGAAAACAGCTTCGGTGATTCCGATTCTAAAACCTGGGAAAGACTCTACCCTCCCAGATAGTTTTTGTCCAATCTCCTTATTACCAGTTCTCAGTGAAATCACTGAGAAAGTTATTCAAAAAAGACTTTGTCAACATCTCAACGATAATGATATCTTAATTCCCCAACAACACAGCTTCCGAGCCGGACTCTCCACATCACACCATCTGTTGCGGGTGGTGGAGTATATAAAGACAGGATTTCAAAACCGGAAATCAACCGGAGCTGTTTTCCTAGATATTCAAAAAGCATTTGATAGAGTATGGCATGTGGGGCTACTCTACAAATTAATTCAAATTAATACCCCTCCCCACTTAATTCAATTAATTTTCTCATTCCTCACTAACCGATCCTTTGCAGTCAAAGTTAATAGTATTCATTCTACTAACAGAAGAATTAACGCTGGAACGCCTCAGGGTAGCTCCATTTCCCCAATTCTGTTCAATACCTATGTAAATGATATTCCTAGAACCAACCAATCCACGATTTGCACGTTTGCCGACGACACGGTGATCCTGGCACAAAGTAATGAACTACAACTCGTTACTCACTTCTTACACAAACACATAGCCAAACTAGAAGATTGGTTCTCTACATGGAAAATTGCTCTCAATGTAGCAAAAACAGAGGCTGTCTTCTTCTCACATCACATTAAAAAAGAACCACCAAAATTATATTTACACAATACACACATACCCTGGGGTCCAAAAACACCAAGTACCTAGGTGTAATCCTAGACTAAAGACTCACTTTTAAGCAACACATCATACACATCCGTAGAAATTTTAACATTTCCATTGGTAAAGTTTTCCCTTTAATTGCACGGAAATCATGTTTACCTGTAAGAAACAAAATGCTTATTTATAAACTCGTTCTCAGACCAATACTCCAATACGCAAGTCCAATCTGGGCCAATGCAGCCTATTCTAATATCCAGATGCTGGAATCAGCCCAAAATAAAATTATAAAAATAATCACTGACTCACCATGGTATGTGAGAAACGAAGAAATACGATACGCATTAAAGCTTAAAACTCTAAAAGATTTTTTCAAAAAAATAGCTACCAAATTTTTCAATAATATTGATAATCATACTAACCGAGCAATTGCTCGTATCGAAAAATGATATAAATCCTTTATTTAATAGGCCTTGCAATATTTTAATTTAAATTCCAACTTTTCTCATCTTTCGTCAAACTCCAACTCGATCACTCTCAAAATTAACCGGACTCACTCTCGACCTATGGGAACAGAGTAGGCTGACCAATAGCAAAGCGAGTTCTGGGATCGCCTCGGCACCCAAATTCACTTCTTCTCGGACACACCCACTTCTACGGATTTCAATAGGCTGCCCCCTGATTGGACTGCGCAGAATCCCACTAATGCATTCTTATAGTCGTCCATTTTGGGCGAAATTCAGATGAGACGAAATTTTCGGCGGTGCGAGTCACCCTGCACCGGCGGGTTTCCTCACTCTCTAGGATTTTAAGTTCGCTTAAGCTGGCAAATTTTTATTTTGTACTCCACAATCAGATAACACTATTACACTAATGCATCTTATTCACGCCACACACTTAAATTCTCATTTTTTCTACACCAAAAGTAAAACTTTCTTAATACTCATAATAATTTAATTATCAATTTCCTCACTTAATTTTTACAATAATGCAGCAATGGGCTAAGTGAAAGCTGAACTCATGTAACCATCCAGTTTATTATGGAAGGAGATTGAGCTTCCCTGCGGGAAGCAGGTACTCCAGTAATCCATCAACTTATTATTCCCAAAAGATATGGATCCCTTTTAGGCCATCATCGACCCCTCGGGGTCATTATGGATAATTTTCAGAATCACTGATATATAGCAGATTTTTATATTTTAGTATAAATATTAGAATTCTCTACATTAGATCGTTGTTACAGGGAGAAAAGAGTTATTATATATTTATCGGAACTTACCTATGTGGAAATAATGTTCTAGGAATAAATATTTGAAGTAAAGTAATTTCAAAATTTAATATTGATTTAAAAAAGGGTTGTCCTTTTTTTTCCAATTTTATATGTGCTAAATTTTTGAGTACCATAACACAGCATATAACCCGATAGAATTCTTCTGCAAGAAATTCATACTTTGCCATGATATTCCTTCAGTTTCCTATATATTGCTCACGTTAACCTGATTGTCATGATAAAGTATTACGTGAACATATTTTTGGTAACTAATATTTATTATATATTTTAGAATTTGATTGAGTTAACAAAAATGTTATTTAAAAACCTACTAATTTCTTCAGATATCAGAAAAAAATTTCTTAGAATCTTTTAAGCTGTGATAACCAGCTGAATATTTTTACTTCGTAAATTATAATGAAGAATAAAATTTTGCTGAATATATATATATACATGTTCTACATTATTATTCAAAACATTTTTCTTTTTCTTTTACAGAAGTATTTTAACATAAAATATTCCAAACAAGAGTACAAGACTCATTTTCTTCATTGTAGATTTCAACTAGAGATTTTTGTTGTCAAATCTGAGAAAAAAGCTAGCACAATCTAAGTTAAAAAAATGGCATTCTCTCTACAGAACTCAAGACATCATTTACATGTTTATGATATTAAAAAGCCTTATGTTTGTGAAATGCCCAACAAGGATTTTTCTCCAAAACATAGTTTAAAAGCACAATTAGAAATTCATTACAATGCAAAATGTTATGTTTGTAAAGTGTGCAACTAGGGATTTTCTTGCATCGCCTCTTTAAAAGTACATTTACTTACTCATACAAAGGAAAATTCTTATTTTTTTGTGAAGTTTGCAACAAGGGATTTTCTCAAGCTGGTAATTTAAAAAGACATTTACTTATTCATACAAAGAGAATAAGCCTTATGTTTGTGAAGTGTGCAGCAAGAGTTTTTCTTGAAATGGTGATTTAAAAACACATTTACTTACTCATACAAAGTGTTATGTTTGTGAAGTGTGCAACAAGGGATTTTCTCATACTGGTAATTTAAAAACACATTTACTTACTCATTCAAATGAAAAGCTTTATGTTTGTGAAGTGTGTAACAAGAGTTTTTATCGAAATGGTGATTTAAGAATTCATTTACTTAGTCATACAAAGGAAAAACGTAGTATTTGTGAAATATGCAAGGATTTTCTCAAAATGGTAGTTTAAAGAAACATTTATTGTGTCATACAAAGGAAAAACCTTATTTTTGTGATGTGTGCAACAAAGGTTTTTCTGAAAATAGTAATTTAAAGAGACACTTATTGGTTCATACAAAGGAAAAGCCTTATGTTTGTGATGTGTGCAACAAGGGATTTTCTGTTAATGCTAATTTTAAAAGACACTTAATTGTTCATACAAAGGAGAAGCCTTATGTTTGTGATGTGTGCAACAAGGGATTTACTCAAAATGGTAGTTTAAAGAAACATTTATTGTGTCATACAAAGGAAAAACTTTATTTTTTTTGTGATGTGTGCAACAAGGGTTTTTCTGAAAATAGTAATTTAAAGAGACACTTATTGGTTCATACAAAGGAAAAGCCTTATGTTTGTGATGTGTGCAACAAGGGATTTTCTGTTAATTCTAATTTTAAAAGACACTTATTTGTTCATACAAAGGAGAAGCCTTATGTTTGTGATGTGTGCAACAAGGGATTTACTCAAAATGGCAGTTTAAAGAAACATTTATTGTGTCATACAATGGAAAAACCTTATGTTTGTAATGTGTGCAACAAGGGTTTTTCTGAAAATAGTAATTTAAAGAAACACTTATTGGTTCATACAAAGGAAAAGCCTTATGTTTGTGATGTGTGCAACAAGGGCTTTTGTGTTAATGCTAATTTTAAAAGACACTTATTTGTTCATACACAGGAAAAGCCTTATGTTTGTGATGTGTGCAACAAGTGTTTTTCTCTAAATGCTAATTTTGAAAAACATTTGCTGATTCATACAAAGAATAAGCCTTTTGTTTGTGAAGTGTGCAACAAGAGTTTTTCTCGAAATGATGATTTAAGAACACATTTACTTACTCAAACAAAGCGTTATGTTTGTGAAGTGTGCAACAAGGGATTTTCTCATACTGGTAATTTAAAAACACATTTACTTACTCATACGAAGGAAAAACCTTATGTTTGTGAAATGTGTAACAAGAGTTTTTATCGAAATGGTGATTTAAGAATTCATTTACTTAGTCATACAAAGGAAAAACGTAGTATTTGTGAAATATGCAAGGATTTTCTCAAAATGGTAGTTTAAAGAAACATTTATTGTGTCATACAAAGGAAAAACCTTATGTTTGTGATGTGTGCAACAAGGGTTTTTCTGTAAATAGTAATTTAAAGAGACACTTATTGGTTCATACAAAGGAAAAGCCTTATGTTTGTGATGTGTGCAACAAGGGTTTTTCTCTAAATGCTAATTTTAAAAGACATTTATTGATTCATACCAGGAAAAAAACTTTATAAAATATGCTACTAGGTGTTTTTGGAAAATGGTCACATACAGCACATTTACATATTTATAGGAATTTTAAATATTTTTATGAAATATACTGCATTGCTTTCTCTGGAGCCATTTCTCTTAGACATTTTACTTTAAAGCCAATGAAAAATGTCCTCTGTGAAATATTGTAACATTTCTTTTGTTATACCTTTAATAATGATTAATGCTTTTGGAGCAGATACAAAGCCTTACATATAGGTTTTTCCAAAAGTCTTTTTGACTTATTTTGATATTATAGTCATAGTATTGTAAGAAAGACATGATTTTTTTTTTCAAAATATTATCATTGTTTTCTTAATGTAATTTAATTACGGGAGTAAAAATAATATAATTTTGTTTCCTGTATGTTACTGTGTGAGAATATATATATATAGTGATATTTTTTAATTGCAATGTAATTTTATATGTTATATTCTCATGTAGCACTTAAGGAAAAGTAATTTTTTAAAACTTATTCTTAAATCACTTGCCTATTTGTTAAAATAAATTCTGTGAATGTGAGGTTATTGAATTCTTTGATGTATTTTTCACGATATAACCATTTTTTTTTTAATTTTGAAAAGTCCCAACACATAAATAAAAAAAAATGTATGGACAAGTTTTACTTTGTAAACAATAACATTGAGTGGAACCCAACAGTACTTCCGGTGTAATGTTAATCTATGGGAAAACATCAAAATTCAACTCAGTTTTTCAAAGCTCTAATGCAAGTTTTTGAAACTTTTACCTATATGGATAGAAGATGATCTGTAGATATAGGATTTTATATTTATTTCAGTATACTTTCAAAAATACCTTGTTTAATTTTTAGCTCATTTAGAGCAAGGTTGATATAACCGCTTGATTATCGCCTTTTTTGGTGACTAATGGAATGTTTAACAAGTGTAATGTGTACTAAATAGTCAGAGTCGGCTCTAGAGATGGGCTAACCGGACCCATGCTCGGGGCAGCAACCTTAGGAGGAGGCAAATTAGCTGTAAAATTAACTAGTTTATGAAGAAAATAAACTAAGATTAATCAGGGGCTCCACAAGTCAAAATAAAAATTCGAAGAAAAAAATTTAAATTGTGTATGCCAAATTTTCATGTTTTCTATGGAGTCCTAGAGTTTTTTTAAACAAGTATTCATTAGTATTTAAAGCCGTGTTTCCTAACTCTGGTCCCATGGGGGAAGGGGAGGTGGCAATAAAGAAGAATTTCAGCATCCGGTTTCTTCTCTTTCAACTAATTTCCTACAACTGACACTGCTTTGTATGTGTAAATTTGGGTACTATTGAAAGAAATGCTTTTGGCAGAGATTAGTCTCAACAAAAGTGATGAAAAGCACAGTCAAGTTTTATGAATTAAAAGAAAGGGGCAGAATTACCCTGGGAAAGAGACCCTTCGAAGAAAACTGAGGGAATCGTGTCAGTCTGACTTCCGAACTAATTCTTTTAGCTTCCTGTGCTTATGCAGACAAGACAAAGTCAGACAACAAAAAAGGTAACAATATTTTCATTTTCAAATTCTTTTTTAGATTTTAATGCCCAGAATTTTAATCATTACATAAAATAAAGTGAAAAGAAAAAATTATTTCGCTACATTTGTGCTTTTTCTATTTTATTTATTTATTTTTCGTTTTACATACAAAAATATAAATGTCATCACTTTTGTTGAATATTTTCATGTTAACATTTTTTAGTATGTGTGTTTTCGTAGCTTGAATGTACCGTAATCATTTTAAAACATTTTCGATTGACGTTGTTATTCAAATGAAAAAGTATTATTTGCCTCTCTTATAAAAATAACTTTAGTCGCTTATAATGGACGTTAGTAGGTCATTTAAAGTGCAAAACATTAATGAGCTTTTTTGAGTACATTCATTAATTATTTACCATACATAAAGGATCCTAACAGCAATAGCACGAAATTGAAATACAATGTAGTTATATATATTATGATTTTGTTTTATAATCATAATATATTGTGATAATTTTGATTAGAAATAAATGAACTAGTTTATAATTGCTAAATATTTAAGTTATATTGTTTCAAAAAGAATTTTTATTCACTAATGAGACCATTTTGCTCTTCAATTTTTGGGTTGCCACACGCAGGTGAAAACTATCATAATCAATCTATCGCCATTTGGCGGATTCACTTTAATTTTACTTATATAGAAACTTTTTTTTTTTTTTATTGAATGTAACATGTGAAATAAACATAATTTTTCTAATCTATTCTAAGACTGTGTATGTGTTAAGATAGCCAATATTTTATAAGATTAAATTTTAAAAATTTGAATTATATATATATGTTATTGCCATTTTAAGAGGAATTTGCATGATACTTTTTTAATTAAGATCTTTTACACCAGTGATTCCCAAAGTGGTCTATATAGACCCCCAGGGGTCTATGACAACCTGCAAGGTGTCCACGTCAGCAAAAGAATAATTTTGGGGTCAATGAGGTGTAAGTGGGGATCTATGTGATATTGGCTTTCATTAAACTAGATTGGGACGTTAATTTTAAAAGAAAATTTTGCAAGTGGAAACCAAATTTTACTTATTTAGCAGATTTATTTACTAAATTTAATGAAATTAATTTGTCCTTATAAGGTGACAGCATAATGTTTTTAAAATAGGAACCATTTCAGCGTTTCTTTACAGAGTTAAAGTAAAGAATTATAATACTGGAGGTCCCCGGAATTTTCTCAAATTAACCTAGGCAATCTGCCAGCTCTTTTAACCTATGTTTAATAGTAATTGTCTTTTATTCAGATTTTGAAACCAGATTTGAGAATGCTTTGACCATGTTAATACCACAATAGGCGATGAATTGATATGGTCACATTGAACAAAATGTATCACATTACGATAGGAACTGATCATAATAAGCAATAACGAAGATCTTTAAGTTTAGAAACGGATGCCAGCAATTTTGGCTTTAAAAAGGCAAACCTGTTATTTGTCCTGAATTATGGAATATCATGAGGAAGTTTTTAATTATATTTCCTAGTAAGAAGGAGTTTCAGTGCAGTTGCGAATCTCCAAAACAAAAAAAGAAACTGGGCACTACTAACAGGAGATTCAAGGTTAAACCTGGCAAGATTGATACTAAATGTTGAAAATTTGTTATTGTAGCGCCCGATTCATCCCTCCCATTAAAATCAATTATGTGTTTGGTTATTTTATATAGTAATTAACTTTTAATTTAATAAATTCACATGTGCTTTTTAAACTTTTAACTCTATGCTTCATTAGTTATAAATTTAATTCTTTTAAGTGGTACTAGTACTAGCTGTCAAAAAGGCATTTAAGTTGATAAATTTGCAAAGATTCAATATTAATTAAGCAGGGGTCTACCAAGGCTATCTTGATTCTCAGGCTGTGACAGGCACCCTCCCCCCAAAAAAACCAGTCACATGACCAAAGGAGGGAGGATTCTCTCTGGGTTTGACCATCACTTCACCAGTCTTCCATTAAAGCTTGTGATATAGTGCTTTATCTTACAATGTGTTTTTATATATGAAATGTAGTGAATATAACATCAAGTAATACCATTGGATATAAAGAGAAAGGTAGGATATTTATATTATTGTATAACTTTATTCTTGAGTCATTATTGAATTTATTTTAGTTTTAAAGATAATTGAGTATAATGAACTGATGCATTTTTATGCCACAACATCACTAATTATTTGTAAATTAAGATATTTTATTCTATATGAGAAATTTGTGTTTAAATATATATATATATATATATATTTTTAATCTATCAAATCCTTATCTTAAAAGCATTAAAAGTTTTATTAATAACATATTCTAAAACTCCACACATTTTATAGTAATGTCTCGTTATTGTTATGTACCCAACTGTTCATCAAATAAAATACATATCCTTACATTTCCTCGGCTGTCCATCCTATTTGAATGAGGTAACATATTGATTAACATATTTCAGTGAATTGCTAAATATTCTTAATGCGGTTAATGCTTTTGAAGTAATCTGATTTATTAATTCTGTTCATCATGTTATGGCTATTCAATCTTGAGAGAAGTATATTGAAATTTGTAATACAGAAAAAATTTTGCAAGCTTAAAAATAGCTGCACGTTAAAAGCATGCTATCTTTGCAATCGGATAAAAATATGGTACTATTTCACTGTAAAATTTAATTTCAAATTATTCAGGAGAGATATTTAATGTTAAAGTAGATATTAAAGATTTCACACACACAAAGAAGTATTAAATATTTCAAATAAATTAGAGAATATCTCAATATAAGAGTATAAAATTGTAACGTACATTACGTGTTATGTGTGCATAATATAAAATTCGGATGCTCTCTCCGATTGCAAATGTATATTTTTTAAAATGAAGAGATCAATTTCGATTCAGAAATGCAGGACAAAACATTTGAGACTTCTGGATAGAAGAGATTTAAAAATGCCCGCGAATATTGCTGTGAAAGTCATTTCAATGCAATATTTCATTTTTAATTCATTGATATCGAAAACATTCGAATCAAGATTTCTTAAAGTTAATTGCCAATTATCCTGTTTACTAGCACAACAGAAGCATATTTGGAATTACATGAGTTGTGGAATGTCTTGCATTCGCTTCATTTAAATTGTGTAAAGTTTAACACACCTGTGTATTTTCGTATTTTTAAAAAAAACATTCATTACATCCTGGAATAAACACTTAAATAATAATTCAAAAAAGTGCAATGAAGAAATTTTAACGGTGAAGGATAATCGAAAAATAAAGAAATTTAAGGCCAATTAGATCAATGTTGCTTTTTATATTTCACTGTTTTCTTTATTTAAATATTCAACTACCGATTGGTTTATTATTCAATATGCATATACTTCCTTATACTTCATTTTTTTATTCTGTATGGATCTTATGCGCATGTTTAATAGTTCACATAACTACTAAAAGAAATTTTTTATTTATTTACATTATTCGTTTAAATCATCTTCATGAAGATTTTAGCATTCGAAGTATATTAAATGTAAAACATTTTTTTTAATAAAAAAAATTTTGTTTAATTTTTAAATATTTTTACCTAGGCATAATATTTATTTGAAATGCATAAAAAAATAATGTAAAAATTGGTTTGAATAATATCATTACAAATCTAAGTGTTTCAAAACTTGAAAGTAATCAATACATTGCCTCATTAATGATATATGCTATGAAAAGTTTTTTTTTATTTTTTGTCAGATTTATAGGTAAAGTATTCTTTTCTAATTTATATATTTTCTAACGTATAATCTAGAATCTATTTTGTTGTATAATTACTGTGGTGTCTAAAACTTTTTGTATCATTTCTATATTTGTATACATTTTTACATGCATTACATTCTTTAGTTGTATATATCTTTCTATGAAGTGTGCATTTGTATATATTTTTGCATGAAGTTTGCATTTGTATATGTTTTTGTATGAAGTTTGCATTTTTATATATTTTGGCCGGAATTTTGCATTTGTATATATGTTTGCATACATTTAACCTTTTATTATGAATCATTGATTGCAGCAAAATGTTGCCAACTCTACATGTTTTTTTTTATTATTAATATGCCTCTAATGCTTTACTTTTCCTATTTTCTTTTCAAGTAAATGTTTCTTTTGTTATTTTATCTGATATTGGAAATATTTTATATTGAGTCAGTTTTTACTTAGATGTTTCTTACATTGTTATGAACCTTTCACGAGTGATATTTCCCCCCCTTTTCTGGAAAATGTTAGACATTCTTCTAACGTAATTAATACATAACTTTCATCTGAAAATATTCTAAATGAGAATTATAAAAAATAATCAATATAAATGTGGAAATATTAGCCTACGACCTGAAAAGAAATAAATGTTGTAAGCTTTATATTCCTGGCAGCCACTGCGAGTAGCAAAACATTCCCTCCTTAAAACGTCAAATCCTGGTCATAAAAACGCTGTCGGGGCCTGGTCCTTCAAGATGGCCTTGGGTCTACCCCATACCGAAAAACATGGCAAGGGATCTATGAGACAAAAAAGTTGGGAAACCTCTGTTTTACACGGACAATTTGAGGGAATATTTAATGCATTCTAATAATTAACTGTGTATAATTAATTTTAAAAATACATAAAAAATGTATAATATCTTTAAAATATTGCTAAGCATTCTGGATGCTACTACCCCATTTGGGCAACGGATCTAGGAAAACACCCTTTTGATAGTAGGCTAAAACAAAAAAAAGAAAGAAACTAGCCTTACAGTAGTCGCATATGATGTGTAACATCTGACATGTTATCGTGATAAATACGCAATAGTAACTTAAAAATGAATCGAGTATGATTGGATATAATTTTCTATCGAATAGTTAAATCTTAAAAGAAAATTTTATTTAACACAAGGACTAATGCAATTTTTTATCAAAAATATTTTTTCTTGTTCAATTTGGGGAACAGTGGATACGATAGACTTGAAAATGGACAAATAGGGATTTCGGTGGTCATATACATTTCTCTGAATCAAACGGTTAAAAAAATTAAAGATTTCCTGCATTTTGTATTTTTACCATATGCCGAAGATGCTCTGTTCTTTTAAAAACAAACTATCACTCGCTTCCCATGATTTTGAGTGCGATTGAATTGAGTCTTGAATCGAGTATGATTTGAAATAACTTTCTATCGAACTAATCACAATTAAAAATATTACATTGACAGCGACAGGAATTAACCTCAAAATATGAAAAAGATACGCACTAATATATTTTATTTGAATAATTCCTTATTACTTACTCGTATTTTCTTAAGAATGTTGAACTTTGTCAGACACGCTTAACAGTAAATATAATTATTAATATAGTTTACACATATATGTAAATTAACCTCAGATTTCTTACACAACGAGTCCTGAGACTTTATCGTAGGTTTATCCTGAATAAGAATTCGAATGTTTTGAAATACTAACTTTAACAATATAAAAAAACGACTAGACTTGAACCCTGATGCGAGGGTAACGACCACACGCGCTTTCATTTGTCAAATCAAACAGCGCGCTTACGTCACTTCCTGTTACAAACTTCCGTCGCTTTTGAAGAAATCACTCCGACAAAATTCAGCAATCGAGAGGAAAGATGTTACACATCAAAAACCTCGCTGTACACAACCCGATACTTAAATTTTTATACAATACTTTATCTATAACACTTTTCTTCCTTTACAACGTTTGAAAATATACACATCAGACCTGAAATAAAAAATCTGTACTTCTTCAAAACATCAGGGTCAGCCACCCTGAAAGGAGAACTCTTTTAATTGAGGTACAACAATATTTTCCACACATTACCATTATATATATTTCATTGTACACATATTTCAAATCACAATTTTTCAACATATACATGCCATCTGGTTTTCTAAAAAAAATTCCCCTCTAATCGTGCAGCGCTGTTAGTCTTATGATTAATGTTCTATCTACGCCGCGTTCCCAAAACCAGATGTACACTAATATCAATCAATACATAAACATATACAGTATACAATTACAAACATTTTTACAATAATCATTTTAAACAAAGAACCCAAGGAATTCTCGCATCTCAACGAAATCTTAAACAGCAGTAAACAAATGCATACATACAATTGCTTTCCACACTTTGGAAGAAATTTATAAGTACAAAAGTTCATTTTTCATACAGCCAGAAAAATGCACCGCAACGTAGTGTCAACTTTTGTAGAGAAAAACTTTTAATAAAATTTTGACTTGCTTCTTGCAATAATTGGCCTGACTGCCTGTCAGTAAAAAAAATTTAATGAAACGACACAACCTGGTTAGTATTTTCTTTTATCGCTGACTTTTTCAACGAGGACTTCCAGTGACGCAATCCTTCTGCTGGTTGATTTCCCTCTCATCTCCTGGTATTCCTGCTGTCTGGATCCTCTCCCTCGTCTTGGATTCTGACGGCTCGATCGTTCGCTCCTCAGCTACTGTTCCTGCTCCTGACGATTCTAGCGTCTAGTCTGCTGCTTGTAGTTCGGATTCTTCTTGCTGTAGGGTCAGGACTTCTGGAATCTTCTTCCTCTGGACAGGACAGGTCCCCCTTGGTCCTGCATCTCTCCTCTGGATGGCCTGGACTCAGTTGCTTTTTTTATTCTAGGCCTCGAGCTATACTGGCCTATATCTTGTTCTTGTGTCGACGCTTCAGCTTGCCGGGATCTTTTTCTAGAATGAATTGAAGAGTTAGCTGATGCTGGTAACCTTCTCTTGTCTTACTGGACCTTTGCTACGTTTTCTCTCAGGTCCCCTCAGGTTATATTTCATCACCTCTTTTCTACACTTCTTTATCCTACTGCTTATTTGTAGCGAAGACTCCTTGGACCCTACGTTCGATATACGCTTATAATTACCAGTTTTATGCCTATCACACCATGATCCTCTTAAGACCTGTCATTTTTCCCTTTACACCTCGTCGTTCACTTGACTCACTATTCTTACTATTTTGTGACCAATCTGCTCTAGATCGCACACCCTCAAAACTACTCGTTGGATATCCTGAACCACTGCTATCCGAATTTCCAACTCTTATCACGTTCTCGTCACTTTTCCTTTGATTATACATTCGGACTTGATCTATGTTGACCGTTAATCTCTTTCCCGCTTTTCAAATTATCAGATTATTATTATGCACTTTTAACATTCTATATGGATCTTCAAACTTAGGCTTAAACTTCGCGACCACCTTTTTCGTTGCTGAGCTTAAGGGATGTGTTTTCAGTAGTACCTAGTCGTTTATCTTAATCCTAATATCTCGCCTCTTTCTATTACAATATTTCGCCCATTTTTCATGCTTAACTTTAGTATTATTCCTCGCCTCTTCAAATAATTTCTGAGTATCACCTACCGCAAACTGTTCCATCGCATACCATCACTAACTTTTTAAACGGGGTAATCAATTTTCTACCCAAAAACAACTCTGCTTGGGCCTTTCCTGTGATTTCGTTCACTGCCGTTCTTAAAGCGTAGGTGAACTCGCTCCAGAACTGGTCCCAAGTTCCATGGTTATCATTAACATAACTTTCAATCATTTGCAAAAGATCGTGATTCCCGCGCTTAGTGCTATTTGACTGCGGTCTATACACAACTGTTTTAACATGCTGTATGCCCAATCGATTACTCAAATGCTCAAAAATTTCGGATATAAATTGGGGACTGTTATCATTTTTATAGGAGGGAGCTCCATAACGCGATTTATAATTATTAAATAAACTGTCCGCTATTACTTTGGCTGAGGCCTTTGTGAGGGGTACAACTTCCAACCACTTTGAAAAGTGGTCTGTAATTACTAAAACGTAGCGATTTCGTTTAAGTCGCGACGCAAGATACGGACCTAATAAATTTAACGTCACTATCTCATTCGGATAATTAGTTACTACCGGAATTGAACAACCAGCTGGTAACGCGTTTTTGTAATTTACAGTCTGACACACACACTTGACATGTCAACACATGTTGTTGAATTAACTTTCTCATATAGGGGAAATAACAAACATCGCGAAGCTTAAAATAAGTTCTTTTTTCCTAAGTGACTCGCTATGAGCTTGTCATGAAATTTGCACATTAGTTCTCGCAATGATTGCGGAATATACTCTCCTAGAGTGGATGCGTATTTCGCATAAAATAACAAGCCCTCTACTAATCGAAAGTCACGAGACCAGTTCTCACAGATTGTCGCATTAACGAGATATCTTCAGGGTTCTCTATATGTATGACCTAACTCTGGGTCCCTTCTTTGCTCCTCGATTAAGATTAGTCGGTACTCCCTATACTGACAATGTTAAATAGTGCTCAGAAACTGTTAAATATAAAAACTTCAAATTTTGTCTGTATATTAATTAGGCTTTTTTATTTAAATAATGGTAAAATGTTTCAAATATAATGCTTACTTTTTTGAAAATTGTCATTTTTTTTACGATAGCTTCTTTTCAGCAAAACATTTTAGGAAAATCCCCAAAAAAGTAGCTTTATTATATATAGTTACATATTATTTATGTGCAGTTAAAATTGCATGTACATTCATTCTTTAGATTCTGTGAAGAAGGTACACGCAGTTTGAAAACAAACATTTTGAGAAAATTGCATTTTTAATGTAAAAAGGCACTTCACAAAATAATGAATTACAACATGTATTTGCCCTATTTTTTAAACATTAGTATCCTCTTAAACTTTTGACATAAAATGGGAAACAAAAAAGTCTTAAAATGTTCAAGAAATGCATGTATAGTATTTATCATCTTTGTTCAAGGAGATTTTTTTTACCATTTGCATCAATTTTCTCAAATTATGTATCAATCTGTGAAGAATTTTTAGCTTCCAAACATTACAAACATTGAATTTGGCAAAACATAAATTTAATGTAAACATGCATCAATATGTAAAAGGAATGATTTGAGAATATGTGATTTTACGACATTGCGAAAGGTTTCATTATGGATTTGTATGTTCACATGCAAACAGAATTTCTAAAAGTTTCTCTATATAAACTGTACAAAAGCTTTCTAAAAAAGTCAAAAATAAAACTACTTTTATGTTTTTAAACATGAAATTTGTGTATTTTATGCATGTAACAAGTTTCTCGCAAAGGCAAAAAGCATTACACATCTGAGTTATAATTAGTTACCATTTATTGTAATACCTTTGAATATTAAAGCTTAAAAACTTATCTGAACAAAAAAATAAACATTAATATTAGCAAATAAGTGAAATATTTAAAATATATTGTTTAGTTTTTTCAAAAACATGTAACATAAAAATTTCACTATGAATTTTTTAAAAAATTGACATTTTTTGTCACGATATATGGATTCCAGTCAAATATTTTGGGGAAATCTCCAAAAAACTCACGTGAATATGCATAGTTACATATCAGCAAAATGAGGGAAAAAATTTCATGTACGTTCATATATTCTAAGAAAAAGATACATGCAATTTTAAAAACATCATTTTTTAGAAAATTGAATTTTTACTATAGAGTGCAACTTTATCACAAAAATAATGAATTACAACATTTATTTGTCCCATTTTATTAAACATTAGCGTCTTTGCAATTTATTTTGCATAAAATAGTAAACAAAAAAGTCTTAAATTACCCAGAAAAGCATTTTCCAGCTTTTTAACGAGAAAACGTCAAAATTTTCTCAAATTCTGCATTAATTTTTGAAGAATTTGCATCTTTCATGCATTACAGATATAAAATTTGAACAGAAAGCATCATAAATTTAATGTGAAAATGTATCAATAGGGTTTTGGTATGAATTTGAGATATTTAAAAATACCTGATTATACGACTTTTCACACAAGTTTTTGTTAGGTTTTCGTAACATTATCTTTAGGTCTTGTTGCAGACAGTTTCTAAGTTTTAAACTTCAAAAGCTACTCTAAACTGCACAAATGATTTCTAAAACAGACAAAATAAAACTGTTTTTATGTTTTTAAACATGAAATTTATGAATTTTTATGTTTGTAACAAGCTTCTCGCAAAGACAACAAATATCACATTTAATGAATCATCTCATACCTTTTTCTGAGAAACTATTAAACATAACGACTCAAATTTTTTATTTATATTAACTAGACATTATATTATACTGAAGTGAATTTTTTTTAAATATATTCATTAGTTTTTTCAAAGACAAACTCTTTTAGTTCACCGAACAATTATTATTATGAATTTATTGAAAATTGTCATGTTTTTGTTATGGTAACTGTTTTATATATTTAAATGTTTTAAGAATATTTCAAAAATGTCACTTAAGTATACACAATTGCATACAGTAAGTTTATACAATTTATAAAATATAAGTTTTAGAAAACAGAAATTTTTATAAAAAAATCTTGCTAAGTATTTGTACTATTATTTAATCCAAATTTTTTATGTAGAATTCTTAAATTAGCACATAGTTCTAACTTCAAATATTTTTAACTCTTTACTAAGCTTTAGCGAGTTTAAGCAATCAGTAATAATAACTTATTAAAACTAAATTTAAAGTGAAGAACAGACTTAAATTTAGGTAAAATCACTAAATATTAAATATAGCATTCAAATTAAAACCACGCTTCCAAATTTAGCTCCAAAAATTTTCAGCATATCTAACAGTTAAAATTGCAGTTATTTTACAGGTATCTAATGCGTATGAATAAAAATGAATTGAGGTTTTGCAACATTGCACCAGATTTAAAAAGACAATGTTTACATTTCTATCTGTCAAAATGGGCAGAGTTCATAAACTGATTATATTTTAAAAATCATTTTAAAGTACTAATTCATTTAATGGGTTACATGTTATATCATTGGAAAGGTCCCGATTTGGAGATTTTAGAAATATCACAAAAACTCAAAATCGATTTTCAAAAGGTTATTACCCTACTGACTGGCCTTAATTCAATGCATTCATTATTTTTGTCGTTTCCCATGTTGTTGCTATCGTATTAGGAAAGTGAGAAAACGATGGAGTGTGTCGGTTTCTCTGTTCTTTTCCACCCAAAGACATGGCCGCGGTAGCCGAGTAGTATAGGTATCGGACTGTGGCTTGCTTTGTCACAGGTTCGAGCCCAGTACCACTAAAGACCCGCCGTGTAGGGCAGCGATGCACGTTAAATCTGTCGAGAGCTGAAACGTCCTCCCGTTGGTGTGGTGTGGTAGTTAGGAGAGGGGGTGCCAGCTCAGGTGTCGTCCACGTCACTTGACCATGGTTCAAAATTACGTGGTCCGTCGCCAAAAGCCCTCGTGTAGCTGAACAGTGCGACGTTAATATTCAATCAATCCACCCAAAGAGATTGAACGATTCACTTTGCGATTGCGGTATACTTTTCCTTTCAGATCACCTAGATGAGAAATAAGTTGACCTTAAAGCTAGGACTATATGTGTCTGTGCAAGATTTAACTGTACTTCAATAACTAAATTGACTTCTAATATTAAAATTAACATGTTTCGAATATCGATGTAAAATTTAAAATAGTATTTGTGTATATGCAATGGAAGATATTAAAATTAATGTGTTCCTCAATCCACAGTTTCCTAAAAGAAAATAAAAATTATATACATATCAGAAACTTGGGAAATAATTAAAGTGTTTTATTATTGTTAAAGAGACGATATATTATATTAACAGAGAAATTTTACAAAGTGAAAATTTTCAAAAAAAGAATGTTTAAGAACTCACGTTTAAACAAAAATAGATGTTTTAGTCAACGCCAGATTAAGATTTGTTCCTTCGTCATAGCCAATATTTAAAAACTGTTATCATTAGATTTAGATTTGTTGATAGAGCATAGCCAATAAAAACATGATTAATAGCATTTGATTAATTTCAGAACATAAAAAGTGAATAAGTAATAACACGATATTAGTGGTGTAACGTGCATCGCGGGGTTCTAAGGGGTCAAAAGCCCGACTGCCGCCAATTACCTATCCTTTGTAAAATCCAACTGGGAGTCCCCAAACCTGACTTCGCGGGGGCAAATGTGTTCTTCTTTACGCCACTGCACAATATCAAGTACCATATCACATTCGATTCTATCATTTAATATCAAGGAGCTGAAGTAGCGTTAAGTTTTATGAATAGGGGGTACAAAAATGAGAGAAACTGATAAAAGAGAGTTAGTATACTTAACTTTGAAACAATCATATATTTCTCTTAATTTGTAAAAATTGAAAATTTGCTGATATTTATTACATTTAAAATGAAATAGTATAATCTTCACACTAATCAGAGAAAGTTTATGAAATTTGAAATTCTTCTTTCTTTGTTTTTGTTTCATGTAATAATTAGTACTTGCTGAATTTCACATGATGAACCTTTGATAAAATCAAGATTTGCCCCTCCGACTCACATAGCAATCAGAATACTTTTCTGAATCTAATACCCATTAAAAAATAAAAGCTATAAAAATATTTTTAATATAAACTAGAAATTAACGCGCTAATTAAGTAGAATTATTCTTCATGATGCAGATTTGTACATCTATGATTATATTACAGAAACCTATCATGAAATGCAGCTTCCTAAACAAAAGAAAGTTGAAAAATGAAAATGACTAATTTTAAGGCATAAGATAATTAAGTATTACGATAAGGAATAGATTTCATTTGAATGAATGGCCTGATTTGAAAATACTTAATTATGTTAAAATTTAATTGCAGGACTTTTTACAAAAAATTGTATTTTATATTTGTTTTTTCAGTAAAAAATTAAGACATACGCAATGCTTTTTATTTAAATTGTTATGTTTGCACTAGAACTGATGTGTGTGTGATGGATGTCCAGTGATAACAAACAGTGGGCTCTTCCAGTCGCGCCACGGTTTTGAGTTTTTATTTCATCGAAGATCCTTCATATCAAATATGTGAAGCGTAATCGTATATATATACGAGTTCTGGTATCATCCTTGTTACTAAACTGCAGTTCAGAATTACGAGATCCATCACCTATCCAAATAAAAGCTCATATTTGGGAGTGATTTTCAACCAGTCGCTTAGTTCTTATCGTAATATCTTTAATAAATTGGTATTACATGCAGAAAACGATAAGTCAAAGAATAAAATTTTGAAAATCGCTTCTATTGAATAAATGCTATGGTAAGCTAAGGCTTCGACCAATTACCGTATTTTCCTGTATATAATCCGCAGTGGCGTATTATCCGCAAAGCCTTTTTTCGAGTAAAAAAACAAAGATATTGTGTAATCCGCGGCAGTTTTTACGGCGAATACTCCAAAATATAAACTGTGGATAATGAGTGTCGCATATAAGATAAAAAAAAAATAGTTATAATTGAGAAATTATACAGAAAAAAAAATTATTATGAAACGTCTTTTTAAATATTTATGATTTATATATTTTACGATAATCACAATAAAATAAAAAAAATCTTTGATACTGCCATCTATGTTTTGAGTTGTTAAACAAAACATTCCACGCGGAAAAAAAATCTTTCTTTTTTTTAATTTAGCAAGTAAACAGCAAAAAAATTAAAATCGAGACTGCTTTCCCACTGTCTCTTTCTTTTGAAATCCATTTATTTATTTCTTCCTCTAATTCTGGCCAGTGAGGTTTTCGACGACGAACGGCTCTTTAACATCGATCACAATTTTCAAAGTTGGTCTTGTTTTTTCTCCACAAACGAATATTTGATTCAGCGTTGAAAAATCTTGCCGATTTCCGACTTCGGTAGCTTCTCTATAACTTTTAACTTGAAGTTTGCGTTCAACATGAGGAAAACTTTCAAAGGACGTAATAGCTCTAGTCAAGAGAAAATTGGAAATGGCGCCAGTGAGTAGTGACCGTTTGTTCCTTCCGAGGAATCGAATTCGTTTTTGAATGTAATTCGACAAGAAACAGTTATGGCTGAAATACGTCATCCGAGTCATGAAAGCGTCATCTATTATTTCTTTTATAAAACATAAACGGCATTTCTTTCAAAACTTTTATTGTTGGCTTTTCGGATGGAGAATGTTTTTTCTCAGATAATCCGCGGTGGCGCATAATACGCACAACGAAATTTGAAACTTTTTTAACACATAATCCGCGGATTATATACAGGAAAATACGGTATTACGTTTCTGTTTTATAAATTAATACAGAGCATGTTATACAGAAGTTATAAATATAGCTGAGTGGTTGCGCATCATGCTATCACGTCACAGGTCTTGGGCTCAAACCCTGGGCTGGGCAAAGTCGACTCGGCCTTTCATCGCTTTAGAGGGTTGATAGATGAGTACCAAGCTTGTTTGGGAGCTTAACACTTGGGGTTTCGCGTCAGACTAACCACCTGACCGGAACATCTACACATGCGCCTTAGTGTCCGAGATCAGAGAAACTGAAACACACGCAGTAGGCCTTGGCTGTTATGGGCTGTTATTTGAGTTATTAATACAAATCATTATTATGCAGACTATTGCAAAAAAATTCAGGTGTTTTATATTATTCAATCAATCATATTGAAAAAATTTTAATGAACGAAATTCCCAGATCATAAAGAACATGAATATTTTTTAAAAATGCATTTAATGTATCTTGAAAATGATATAAATCCACTTTAATTTTTTCTCATTCCTTTAATTCATAATCATAACATTCCCAGCGGGCTATGGATGTTAGATCTAAATTATTTCACCCCCTCTTTAGTAATACAACGTGAAATTGTAATTCAATGAATTGATTCCTTTTATTTAATACCTACAAAGAGGCATTTCTTAATTATTGAAATAATTTCAAGAGGTACTGAAAATTTTTAAGATTACTATCTCTTATCATTTTCTAGCTCTCTCTATAACCCCATTACCAATATTTTTACACTCCTGAAGACGAGTTTAAAACGAATTAGGTTTAAAAAATTTGCAGTATTTAAATACATTTCGGCAACAAGTGAAAATAGTAACTCGTGGAAAAAAGAACAAATGAGAAAGAGAACGTCTCTACCAGCATCTATATCACATTAATTAATAAATGTTTCTTTTAAAGAGGTATTTTGTTGAAAAAAAGTTCTTATTCTTTTATCATTGCATATTGTCTTTTTTTTTTTTTTTTTTTTTACTGATCAAAGAAACATTCATTTCATTTTCCTGGATTTTTGTTTCTCTTCAGTCCTTCAACAGTCATCCTGTTTTTTTTTTTTTCAGTGAAACTATAAACTATACATTGCTTTATTTAAAGGTGTCATTTTTATATAAAACATTAAGTAATTATAACATTAAAGAATGGAAATGCCTAAAATTTTCCTTGTACGAGACTATTTAGTTAAAAAAAAATACAAAATTTAATTATGTATTATTAGTACCTATTTAATACGACAAGTTAGGAGACAAGGTCTCTCTCTCTCTACATGTATTGTGTATACATCTTAGAAGCAAAATTTGTATTTTGCCTACATCATTTTCGCATCTAATACTAATTTTTTTCAGGTATTGGTTAACTAAGTATCGGTTTAGTTAAATTATAATTATATACTGAAAAACATTCCACTTATTGTTTGATATGCAACTGTTATCTTTTATAAAAATGTAAATTCGAATCGTTTGTTTAGTGGACTAATTATATAAAATCAAATTATTGATAAGTTTTGTGAAATTCACATATGAATTTTAAAAAGTTTAATACAATTTATTATGTTCAAATCAGCTAATTTTTTTCATATCAAAGAAATCTGCCCATTTTATCACAAGTTCAGTTTTTTAAAAAAAGTTCTTTAAAATCTGTCCTTTTCATTTCAAATTTTCTTTTATACATTAAAAAAAAAGTGTGTGTGTGTTTATGACCACACGATAGAAGTGATAACTGCTAACTAATAAAAAGTCAAATTATGCAGAATTTTTAATATTTTCGCTACATTTAAACTGAAAATATCTCATTAGATTTATGACATTAAATCTTAATTTTTCAACTCCTAATGATTTGGCAGTTAACAGTAAACTAGAATTTTAAAAAAATATTTGTTTCGTAAAAGTTTTGCGAATTTTATTTGCTCTAATTTGAGCACTATCATAATTAATTTAATCAAATAAAATTGGAAATGTATCACACGTAGGAACTAGAAAGCAAAAACAGGAAACTCTTCATTACATTTGTAGGCTATCTACAAAACTTTTCATAGTGTTTTTGATCCAAATTGAACTTTTGCGAGAATTTTGAAATTTCAGATCTTAAAAACCGGCAGAGTTATAAAATCCATGCCTGTGTAATCAACTTTCTGAATTTACATTAAACAAATTACAATACTGAAATCATGCAACTTTTCGAAGGGAATTTTGAATAAAAGAGAAAAGAGTGTGTGTGCTTATAACCACACGATAGAAGTGATAACTGCACATTTTGTAATGTTATTTCAGGAATTAGTTCGGTGAATAAAAAACAAGGAGATGTTAGTATTGTCTTATAAAATTATTTATTCATATGTCTGTATTCATAAAGTAATATTTTTGTGCGAAATATACAATCATGTTTGGGAATTAATGGTATTCTATGAAAGAAACAATAGGTTTATGGTAGCTGAAATAGGTTATAAATACTTGAAATACAAAATTTTA
Source organism: Trichonephila clavipes (assembly GCA_019973935.1). Lineage (NCBI taxonomy): Eukaryota > Metazoa > Arthropoda > Arachnida > Araneae > Nephilidae > Trichonephila > Trichonephila clavipes. Next base: position 322,200 of record BMAU01000783.1, on the reverse strand, counting down.
TTTAAATATCTATAAAAAAAACTCCGTCAAGCGTTGTTCGGTACTTCCTCGTGCTTTCATTTGGATCATTTGACATAATTAAATTGAATTTTGATTTTAAAAAATCAACTAAAGGCTTTGATTTGTCTTTTGAAAAATCCACTTTAAAATTCCCACTTATAATCTGCACTCAAAAACTAACACCGGTGGCTAGCTCAAATAATTTTAATTGCTACACATTCTGATTGAGCACGGTTACAAAGACATAAAAACAATTAATACAAAACAAACACTAAGGGGTTTGCACGGGAGGACATTGGCACGTCCGCCCTCCGCCGAGGTGGCAGGCTGACTCTGTAAGTATCCATACGACCAGAAGAGGGCGCTCTAGTACCATGTTTTTGCCATTCGTTACAAATCGGTAATTTGTTTAGAAGACCCGATCCGGTTTTATGAATTTTGGTTGTAATTTAACAATTTTCAATCCTATCCTATTAAATTATGAATTAATTTAAGCAAATGGATAGTAAGGCAGGTAGTTAATTGGGAAGAGAGGAATCTAGGTCAAAACCTTTAAAAAGGGATTTAATCAGAAGATTTACATCACCTTAGCTTATACTAGCTCTTGTCATTCTATGGCAGTTTCGTACAAATATATCCGGTACTGCTGCAAGGAAAGTTTTCTGAATTATATTTTGTTTTCTTGTATTTAAATTATTTAATGTAGCTTTTTCTTTATACCAGTATACTTAATGTTGTTATTTTAAATTTTTAATTGTTGTTAATTTTCTTTTTAGACTCAAAGAGTATATTTAAATAAAGTGATTAATAGAACTTTGTTCATTGCTATTCTGATTCGCTAAAAAAATAGATTTTTATTCTTAAATTCATTGCAATATTGTTAATGATAATTATACTATTTACTATAATATTTTACTATTACTCAATTAAAATTTGTCCTCTTTCTACATTTTGTTTAATTTTAGTGTAGGATGTCTCTCTCTCTAAACCTATTTTTTAAAAATATTACACGTTTCATTTTCATGCTTTGACTACGATAATTTTCGTAGTAAGAGGTGGTGAAGGGGGTGGGGACAACACCTAGATCGAAGCTAGGAACTTTTAGGGGGATAAACTACCACTTTTAGGAGGAGATGGAGGGGAAACGTCTCTCCTTTTCTTTTTAGTGGTGTGGATGACCTTGTACGAGCAGGATTTCCGACTGGAGACGGAAAAAGCCGAAGGACTGCTACATACTCGAGCGTGACGTTCATTCAAGTTCACTCTCCGGCAAAACGCACCAATAGAAGTTATCACTTCGAAAAAATTAAATTCATAAAAGATTTCTACAATACAGACCTATTTGTGGTGATACAAAAACTATTAATACAACTAAATACTGAGTGGAATTTTGGTGGAAAATTCTACATTGTATTTAGTTCTCTCGTCAATTTTTACTTCGTATAAGATATTCATACAGATTTGATCTTTTTCAATGGGCCACAGTCTAGTAAATTAGACATGGGTTCGAATCTTGATTTTGCTAAGAATCCATTTTTTGAAATTTTGCAAGTATGACGTATTATACGAAACGGGATCTCAAATTTTTAAAGTAATATTGTGTGTGATTGTTAATATATTAATATATATAATATCAGGTAATATATATAATAACTAATTGTTACCAAAAGAACTCATTAAATTTCAAGAAGAAATTAATTTGTAAAATGAATGTAATTTCCCTTTTTGTTGTTTTGTTAATTAATAAATTTGTTTGATTGCTATTAATTAGATTTCCATTATTAGGTTTAAGAAATGTTGAATAGTTTTTAGGGATGCATTGAATATGGGATAATTTTCTTCCAACAGTTACTGAATTACTAATCAAACATGTACATTTTTCATCTTTTGTACGCAATGTTCTTATTGAATTTAATTACTAAAAAACTTTAACGTTATTTATTTCATTATTATTTTAGACGTTTTTAACATCAGTGCTTATTTTAATATTAAAATGTGTCAAACTAAATAAAAATAATGCGAACATTTTATATTCCTAATTTTTTTAATACTTTGTTTGATTTTAAAATAGTATTAATTTTTTGAAAATATGTAATGGATTAGATAAATTGTGTTTTTATGTATTATTAATCGGCTAAGTTTTGCAAATTAAATGTGTTAATCACTATTTGAATTTTATGTTAGATTAGCGTTTTCAAGAGTTGTGACTTTCTTTAAATCTAAAAAGTTATTTTATTACTTCATAATTAATTATTTATACTAACTTCACAAACTTTTATAATTTATGGAGCAATTATAGCATTTCGTTTCAAATGTAATACATATAGAGATAAATATAGATTTCCTTTGTGATATACAAAGGACTTTTATATACCAAGTGGAAAAAAATCCGTTGATCTGTTTAAGGCAGGCAAATGTGGCTAGAATTTTATATAATTTCTCTCTGTACACTTTTCGTAATGTTTTGTATTACGTACTCGATAAAAATATTTAATGGAAACCGTAATTCTTTTATAATGAAATGATTCGCTGAAAAAATGAGGTTTTAATTGACGGTCCTCAGTTGAAGACAAGAGGACCCTAGTAGCGAAGCATTAAAAATAAAAGAAATTCTTAGAATTGTGACGAATCATCTAACTAATCCTCTTGGGGAATCTTTGGGGTAGCATTCGCGTTTAATTCACAGCTATCCCTCTCAAGAAGAAACCTTGATATTTAGATTAGTTGGACTGTATAAAGTCACATTTTTGTAATTGTAGTAGAAGGAGGTAAGAAGCTGTTACATCCGCTACGCAGGGGAGATTGAATAAAGTTGATTTTCGCAGCTAATGATTAAAAGTGGTGTTTGACCACTGTGATGAATAAGTCTATTTGAGGTTAGTAATCAATGTTAGATTAGATCGAGTTAAATTCGCTACTTGCGCCTATTTGCTTAATATTCATTGCTTTCTCACTGCTACTCCTTTGACATTCACTTAGAGATTAAAGTGTGTTTGAGTAAATAAATAATTGTTATTATGGAAGTCTCTGGTTCTGCTTTCATTCCTCCCCCACCGTTAGGTAGGCAAGAGGGTGAAGAAGAAACTTCAGGTATAAAAGTCGCTCACAATAGCACCCAAGGGCATTCTACTTTCCCCAACCCCGAGATAGTAGTCGAATGCAATTTTAGGGTACCCCAACTTTTTTTTTCCGGATCAAAAAATGTTGAGTTTTTAGATTGTATTTTGAAAACAAACGGATGTTTTATGAGATACCCGCAAATTTAGTCTGTGCATATCTGGAAGGTCATCTCAAAGGAAGAGTTTTGGATTTTTATGAGCTATTGGGTTATGCTCACGTGCAGGGTGAGGAAACTGATTTTGAATAGATTAAACAGGCGTTGACGGAGAGTTTCCCGACTGTACGAAATAAGGCAGAGTTAAGAGTCCTGATTTTTTGCTTCCTATCAAACTAGAGGTCAGGCTGCGATGTTTATGATTTACTAAAAATTCAGAAGGTTCTTAAGTTAGAAATGAGAGAACAGCAGTTAATAGAACTAATCGTTATTCGTCTCGAACCTCTGGTTTTTGACTATGTTGAAGTTAGAAATCCAACCACTAGAAGAAAGATATTTGGCCAGGAAAACTCTGAGTCCGAGTAATAATATTAGAAGTCGAGTTTGGGATGCGCTTTGGAGATTGGTCTGACGATGGTAGAAGTGGAAAATGGAGAGATGCAGGGGTAATTGAGTAACAAAATGACAGTAGAGGTACCAATAGAAGTACATACGGAAATAGACCCAAGAGGAGCAATCTTAATCAAAGGTTCGAGAACACGAACCGTAATGATCGAAAGGTTCATAGGTTCGGTAGTTATGGTGGTCGGAATCAGTTCGGAAATAGGGGTCTGAGTAGCAATTTTAACCTAGGGGACCGAAGATATAGGGTTCGTTTAAATTGTTTTAAGGTTCGATTTGACCAAGATGATCAATCGCAAATTGAAGTGAATTCCCGTATCAGAATTGCTGCTCAGCGAATATGCCCTGTAGATCTTCCATACGTACCCATTTTGTTGAACGAAACATTTAAAAAACCTTTATGGGATACAGAAGTCGTTTATTTCTGAAGAGTATTTTACAAGCCGGTTAAGAAGACACATGCCGAGGTCGTGACGACACAGGGTACCCACTGTAAAAATGTAGGAATGGTAGAATTACAGATTAGAATTCGTGAATTTACGAGGAAGTGGAATGTTCATATATTGACGGAACTGAAATATCCTTGCATTTTAAGTGTCGATTTTATATGAGGCTCAAAAATCACATTGAATTTTGATAAAAAGTCAGAGTGATGCCGGATTTGCAAATTGAATATTTACCAATAGCTGAGAAGGATTTAGAGATTGATCCCTCAAAAATGAAGTTAGAGGAGGGGCAGAAAAATGAATGATAAAGGCTATTTAATAGTTTTAAGGGGGTGTTTTTGGGTAAACCGGGGCTTACTCACGTATTATATCATGAATGAGAACACCGTGCAGAAGTTCAAAATGTGGTGGCAGATGTGTTGTCTAGGAATTCGGTTGAAAGTATAGTGGGCGAAAATATTGCTTGTGCAATGATTAAAGATTTGGTACTTTCGTCCAGAGAACATTTTATTTCGGAACAAAGAAATGACCCTGAGTTAGGTCATATATATAGATATCTTAAAAAGCCTGATGACAGCTCAGTTAATGCGACACTCTGTGGAAACTGGCCTCATGATTTTAAATTAGGAGATGTCTTGTTATTTTAAGCAAAGTATGCAACCACTCTTAGAGAACTGAGTGTGTATATTCCGCGATCACTGCGGGGTGAGATGATGCGTGAATTTCATGACAAGCCCAAGTCTGGTCATTAATAAAAAAAACTTATTTACGCGTCAGGGATGCTTGTTATTTTCACTATATGAGAAAGTTTATATACCAATATGTTTTGACATGCGATGTATGCCAAAAGTGTAATTATAAAATTGCGTTACCGGCTGGTCGTTTAATACCGATTGTAACTAATTATCCGAATGAAATGGTTTCATTAGGTTTGTTAGGCCCGTACCCCCAGCGTATCGACCAGAAAGATATAGACATATTTTAGTAATAACAGACCACTTTACGAAGTGGGTGGAAGTTATACCCCTTTAGAAAGGCTTCCACCAAAATAATTGAAAATACCCTGTATGAGAATTATATATCGCGATATGGAGCTCCTGTAAAAATGATTAGGGATAACTGTCCCAAATTTGTATCCGAAGTTTTTGAGCATTTAAGCAATAGATTGGGTATAAATCATGTCAAAACAGTTGTGTATAGACCCCAGTCCAATAGAACAGAAAGAATTAATCGTGATCTTTTGCAAATGATTGCTAGTTTCGTAAATGATAATCATGAGACTTGGGACCAGTTCCTACGAGAATTCGCCTACATCTTGAAAACGGCGGTTCACGAGTCCACGGGGAAAACTCCAGCAGAGTTATTTTTGGGTAGAAAACTTATTACTCCTTTTCAAAAACTTGTGATGGTGACGGATGGCGCAAAATTTGTGTTGGGTAGTATTGAGAAATTATTTAAGGAAGATAGGCGGAATACTAGAAATAAACTCGAAAAGTGGGTGAAGTACTACAATAGAAGGAGACGGGAAGTTAACATTAGTCAATGATTTAGTGCTTGTAGAAACGCATCCCATAAGTTCTGCCTTTAAAAATTTAGTGACCAAATTTAAACCAAAGTTTAAGGGTTCTTATAGCGTCTTGAGTGTTCAAAATAATAAAATTGTAATTTAGAAGGCGGGTAGAAGAACAACCTGTAACGTCGTGAGTAGCTATCCATCAATAAACAAATCTTTACAGCTTAATATACAAATAAAAGCAAACTTTATTTGCTAACAATTTGTAAATGAAGTAATATAAATCCAGATTAAATGCCAAGCCGGTGTGGTCAGTTCATATACTCATGCTCAACGCCACCGGCGTTCCTCCTCTTTTTCACTCTCTCTCGGGGATTTTGTCTTTTCTCCGGTCTTTTTCTCTTTCTCTCTCTCTCCGGATCTCTTCTCTCTTACTCTCTCTCTCCAGGTTTTTTTCCGGTCTTTTTTTCCCTTGTCCTCAAAAACAACCCTTTTTAAACAACAGGGGTGTGTTCACAACACGCCCCTCGCTCCTTATTCGCAGGTCAACAAAGTCTCTCTTGACCTCCCTCGTCCTATTGGCGCATAACACGCCAAAACACACCCGAGCTGTCTGGTCCAAGGCGCCATAGTTCCTTGTCCGCAGCTGGACACACTGGCCCATCACGCCACCTGTTTCTAGCATCCCCTTCAAACAACACTAGAAAAAGACAATATGGTTATTTTTAAGATAGGCTTCGCCTATTGTCAATGGGGCGCCGAACTCTTAAGTCTATTATGCCGATCCGTCTGCAATCTCCACTCCCTGAGTTCAGACAATAAACAATGGCCACGTGCACCGGTCATTCCACAGCTGGTTGATCGTAAAACATTCAGGGACAATCGATGGGTGAGGCACTTGTCCTTGACCAGCTGGTAAAACCATAAAACCTATTGTGACTTGGAAGATGGGGGTTCACTCCCATCGAAGATGTCACAACTCCTCCCCCCTAAAAAAGTCCATTTCACGGGACTGCTCTGGTCCTAGTTGGATTCAGTTCTTAGAATTCACACACATAAAGATCGTCCCATCAATGAGATTGATCAGAGATTGTGACACACACACACAATCCCGGTATTAAGAACAATCAAGAAATAACATAATACATGAATCAAATTTCCAAAAAAAAAAATGTACACTTCACACAATTAGATCTTAAAATCCGAATCTGGGATTCTTTTTCTCCAAGTTACATTTCACCTTTAAATTATAATTTTAAACAAAAGGCGTCAAATGCCAATCTCTTAATAACCATCTACACTTAATCGCGCCTGATTACAGAAGTAAACATCTGTTGGCCTACGGTTGACTAAGAGACATCAGAGATTTTCACTAACAATTTATTTTCTTCCACAATGTACACATACACACATATAAATAAAACAGTAATTTAAATATACATAATAATTAATAGCAAAATCTACAAACTACTTATTCCAATCTACTTAGGCCGTCCGCGTTTCCATGGAGCCTCCCAGGTTTGTGTTTGATTTCAAAATTAAACGGCTGTAAACTCAACGCCCATCTTTGTAACCTAGGATTAGTACTCCCCATCTTGTTTAGGTACCTTAAGGGGTTGTGGTCGGTTTCTATAATAAATTTTTGCCCGTCTAAATAATGCTTTAATCGCTTTAGACCAAAAATTATCGCAGCTAATTCCCTTTCCACCGTGCTGTAGTTTCGCTCCGCCTTAGAAAATTTTTTGCTTAGGAAAACGATGGGGTGTTCTTCCCCTTCTATTCTTTGCGATAAAACAACCCCAGCACCCACCTCACTCGCGTCCGTTTGCAGGATGAATTCCGTGGCAAAATCTGGGGCAAACAATATGGGTTGGGTGACGAGCTTGGCTTTTAGCTCCTCGAACGCTTTCCCACATTTCTCATCCCGAGTGATCTTCTCTTTCTTAACTTTCCCTTTCAGCGCGTCGGTCAAGGGTGAAGCTATTGTGCTGTAATTTGGGATATAATGAGAGTAGTACCCCACTAGACCGAGAAAGGATCGTACGTGTGTTTTAGTGGTGGGCCGCGGGAAAACTGCTATAGCTTTTATCTTCAAATCACTCGGAGACCTACTCCCTGAACCAATTCGATGCCCTAGAAATAAGACTTCCTCTTGAGCAAACTTACATTTAGAGGGTTTCACTTTAAGCCCCGCCTTTCTCAATCTTCCTAAAACTATGTCGATATGCTTTACGTGATCTTTCCACCCTTGGGAACGATCCCTCTTTCCTCTCGTCTATGTACGGCTATGCAAACTGCTCCAACCCCTCTAAAACTTGGGCCATCAATTTGCAAAAATAATAGGGCGCACATACTAACCCGAACATCATTTTCTTGGGGATATAGGTGCCAAATGGAGTAACGAAAGCTGCGTATCTCTGAGCTCTCGGCGTGAGCGGAATCTGAAAGTAACCTTTCGACAAATCCATCACCGTTACATAGGGAGCCGCACTCACTTTTTCTACTATCTCTTCCATATTTGGCAAAGGGAAAAATTCAGCTCGAGTTATCTCGTTCAATCGACGATAATCAACACAAGGACGAGGGTCTTAATTTGGGCTTTCTACTAAAATAAGGGGCGAAGTGTAATCGGACTGTCCTATCTCTATTACACCCAGTTCCAACAAACGTTTAATTTCTTCTCGCAATATGTTAATTTGTCTCGGAGACATCCGATAAGGTTTCGTTTTAATGGGCTTGTCCGAGATCAATTCAATATCCATTCGCATCAAGTGAGTCGTCCCAGGGTCTGGGGAAAACACGTCCTTATTTTTAGTAATGACTTGTTTTAATTCGTCGATCTGAGAGGGGGATAGTTTAAGTTGCAGTTGACTTTCCCGCAATATTTCGTGATAGTCAAACTTCGTGCATTGTTTTTCTGGATAAGGAATTTCCGCATCTCCCTCTATGTCATCCGAGACCTCTTCTACAACCAGGCTTACCAGCTCGGGTCTCCGATGACGGTTTTATTAAGTTTACGTGATAGATAGTACTACGCGCGGTCCCTTCTTCCTGGTAGATCTATCACATAATTTGTATCCGAAATTCTACTAAGTACCTTTCCCGGCCCTATCCAATTTACCTCAAGTTTATTTTGTTTAGAGGTAACTAACACCATTACCAGATCCCCTTCCACAAATTTCCGTTCCACGACATCGCGATCGTACCACGTTTTCCTTTTAAGTTGGCATTCTTTCATCCTAGTGATCGCAATATCTTGGCAACGTTTGAGTCTATTATTTAACTGCAATATATATTCCACTACCGATTGACTCGTGTTTCCCCTCCTCCATCCATTCCTCGTAAACTAACGTTTGGGGTGTTCTCAAATTCTTTCCCATGACCAACTCGGTGGGACTGAAACCTGTACTCTCGTACGCAACCGTTCTGAGAGAGAATAATGCCAAAGGAAGAACCCCCTCCCAATCTTCTCCCGATTCCACGCACAAAGCCTTAATTACGCGCTTGATGGTTCTATGCACTCGCTCCACTGCATTGCTTTGAGGGTGGCTGACTGATGACCTCGTCACTTTGATGCCGAACTTATTGAAAAAGGTGGTGGTCAATTCACTAGTGAAAGAAGTCCCCAGGTCGGATTGTATTTCGCGTGGGAATCTTATCCTAGAAAAGATACTCAAGAGGGCGTCTATTACGTTCGGGGAAGTAATACTCTCCACCGGTATAGCTTCCGGGTACTTAGAGGCTACACAAATTGACGTAATCAGATATCTGTTTTGCTTTGTTGAGACAGGGAGAGGTCCCACAGCATCTATATTGATTTTAGAGAATACCTCCGAAATAATCGGCACTAATTTCAGGGGTGCTTTCGCCTTATCTCTCGGTTTCCCTACTCGTTGACACGAATCGCAAGTTTTGACGAACTCCTCCACGTCTCTGTACACGTTCGGCCAAAAAAAAAAAAATGCCTTAGAATTCTATCTTTGGTTTTCGTCACCCCCAGATGCCCCCCTATTTCGTCATGGCTAAGTTTGTTAATGTCGAGTCTAAACTTTATGGGTACGCATAGCTTTCTGACCTCCTCCCCTCGCTTAGTTTTCGCGACTCTAACTAATTTCCCCCTGATGACCCTAAATTCTTTGTCTATTCCTGTTTGGGCCTTATCCCATAATGGTTTTAGATCGGGGCATTTTCTTTGTTTCTCTTTAAATTCAACACCATTCACTTTCGCCAAACTCTTTCCCCCTTCTCCTTCAAAAGCGGGAATGATAAAGCTATCGTCTTCCCCTCCTTCGGACGGGGGAAATCCGTAAGTTCAAACTCCGCTTCGTTCGCCTCTTTTCCTTTATCGGGGGAAAATCTTTTTTGTTTACTTCTAGTCACCACTGCGTTAACCAAGTGCACCCCCTGTTCGTTTGTCTCCAGCAGTTCAGCTGTTCGGTTTCCCAATAAATATAGATCATTGTCACTACTATCCTGTTTTATTGCAGCCTTGGTATAAAATTCTCCTTTCTTCGTTTTGATTTTAATTTTAGCCAGAGGCAAACAGTGGCAAATCTCATCTAACGGGCTTTTCAACCAAACGTATTCACCTAGGAGGTCATCTTCATTAATCCAGCTCCGCGAACAGACGTCTATGTGGATGACCCCGAATCTCTTAGACATACGCGATCAATGCCATTTATTTCCATGTTCCTTTTGAATTTTTTAAATGGGTCGTAATTCCCGGTATTTAAAGTTAAATTAGCTACCGTTTCGAAATTATTTTTCCTTAATCTAGGGCACACTGGCTTTATGTGCCCTGTCTCATTGCAGTAGTAGCATATTATGGGCTTCCTCTTCTCAAATTGATTATCCCCCGCCCTGGGGCACTCCCTCCTAATTTGAGAACTCCCCTGGCTTACCTCATGCTTATAAGGATCCCTGTTCAAGGGCCCGATATTTTTACCCTTACCACTAAAATGCGCAGATTTATTTTTACTTTCGAGAGGCTGTTTATCAAAGGTTCTACGCTCCCAGGTTTTCGTCGGACCTGTTTTTTATGCACTCTTCTAATCGCCTCAAAATGGTCCAATTTCTCAGCTAAACTTTTAGCCTCCTTGAAACCATCCCACGAATCTAGAAAATGGTCTACTAATTCACTTGGTGCTCTTTTTTTTATCTGTTCTGTCACTAGTAGCTCTTTTAATGCGGCGAAATCACCCACTTTCATCCCCGCTAGCCAGTTGTCCAGGTAGGACCTTAGTTCGAATACTAAATCCGCCCACATGGCCCCAGGTCTGCGTTGATGCGACTCAAATCTATCTCTAAGGGCTATCGGCGTGAGTTGGAACCGGGCCAAGAGTAGATTTTTTTATGTGGGGGTAATCGTCGCTTTTCTCTAAAGGTTCTTTCGCTACTATCTCCGCAATTTCTATGGGAAGTAAAGGAATGAGTTGGGAGACCCATCTATCCTCAGCCACTTTTTTCTTTATCGCCTGCCTTTCAAATATTTCAAAAATAAATTAATGTCTGCATTTTTGCATCAAATTTAGGCACCAAGTCTTTTAAATTAACACGTCTATTTACCCCTTGCCCTTCTAAATCGGCAGACGATACACTAACCGTCTCTGTGGCGTTAGACAATCTTAACCGCTCCAACTCATATGCTCTAGTCTCCTGCCTTTCCTTCAATTCCCTAGCCTCCTGCCTTTCCTTCAATTCCCTAGCCTCCCGTTTTTTCCGCCAAGATACCCTCCAACAAACTTTTAACCGATTCTTCGTTATAGTCTTCACTCTGACAAATTCTATTCTTAATTTCTGATTTGGTTAGAGTACTATTGACTTCAACTCCCAAATCTATCGCAACCTCTAACAATACCTCTTTTGTTTGCTTTAAAAGAAACGCCATCGTGCTTTAATAAATACAACACTAAATCCAATCTCAATTGTCTCTAAAACAAATCAAATATCCAACATAAATCAACACTACACTATACACTATACTCAGTTGTACTCCACAAACTTATACAACTACCAAACGTAACTAACCGTACACTAAACCTAGACTTTAATTATACTTCACAAAATAATAACAATACTCAGAGTAACGTGACAATACACTACGCAAAAACTGTGCTAACGAAGCAAATATACTACTGTATACTACGACCTAACTCAATAAACAAACATACATACAAACATAGCAAATCAATACACTGCAAACAAACTTAATAATTTCTGTAGTCTCTCAGTCTATACTTTTAACTTTATCTAGCATTATTTTCCTTACAAAATTTTACATTAACTAAAAATAATGTTTTGCTGCCCCGATACGATACTCAAAGAAAAAGACTGACCTTAACATTGCAGGTGAAAACACTGGAAACCTCTTCCTTATCCTTCTCCGGGAAAAAAACGGTAGGCAGGCACTTCGCGGGCACTCTTCACAAGCAGGAACGGGAGACACTTGCATCCAGCACTTCTCACAGCTGGGAAATCCAGGAATTAGGGGTCATTAAACTCGCTTCATCACAATCGCACACGGCTGGCCTTTTTTTTTTCTTCAATTAAAATAAAGGATTCGGGCATCTGTTTACTTAAATGCCGGATCAACACCACTGCCACCAATTTCATATATTTATATTAGCTATAACGTCGTGAGTAGCTATCCATCAATAAACAAATCTTTACAGCTTAATATACAAATAAAAGCAAACTTTATTTGCTAACAATTTGTAAATGAAGTAATATAAATCCAGATTAAATGCCAAGCCGGTGTGGTCAGTTCATATACTCATGCTCAACGCCACCGGCGTTCCTCCTCTTTTTCACTCTCTCTCGGGGATTTTGTCTTTTCTCCGGTCTTTTTCTCTTTCTCTCTCTCTCTGGGTCTCTTCTCTCTTACTCTCTCTCTCCAGGTTTTTTTCCGGTCTTTTTTTCCCTTGTCCTCAAAAACAACCTTTTTTAAACAGGGGTGTGTTCACAACACGCCCCTCGCTCCTTCTTATTCGCAGGTCAACAAAGTCTCTCTTGACCTCCCTCGTCCTATTGGCGCATAACACGCCCAAACACACCCGAGCTGTCTGGTCCAAGGCGCCATAGTTCCTTGTCCGCAGCTGGACACACTGGCCCATCACGCCACCTGTTTCTAGTATTCCCTTCAAACAACACTAGAAAAAGACAATATGGTTATTTTTAAGATAGGCTTCGCCTATTGTCAATGGGGCGCCGAACTCTTAAGTCTATTATGCCGATCCGTCTGCAATCTCCACTCCCTGAGTTCAGACAATAAACAATGGCCACGTTCACCAGTCATTCCACAGCTGGTTGATCGTAAAACATTCAGGGACAATCGATGGGTGAGGCACTTGTCCTTGACCAGCTGGTAAAACCATAAAACCTATTGTGACTTGGAAGATGGGGGTTCACTCCCATCGAAGATGTCACAAACCGTTAATATAGACCAAGTGCGAATTTACCATTAGAGAAAAAGTGATGAGGGTGTGGTGGACGTTGATAATTCAATTAGCAGAAGATCGGATTATCAGTCGAATAGTTCGGAGTGGAATACATCTAGGTTAGATCGGTCGCAGGGCTTTAGGAGTAGTGAGTCTGGTGAGAAAACAGGTAGAAAAGAGAAAAAAACAAGTGTTGCTGGGGATAAAAGTGGTAGGAGAGAGCACACACACACAATGGGTGAATAAGCGCAAAAGAACTAGTAGTTCGAATGAATCTTCAATAGGGCCTCGGCAGCAACCGTACAAAAAGAAAAGAACACAGGTGAGGAGATTGAAGAGAGGTGTTCCTTCGTCACTGTCTGAGAGACAGGACAGAAAAAGAAGACCGCCAATCAGAGGCCCATAATAGATGGTTGCCGTCATCCACGGCGTCTACTGAGCAAGTTAAGAAGAGAGGCAGAAGGACGGAGGAGAACACTGGAAAATTTCCAACCGGAAGTTCAAGGCACGGACCAAAGGAAGAAAGATCGCTCCAGTCAAGCCGGATCCAGCAAGGGAGCCGTACCATCTCAGGAGCAGAGGAGAAATGACCAGGAAAGCCGGTTCTCGATCTTCAGGAAGAACAGTGCAAGTCCAGGAGGGACCAGTCCAGTCCAGAAGAGAACAGTTCAGAAGATCAAGCCCGTACCACTTCAGATATCGTCGACAGTGCAGACAAAGTGGCGAAGATCCTGAGGAGAGTCTAAGAAGCAGAAGATCAACATCACTAGAGGTCTATATTGGAGACATAGTAGAAAGAAAATGAAAGAGCTTTAGCCAGGTTGTATTGTTTCATTATGTTTTTAATGGCAGGCAGTCAGGTGAATTTTTGCAAGAATCAAGTCTTGTTTTATTAAAGTTCTTTCATCGTACAAAAGTTTTATACTACATTGCGGTGCATTTTTCTGGTTGTGTGAAAAATGGACTTTTGTATGCGTAAATTTATTCCAAAGTGTGGAAAGCAATTGTATGTTTACATTTGTTTACTACTTATTGAGAGAATTCCTTCTATTGTTTGTTTATAATGAATGTTTTGAAATTGTCTATAATTGTGTATGTATTCTCTCTTTTACGTATTGGTGTATATATTAGTATATATCTGGTTTTGAGAGACACGGCGTAAATAGAAAATTAACCATAATACTAATGGCGCTGCGCGATTCTAATGACAGTTTTTAAAAAACCAGATTGTGTGTTTATATCAGTGTTTCTCAAACTTTCAATACTGGCGACCCAATTTTCAATCATAATTTTTGTCGCCCCCTGTACAACAATAATGTATTTACTGCAATAAAAATGCACTTTGAGAGAGAGACGCTAAAGTTACAATACGATCTTAATTATAAACCGTACAAATTAATATGATAAGTATATTAACTTTTGTGTATATGTAACTTTTAAGTAATATATATTTGAAGAAAATTACTTAAAATATATATTACTTACTTATTATTATGTTATTTTTCTTTCTCTAATTTTTAAATTGGAATAGATCGCAAAATGATATATTTAATTAAAGATTTATTTCCTTCAGCATTCATTTCTCAAAGTACAAATGTCATTAAAAAAATAGTCTAGTCAATGTTGCTCTCTATCATATCCATCACATCTGGCATTATAGGGTACGTTTGCGTGAGTCTGGGCAATCTATCGGACGTCTGCGCAAAACATGTAAAAATGCTTTTCCTCTCACAATTCCAGTCAGTTTTGGTCGACTCGATACTCCTATAGCTACCGAATCTAGCTTGAATATACATTTTTTTAAATTTACACGTTAATTGTAATTCACGGTAATTAAGTATTAACGGCAGTAGATTAAAACAATATCATACATACATTTTTAAGTCGTAAGCAAACATTCGATGATAATAAAGAATCAACAAGTACACACAGACGAACGAGCATGGTTCCGAAAATTAAATCAAGGTGATATTCTCAAAAATACTTAAATTTTGGATTTACCACTACTGAAGTAAATGATGGAAAAAAAAGCCCAGCTCGATGTGTGTTAAAACTTACAAATCTGTAGAACAACATGTGAAAGTTGTTTTTAAAACATGTAAAATCATTTACCTATGTTGGCAAAGAATTTTAAAAAGTATTTTCTGGATGAGGACAGCTTGGTAGCAAGTTACGAGTGGATTAGGGATCTATTTCAAGATACTCCAGAAGGGCTTCTCAACTTCCCAAGAAGAAATCTTCATAGATTTCACATCCAGTGAAAAATTAAAAGGCAATTTTGTAATAAATCGCTCTTTGAATTTGGGGTAGAGGTGGATGAGGAATTATCTGTACTGAAAACAAAAGCACTTCGTATACTATTACCATTTTCAACATCCTACCTTTATTAAACCGGATTTTCTGCGGTGGATGCTTTGAAGACAAAATATGGATCTCAGCTAAATAGAGAAAAATAACTCATGTGTCAATTTCTGATATTAAACCTTCCTTTGAAAAACTTTCCTCTACAAGACAAGCCCGTGGAAGTCAATAATAATTATTAAACTTGTTCTTAATTTAGTAATAAGATTGATTGATTGAATATTAACGTCGCACTGTTCAGCTACACGAGGGCTTTTGACGACGGACCACGTAATTTTGAACCATGGCCAAGTGACGTGGACGACACCTGAGCTGGCACCCCTCTCTTCTAACTACCACACCGCACCAACGGGAGGAAGTTTCAGCTCTCGACAGATTTAACGTGCATCGCTGCCCTACACGGCGGGTCTTTAGTGGTACTGGGCTCAAACTCGTGACAAGGCAAGCCACGATCCGATACCTATACCACTCGGCTACCGCGGCCAAATTTAGTAATAAGAAATTATTTATAAAATACCTTCTTCAGTACTGATACATTAAATGTATACTGGCTGAAACACCGACTCTTCGCACGAGTTTATTTTTTTAAAAAATAAAACATTATTCTTGATATAATAGCTGAACTGTAAGGAGAATAAAACTGCGTGCACGACATTGTATACAAAAATGTAAAATGGTTTTTTTTTAGATAAATGCTATAATTGTAAATAACTGTTTAAAAGAACTGTAATTTTAAACCTCACAGAATTAGCATTTAGAATTAATGTTAAATAATGAAAAAGAATATAAAATTCCGATGAAAAATAATTGTGTTACTTTTTAACATTTAAAGCGAGAAGGCTTCAAAATGTTTTAACCCGGGAGCAGGTACGTACTCGATACTAACGCTAATGGGGACTCAGTCACCCCACTCATTTGTTTATAATTATTTTTACTGTACACAATACAAATCGGAATTCTAGTGAATATTTTAATTTATAGAAAGTATACTTACCTTATTTCAAGGACTATTCAATTCTTTGATGATTTGAGAAAAAATCCAATAAAACTGAACTAAAATGATTCAAAAGTACAAGACCATAATAAAGGACGCAAATCAGACACTTTTCACTAATATTACAGAAATGTTAAATCAATCAATTCTTTTCCAAATATCGTAAAACTGTATTTACAATTTCCCTAAGCGAAAAGCAAACGCATAAAAGATGGGACGGAACTAATATTGAATAACCATACCACATAAGATTGAAGGTCAATCAAATGATTAGCAAACGTACTATGCAGCCTGGCTAAAAAGTGAATCATGTCTTCCTTTTCTTTTTCTACTACTAATGTACAGTATTTCAATAATTACAGTGATGAATTGTTTATCTTCTTAGAATTTTTCTCAGGGTCTGGGTTTCGTTTTTTCTTTTAACGAGTAATATTTTATGTTAAAACGTAATAAAAAAAATCTCTCATTGAGGAAATACAGCAAATAAAAAATGTTTTTTTTCTTTAATTTGATTTTGGGATCAAAGATAGCTATTTGATGACGGAAAAAAGCCAGATAATAAACTTAAATTATGTCAGTGTTGTTGTTGTGCATTTTTTTTATTATGGAAAAAAGCCTTTTGTTTTACTTCTCTTTCCGGTTATTTTTTTTAAAAAAAAATCTTTAAATTTTCGATATGCTCGCGCCCCCCCAGGGGGCACCTCACACTTTGAGATACTCTGGTTTATATATTTAAAAGTAATTGACATTTGACATATGTGTTCAAGTTCCATGTTGTCTGTGTATGTATGTAGTGTTGAAAATTTTTTTTGTACGTCCTCTGATGCTGTTCTCATTTCAGGGTGGCTGACCCTGATGTTTTGAAGATTTTTTTGTCTCGAAAAGAATGAATCATATAAGACGACGATGGTTGTTAAAATATTGATGTTTTACGTGTTGTGTACGGCCGGGTTTTTCTTTTCCCTTGGGGAGGTTTTTCCTTGGTCCTCGCCCAAATAGGGTACACCTTAGTAATGTATTGTACAGTGAAGGTCTTATGAGTAATATTAAATTTTGGATAGTAGTTTTTGGAGTGTTTTTTTAATGTAGCATATTGTTATGTAGTGAGTTAAAGTTAATGTTGAGTTACAGAATTTCTTGGTAGTTTAAGGGCAAATTTTTTTCAACGTAATTTCTATCGGGTCATTAAGACCCTCAAATAAATCACGTTTTCTTCTTGGAGGGAATTGTGACGGATCTTTACGGGATCTTCTCACTATTCCTGTTAGGGAATCTTTGGGCTAGCATTCGCGTTTAATTCACGGCCATCCGTATCAAGAAGAATCCCTGATATGTAGATTAGTTCGACTATTTGAAGTCAGAGCTTTACAATTGTAATATAGAAGGAGCTGAAAACTGGTGCGAGCTTTACGAAGGTTAGATATGATCGATTTTCACAGCTTTAGATAAGAACGGAGTTTGCCACTGTGTGTGTTATATTATTGGATTGGGAATTTATAGTTAAAGATAGATTAGGTTAAATTAAATTGATTACTTGCGCTTGTTCACTTAGGGTTCATTGCATTCTTTATATCACTCCTCCTAGGGCATTCACTTGTGGTTTAACTTGTTGTTGATTAGTGTGCTTGAATAATGATAAATAATAATTATTATGGAAGTTTCGGGTCCTACTTTGTTTCCTCCCACACTCTTAGGTAGGCAGGATGGTGAGGAAGTATACATCAAGGAAATATTCAGTTATATCTGCAGCATTTGAATTCAGAATACTTGTATTCGGAAGTCTAATTGCAGAATCAGCTGAGGACTGATTTTTAGATACATCATTTTCAGTAGTATTCCATCTCTTCGAAATATTGTTTCTCACAGAAACCCAGAACGCATTTGACATGGCATTTTCTCTACAGGAAAAAATTAATGATAAAGCTTTTAAGTTATATAAACTATTTTTAAAGCAAAAATTGGCCATGAAATTAATTTTTACTAATTAATTATGAGAACTCAAAACATAATCAAGCAGAAATGATTTTAGTAATGAAAATTGGAATTAATAGCCATTTCAAACTAAAAGCTCAAAAATATTTTTAATTAATTCAACTTAAGTGTGAAAAAATGCTTTAAAAGGAAACCGAAACCAAAACCATAGCTCATAAAACTTCAAATATCTTAAAAACTAATTTGCTAACAGATCTGAAATTTCGTGGCAAACATCTCAATGATATGGGCCACCAAAAAAAATTTTTTTCGGTAAAAATAAAATTTTTAGGGTACTGTGTAGCCTTAAAATAATAAAGAGAAAAAAAGGAATTCTTATTGCTACAGAGCTAAGTATAACAACTTTTATATATTGCTGTCATTTTTGCATCCTATAGTCAAAATTCAATGGTACTTTAGAACTTAGATCAGGGGTGGGCAGACTTTTAGATGGCACGGTCTACTTCTAATTTTTTCAATGTGTTGCTGTCCACCCTGTGGCTTGGATGTAATGAGCGATGAAAAAAGCTCAATAATATTTATGTTATAACACAGTGATTCCCAAAGTGGTCTATATAGACCCCTAGGGGTCTATGACGACTTACAAGGGGACCACGATAGTAAGAAAATAATTTGGGGATCCATGAGGTGTAAATGGGGATCTACGACAGTTCTCATTAAACCAGATTTTGATTTTAATTTTAAAAGAAAATTTAATCAAATGGGGAAACCAGATTTCACCTATTTAACACATTTAATTACCAAATTTAATTAGGCTAATTTGCAGTTATGGCAGCATAAATTTTATTAAAACAAGGACCACCCTTTCAGCATTTCTTGCCAGAATTAAGCTAAAGGAGTATAAAATTTTTTACGTAACAAATTTTCCAATCTGCCAGGAAAATGATGTTTTAACTTACGTTCAACATTTAAATTCCCTTGATTCAGATTTTTAAACTAGGTTTGAGAATGCATTTACTTGGTAATTACCACAGAAGCCAATGAATTCCTATCGTCACATTGAAAAAAAATGTCATATTGCAAGAGGAACTGATCGGAACAGGAAGTAACAGAGTAAAGTTTGGAAACGGATGTCGGCAATTTTGGCTTTAAAGAGTATTGGAGAAAGTTTTTAATTGCTTTTTCTAGTGAGGAGTTTCAGCGCGGTTGTCAGCTGGACACTACTAACCGAGGAAATTTAGAGTTAAACCTGACAAAATTGATAATAAATGTTGAAAATTTGTTATTGTAACACCAGATTCATTCCTATCATTAGAAACATTTGTTTTTTAATCAATTATTTTATGCATCACTTAAATTTTAAATTAATTAACATAGGTTTTTTTAAGTTTTAAACTCTATACTTTACTGCAGTTAAAAATTTATATCTTTTAAAGTAAGTAGCTCTGTCCCAACTGTCATAAACACATTTAAGTTAATAAATTTGCAAAAATTCAATATTACGTAAGGTGGGGGTCTATCTCAAACCGAAAAACATGGCGTTTATAAGACAAAAAAATTAGGGAACCTCTGTTATAACAGAATGAAACACAGAATATGTACTTACCTACATAAACACAGTAAAAACTTTTTTTTAAACTATGTCTTAAGTAAAACGCAAGATACAAACATAATAATTATACCCTTAAATTTAATAATATCAAATGATACATTTATTATTAAACAATTCAAAATGCATAAAAATAAATCATTTTCATTTAAATTTAGTTCTCGTAGTTATAGTATCGGTAGAAGACTTAATCTGCATACTGTCCGCCCCAATCTTGAATATCTCGGTACTATATAATTACTAACTGCTAATCGTGTAATAGATTCTAAATAGTCGTATGTGAAACGGGAATATGTTGACTTAATTATATCCATCTTTGAAAATGTAGATTCACACAGGTAGGTAGAGCGAAGAAATGATGTTAAATGAATTGCAGCTTTTTTTAAAATTAAGATACTTTATTTCGTACATTAGATTCCAAAAGTTATTCTTTTAAAAAATTAAAGTCATTTGAAGGAGAAAAACTTCCGTTTTACTTAAGAGATAAAAAGAACATGTGACATTTTTACTTATATTTTCCACATCAACATTGACAAATGGGTAACATATGAGTACAACTATTGTTTATAGTCTAGTAAATTCTTGAAACGTCTCTCAAATTCGGGTTGCAGTTTTATTATTGCATCATAATATGTTGTTTCTCTTTGCTTAATGTACCTCTATTTTTAACCAACTCATCATAAATATTTTTGAAATTTTTTAATTCATTCTTCATCAACTGAGAAGATATTATCTTTAACTTGTTTTTGAAAGTATTAAAAAATCCAATCAATAGTTACAGTTAATATCTTTATTAGGGATTTAGAGCAACAAAGGCTATTATCCCATACAAAACCATCAAGTATCAATATGTTAGTTAATGTCAAAATATTTCATCTTCTGAATAAGAAACCTGAATGTTGATCTGTTTCTGTTCTGTGAAGAGCATATAGCTTTCTCCAGTAACTCTTTAAAGGTGATATAGCAACTAGGATCAATTTTGAGAAAAACTTTAAGGTGGTTTTGAGGATGAGTATATCTATCGCATCTCAATAGAATATGCTCCAAGTCATTTAAACAATTACAATAACTACACATTGCATTATCCTTTAAATTAAATTTTTGAAGAAGTCCTGGGGTAATGATCATTTTGCTAAAGATTCAAGTGCATAAAATTTCTTTTCTATTATTTGTCCAGTTAGAGATGATGCCAATGTGAATAATATTGCCAAAATTTTCAAAATACTTGCTTAAATGAAAATTATTTGTTTTTTTAAATCTTTCTTGATATATTTTTTACTGATGTCTTCTGAAGCAATCCAATCAATATAAACATCAAACTCCGTGACAGATCTTGCGAGATAATCCGCCTGCTTATTCCATAGTATATTAGTGCCCCGGAATCCAAAGTAATATCAGTTTATTGGTATAATGATTGTATGTAAATTTTACTAGCTAGTCTTTGAATCGCACTATGTGATTTAATAGAATAATTTTGAAGAGCATGGAGAGAGAGAGAGAACAGAAAGACTATCAGATAAGATTAGCAGATTTTGGAACAGTCAGATCATCTAAAGCTTGGCAAATAGCCAAAGCTTCAGCAGAAAAAATAGTTACTGTGACTTATTCTGTAAGCGAATGAGAGATTTTCTGTAATACCAGCTATTGATGTTATTTGATCATTTTTCGATGCATCGGTGGCTGTTATATGAAAATAATGCTCTCAACTGTTTCTTCAAATAAACCCCTTATAATTTGAATTGGTAACTTTTTCTCCTGAAATTTGAAGTTAATGGTACATATTTTACATGGGAGAAATGAAAAGGAAGATATTCTGGGGCTTTTGTAATGATTTGGTTACTATTAGCATTTAAGGATTGTAGTATACTGACAATATTATTTTTATCCTCCTTTATAATTTTTAAATTCAGATCATCAGGATTATTGCTATATAATGGAGAAAAGGTTTGATTGTAGATTTGAGAAAGAAAAAAATTATTTGCCAGTCTTCTGATTTTGTCCGAGAGAATTTCTTGTCCAGCCAGTTTCATTAATGCAATATTTGGTGTCCATTGTGGGAGACCTAGTGCAATTCTGAGAGCTTTGGTTTGTATTACATTAAAAGGCTTCAACTGATTGTCAGACCATTTATTTATTATATGACATGTGTAAAAAAGGTGCTACAAATGCCATCATTGATCAATTGGATAAGATTTTCACCTCTGGGATCATAATGCTTATAACCCATACCTTTAAGAGCATTGAGTTTTTTCAGTGCTTTATTTTTCATTTGATGCGTGATATTGGTATTTTGATTCCGTTTCGAAAAATATACTCCTAAATATTTAATAGAAGTTTGCCATGGTAGAGGGGTCCCAGCTAGTAATATATTAGGAAATGAGTGAATTCTTTTGTTCGAAGGTCCAGCTATTGTACTTTTGTCTGGGCTTAAACTCCATTTCCAATAATTACACCATTGACTTATTCTTTCTAAGGTATTTTGTAATTTACAAGAGATGATATCGAGCGATTGATGTGGTGAATAGATAAAAGTGTCGTCAGCATATATAGAACACTCGACTCCAGTCTCCAAAAAAGTCATACATATGGATAGTGTATAGTAATGGAGACAGTACACTACCTTGGGGGAGTCCCTTAAGCAGTGTTTTTTCAGATGAGACATCCCCTCCATCGAATTTGCAGCGATCTGTAAGATAAAAATTCATGCATCCAAAGCCCTATTTTCCCAGTTATACCAATTTGTAAATGAGACCGTCAATATATACGGAGTTATAAGCACTCTTTCTATCTAAACTAATCCCCACGAAATATTTTTTCATCTTTGCGTCTGTAATCGTTTTGTAAATTATATAAGTTGCTCTGTGTTCTGTTATCTTTAAAAGGAACAAATCCATATTGTTTATGTAGTTTTTGTTCTGTTATCAGGAAGTAGGCAATTCGATTGGCTAAAATTCTTTCAAATGTCTTAGAAAAAACTGAGGTTAAAACGATAGGATGAGGAGAGATTTTAGTTTTATCTTTGCATGGTTTGGGAATTGGTAGAATTATACCATGCTTCCATTCCTTTGGGACAATTGCCTTATCAAATATCTGTTGAAAGAAATTTAGGATTATCATTCGTTCAACTATGGTTCAATAGTTTCAAGAATTTAGTCGGGATCTGATCTGCACCTTGGGTTGTGTTCTTAGCAGATTTTATTGCTCTATTCAATTCAGATATGTGAAAGGGTTAGTTGATTAAACTAAAGGGTGTTTTTTTTAGAGGTATAGAACTTTAAATTGCAAAAAACAACGATGTATTATTCGATTGACATGAATTTTTTTTATTCGAAAGATAATCTTGTGGCATTACATTTTAAATATGATTTCTGGCATATGACTGCCACGGCTCGCTCGGATGTAGTCCAATTTTCGATGACTTTTCCCAATATTTGTGGCCGTATATCGGCAATAACACGGCGAATGTTGTCTTCCAAATTGTCAAGCGTTTGTGGCTTATTCGCATAGACCAATGACTTTACATAGCCCCAAAAATAGTCTAGCGGTGTTAAATCACAAGATCTTGGAGGCCAATTCACAGGTCCAAAACGTGTCTTTCAATAAATCGATTGTGGCACGAGCTGTGTGACATGCTGCGCCGTCTTGTTGGAACCACAGCTCCTGGACATCACTATTGTTCAATTCAGGAATGAAAAACTTAGTAATCATGGCTCTATACCGATCACCATTGACTGCAACGTTGTGGCCTTCATCGTTTTTGAAGAAGTACGGACCAATGATTCCACCAGCCCATAAAGCGCACCAAACAGTCAGTTTTTCTGGATGTAACGGTGTTTCGACATACACTTGTGGATTAGCTTCACTCCAAATGCGGCAGTTTTGTTTATTGACGTAGCCATTCAACCAGAAGTGCGCTTCATCGCTAAACAAAATTCGCTTATGAAAATCGGGAACAACGGCAATCTCGTTTTGGGCCCATTCGGCGAATCTACGCCTTGCTTGATGATCGTTTTGATGAATTGCCAAACCAAACTGAAAATAAATCACTTGACAGCTGTTAAATCGGTCGCCATCTTGGAAAGTAATGCCAACTTAAACTTCTATACCTGGAAAAAAAACTCTTTATATGTAATTCTTCTGTGCGTGTGTATGTAACTGAACTCCTCCTAAACGGCTGGACCGATTTTGATGAAAGTTGTTCTGTTCCAGTGGACTCGAGAATGGTTTAGATTTACAATTCGGTTTAGAAATGTTTAATTTTTTATTGATAAATTTTTGATCTTGGAATGTTTTACATTGGATCCGGCAGAATGTGCTATGATCGCAGTATCGAATATTCAAAAATCTTTTATTTTGAATTTAAGAGCATGCAGAAGTGCCGCAACACGACGTAGCATGGATTGGATTAATGTCTGAAGTAGTGCTGGAGGTGACTGACACCATAAATCCTGCAGGGCTGTCCATAAATCAG
This sequence comes from Trichonephila clavipes, assembly GCA_019973935.1. Lineage (NCBI taxonomy): Eukaryota > Metazoa > Arthropoda > Arachnida > Araneae > Nephilidae > Trichonephila > Trichonephila clavipes. The sequence continues at coordinate 297,762 of BMAU01000783.1, read as the reverse complement.
GAGTAAGATGTGGAGATCTCTTCTGAACAGCACGTTACAAGGCATTCCAGATATGTTCAGTAATGTTCCTGTCTGGGGATTTTGGTGGCCAGCGGAAGTGTCTAAATTCAGAAGAGTGCTCCTGGAACCAATCTGCAGCAATTCTGGACGTATGGGGCGTCGCATTATCATGCTGAAATTACCCCAAGTCTGTCGGAATGCACAATGGACATAAATGGGTGCAGTTTATCAGACAGGATGCTTACATACCTGTCACAGCTGTATCAGGATCCCATATCACGCCCCATACCATCACACGAGCTTGAACAGTCCCCTGTTGACATGTAGGGTCTATGGATTCATGAGGTTGTCTCTACAGCTGTACACATCCATTAGCTCGATTCAATTCGAAACGAGACTCATCAGATTGATTGATTGAATATTAACGTCGCACTGTTCAGCTACACGAGGGCTTTTGGCGATGGACCACGTAATTTTGAACCATGGTCAAGTGACGACGAGACTCATCAGACCAGGCAGCATGTTTCCAGTCATCAACAGTCCAATGTCTGTTGATGGGCCTAAGACTTTGTGTCATGCAGTTTACAAGGGTACACGAGTAGGCCTTCAGCTCCGAAAGCCCCTATCTATAATGTTTCGTTGAATGGTTTTCACAGTGACACTTGTTGGTGACCCAGTATTAAAATCTGCAGCAATTTGCATAAGGGTTGCACATCAGTCATAATTGGTCTCGTTCTTGCATGATCTTTTTCCAGCCACAGCAATGTCGTAGATTAGATGTTTTATAGGATTCCCGATATTCACGGTACACTCGTGAAATGGCAGTGCGTGAAAATCCAAATTTAATCACTACCTCAGAGATGCTATGTTCCATCTCTCATGCGCTCGCTATAACACCACATTCAAATTAACTTAAATCTTCATAACCTGCCATTGTCGCAGCAATAACCTATCTAACAACTGTGGCAGACACTCACTGTCTTATTTAATGCTTTGCTGACCGCAGCGCTGTACTACCACTGGTTATATATCTCTTTATTTGCATATGCATGTCTACACCAAATTTTTTTCCTCTTCAGAGCATATCTAAAAACTTTTTACACAAAGATGGCTAGCTGTTCAGTCTGTGATTTAGTCAAAGTTCAAATTTCAGATCCATAGGGAAGTACGGGTCTGATGATTGTTTTATACAGCGTAACTTTTGTATGTCTTTTAATTAATTTTAACTTTAAGAAAGCTCTTAGACCATGAAGACAGCAATAATGCATCTTTTAACTTCAGCACCATTATTGCTTAGAATGTTAATGTGTGAGCCCAAATAGACAAAATTATCAACCCCTTCAAGCTTATAATTTTCAGTCTGCAGATATTTAAAACCTAAAGGAGTTTGTGTAATTGGTATGTATTTAGTTTTGTCTTCATTAATAATTAAATGCAACTTTTCAGCCACTTAAGGGCCAGACATGCCTCCGATAAAGCATTTTTAATACTAGCAACATTACTATATCATTGGTATAAGCAAGGAGTCGTACAGTCTTGGTGAAAACGGTACCCCTACTGTTAATGCTGGAGTTGCAAATAGCCAATTCTGAGACCAAATTAAAAAAAGAGACAAGCAAGAGCATTACCCTGTCTTGCATCATTTCTGTATTCAAAAAACTGTGAGGCAACCATAAAGTTTTATAGAATTTATACATACTAATGGAAAATGGAACTGTATATTATTTAGTAGCTAGAAAAGTCTCTGTGTAGAGGTAATAAATTATATAAGCCCAGAGATGGATTGTTTTTGTGCTTGCGAATGATTTCTGACCACTATATACTTATTTGTTTCATTCACACTTCAAATCTAAATGATAACAATTCTTAGGTTTAATAATTTATACAGTCTCAAAATTTCAAGAAGTCTGAATTAAATTAACTAACTCATTCTTAAGAGATAACTTAAAGTATAGCACTGTCTACATATGGTCTCTCTGAAGTAGATCTGAATATTAAAGCAGTATGATACAGCTGATACTTGGAAAAAATGGTTTTTGTAAAAGCATGTGATCGATACTATTTAAAATACAACTCATATTTTTTACAGAAATGTCACTGAATTAAGAATACCAACAATGCATGATCAGTGGCATGCACAAGGGGTGGGGGTGGCAAATGTTGGTCCGACACCATTTGATTACGTTGGAGACCAGAAGCGAATGGTGTTGCTGCCTGAGGAAGTGGGAGAGAAGGGTTTCCTAAAACCCCGTTCCCCTATGTTGCGGATAGACTCGTTTAGAAAAGGACATGCGCGAGGACCGGGTTTGAGGGTCCCGACTGGAAGCAGAAGGCATAAACGTACTCTGGATGCAAGATTGTTTTTTAGAATGTTCTGTAAATAAATTGTACATATTTATATCTCTAGCCTGACTGTGTCTTTCGTATCCAATATGTCACAGGGGGCACTCCTCCCATAGACCAACACATTTTTAATTTTTACCATAGAGAATATTCCTTGGTGCTTTTGTCCTTGTTTTTTACAATGTAACCTTCCCCATAAGAGGGGTCTGTGTACACCACTGTGTATGATAAATAACTAATCATGAATATAATTAGATAAAAAAAATCTAACAGGTGATGAAAAACATTTTACAAAGTTTTAAAAAATTCTATTTGAAAATGTAACATATTTTAATTACAGAACACAATACATTATTTATTAGAATGTTGAATATAATAATGATGTATGTTGGGTTATATATATTCAAAAGAATCTAAATTTTAATATTGGTTTTAATTTACATTTTTGTCTTCTAGAATTAAATATATACTTATCTCAATATGATGAGATGAGTTGTGTTCTTTTAAGATTTAATAAATACAAATAATTAGGTTTAATTAATCCCAAGTAATATATCATGGATAAAAAGTGCAAAAAAAAAAAAAAAAGAAATATATTAATACATTATTGATTAAATAAAATATTTAATGATATTAAAAAAAATGCGCAGCTTTTATGTAGGGTTGGGATTTGTATCTCTTCTTCGGACCATCTTTAAATCTTTCTTTCTCATTCTTTTAAGCTTGGCTGTATTTGTTATCTGCATGAAAAAAAGATACATCAATATCAGATAAAAGTAAGTGCATGCCCAATAAATGTTATGAGTAAACACATTACATGTAATAATAAAATAAAACAGTGAGATAGTTGTTTAGGTTGAAGAATTCAACAACTTATTCATATAACATTTCACAACTGCAATCATTGACTTATTACATACGCTATTAATTTTTAAGGAAAATAATTTTACTGTATTGCAATAAAATTTTCAAAAATTTAGCTATTCAATTAATAAAAACCAAAAAGAAAATTTATCAAATATGCTGATTAATACATGCCTTTGTTCATATCTTTATTGTTTCTTGCAGCATTTTTTAAAACCATAACCTTCACATGCTTAATTACACAATAAATAAATTTATAAGGAGTAGCTTCTTCAAAATTAAACTCGAAGAGCTTCATGCCTTTTATTACATTTTACTATAGTAATAACACCAAAAACAAAATATATTATATATCAAAACAAAAGACATTAGATTGAAGAAAATAAATTAAGACATTAATTTAGAATTTTTTAGAATCAAATATGAGCTTATATAGATTGCTGTATACCAAGAGCAAACAATTACAGAAAACAGCTTTACAACAGTATATATTGATATTAAAAAGTGTTAAATGATCAAATCATGGTACAATTCATTCATACTTTTGTAAGAAAAAATAAATTGAAAAATATTTATAAAAAGTAGAACTTTCATACATTTCACAGCACCCTTAATTTTGATAACGACTTTTTAAATGAATTTTAAGATTTTAATTCATGGAAATTTGATTAACAAAAAGGATGGATCAAATAATGCATTCTAATTATTGAATTAAAATTCAAAATGTAGAAATGTCATAATATAAATACAGAAAAATGATAGAAAAAAATAACCTAATCTAAAAATTGATGCTATACTGTTCGAATTAATTGGGACAAAAGGAAACATGATTTTTTAAAAACCTTAGCTTGTTATCCTAACATACCTTAAATAGACTGAAAAATCTGTACACTAGTATGAAGTATGTCTTTCTTTAACAGAAATGACCTTTTCAACTCATCTTGGCATTGACTCCATTAGAGAAGTGCACATTTTCTTGATTTCATCATCTTGGAAACACACTAGTATAACCCTTTTTATCATTTGCTCTGTTGTCATGCGATTCATCTTAGCCAAATGATTCTTGAAAATATGCCATCAGTTTTTAATAAGATTTAAGTCTAAAATTTTCAAACCCTTTTATTTTCCACATAAAAGTATGGACTCATTTTGAATTGTGACAAGGGGCCAAGTCATGTTGAAATGTTCCATCAAATGTTTCCATGAATGGAACAATCCTACTACACAATATCTCAATATATTTGATAGAATTCATCATGTATTTATGAGGAATTAAGCTTTCAGGGCCATTTGTTGTGAAAACCCCCAAAATATCTGTTTAGAAGCATGTTTTACAATCTGTTGTATATGATCTGGTAACAAAGTTTCAACTTTACTTCGCCTAACTACACTTGATTTGTATCCCTGCACAGATAAATGTTTCATCACTCAAAATCACCTTCTTCCAGTCATAACAGTCCCATGGTCGGTATTTTTGGCCCATGCTAAGCGTTTTTTCATCATTTTCTGAGTTAGAAATAGCTTTTTTTCCTCAGTCTTGTTGCCTTAAGGCCACCTTCCAAAAGCCTTTTCCATGCAGTTTAGGTACTCACTTCAACATCATTATCCAATAAATCCCTTCAGAGGTCTATGCTTGTTTTTCCTGGATTTATTTTGCTACTTATTAAAACTTTATCAATTTCTTTTTGGAGACGATGATCCAGAATTTTGAAATGTTCTTAAAACAATTTGATCACCATAGTTATACCTCTCACAGCCATAGAAGTGTGTTCATTGAGAGTGATTTATTTTAGAATCGTTCTTCAGAATAATATCCATCTTTGAACAAATAAAAGTAACATCTTATACAGAATGCAAAATTGAAATTACCAGCTGCCTCACTGAAAGGCTCCCAACTGAGCTTTTGATAATTAAAATGAATATAATATAGTCAAAGTAGATCTGTCACACTACCTTAAGGCAGATAATCCGGGTTTGAAGTGGTTCAGGACATCACTCAACCAACAATCACATAAAAACTCAAACAAGAAAAACATGTTTGTCCCAATTAATTCAAACAGTATAGTAAATATTTGGACATCTATTATTAAAATTACAAAACAAAGGATAGAGAAGAAAGAAAAGAAAATATATCTACAATTAAAAGTTTTCAAAGTAAAACTATTTTTTAAAAAACCCTTGAAGATATATATTTAAATTTTAGAATTTCAAAAATTGACATAATTTTTAATATGTTTTTTAAGTTTAATTTCATTTTCCTGCTTATTACAGCTGTACACTCTGTCCGTTACAACACACAAAAATCTAAACACACACAGTAAATTAAATACATACATATTTGACAGAGATTGATAATTAAATTTTGATATAGAGAAAGCGGTGACATACTGTATTTGGTACAAATGCAAAATACATTCCAAGTGATATATGGTGTTGTTTCTTACCCCGCTTGAATGGCAGAAACATATAGATCAGCGCTACTCAATCTTTTTTCAGCCGGGCCACATACATACGACAACTATTTCACGCGGGCCGCAACATGAGAATTAAGGGGGGGGGATGCTATAAGATCAAAGAAATTAAAAATGCAGAAATTGATCAAAATGTTAAGTTTTGGATTTCATTAAAACTACATTTAACTCCATCAAACACAACTCTCAGAAAAGAGTGCATTTTTTTACCCTGTTATGGGGCAATTTCGATTTCTTTTCGTCAATGATCCCAAATCCCCCACCTCCAAATATTTTGTTGCTGAAAAAAGAAGGAACTGAAAGATTTGTGCTTAGTGGTATAGTGACAAGCAAAATTATATATTTTAAATATAGAATTTTCATAAATTAAACAAGTTGCTGTTCCAGGTTTGTTTTTCTACGAGGCAGTCAAGATTTCCATCGTCTTGAAATAACAAATATTCTTTTGATATCTTTCGCTTGGAAGGCATTAATTAAAAATTAGTTTCACCCATAAAATAGTCGGTATTCTACTGTTTTTTGTTAACACTAACCGTCACAATTACAAAAAAAAAAAAAGTTATCCCGCAATTCCTACCAATACCACATCAATAGCAAAATCGATATATAGAATTGCTTGATTGATAGAATTTCTCGCTAAATTTTTAATTAACTGTTCTTAAATAATTGAATGAGTTAGTAAAAGGGGGCATGACCGGGCCAATCAGAAAGGTCCCGTGGGCTGCAAGTTGAGTATCGCTGATCTAGATCAAGTCCATGAACCTGTGCATTCTTAAACATTGAAGAACTGTAGCAGGACTTGTGAGCAGCTGGCTCTTATGGTAACCAATACAAGCCAAGATGTGGGCAGTGATATATTGTTGATTACATAAATTTTTTTTAAAAACAAAAAGAAAGAATACAAAAAAACTTACCACGTGTACAACTTCTGACTTAATTTCATTTGCCCGTTTCCTTTCTAAGTTTTCTCGTCGTTTTTGTTTTCGAAGCTGCATAAAAAGTCAATCACTTTGAATGTTAATTTACAAAACAAATATTTTTCATATAAAAAGAGAGAGATGTGTCAATAATAATTAATAATACATTTTAATTGCTTACTTTAAAAAATACAGTATACTTATTAGTTATAAGGACCATGGGTTAATGATTTTATTTCTGAATTACTGTCAAGACAAACATTGGTATATTATCCCATAAGATAATTTCATTACAAACACAACGATAACAAGGTAAATTACAATGGGATTTCATCAATTTTACCTACTTATAATATTACCAACTAGTACAAGCCAGAATTTAGCCCATTTTCTATGCATTGCCTTGTTCATAACTTCTATAACCAATAGGGTACCTATGTATTATACCATCGACCAATTCGTCAAATGCCACAATGTGCAACCAATAATGGAAAACTTTTCCCACATGCATGTACACATCCACAAAAGTCTAACTATACATACCATGACAGCATTTGACAAAACTGGTCAATGGTATAATACATAATGCTACTAAATTCCAAAATTCATTATAAACAGACTCTCAATATTTGAATGATCTATTGATATCAACAACTGGTATATGCCACAATATTTAAAAACAGTACCATTCATAATATTTGCACTGAGTTATAAGCCATAATTCAGTTTGTTTGCTGTGGTTGACTTTATGGTCTCTATAACCAATAAATAAAAAATAATTTTTTAAAAAAATACAGCAACATATTTTTTTAAATTAGATGTGTTTCTTTAACAATGGTTGTCAATGCAGAAAATATTTTTAGTATAAAATAAAAAAAGAATAACATTCTTTAATTTTATTGTCTTTTTAAATGACTTAAAAATAAAACTTTTGTTACTGCAATTTATAATTCCAGCTTTTCTTAGCAGACAATAATTAAAAATGAGAAATACAATTATATATTAAATTATGTATATATATATATATATATAAATATATCTAATATATATTATAAATGTGAAAGTTTGTGAGGATCTTTGTGGGTCTTTCCCGCAAAAACTGAATGGATTTTAATGAAACTTTACAGTAATATAGCTTATACATCAGAATAGCACATAGGCTATAATTTATAAAGATATTGTGAGAAGTGTCCAAAATATAACGATATTTGTCAAGTAAGTAGGAAAAAATTCTGCCATCTGCCAGCAATTCTGGCGTGCACTGCAAAAAAGCCCACGTCAGCATATATCTATCTTTTGTTTGCGAAGAAACTCTTTTTGTTTTGGCTACGCAAGGGGCTCGCTTCTAATTAATTCCTGTGATCAGAATAATGCCTATTTTTTTTTATTTCAGAATAATGCTAAGTTTTAAAGCAAGAGGTTGTTATAAATCTCTTTATTTTAATGTTTTTTTATGATTTTATTATGCACATTTGGTAGTAAGAAATTGATCTTTCTTCAAAATAAATGCTTTTATCAGTTCTGGTACTTAAAGTAAATAAACTTTCTCTTTCACACTGCATCATTTGGGCAAATTTTCAAAACTTGTTTGTGGTTAGTAGTTAAATATAATGCTATAATTTTAATTGAATAGACAGATATTGCGTTTTTAAGTATAAAAATAATTATAACTACTGTACTGTATTTTTTGGAGTGTGTGTGAGTGAGTGAATATTAACATCATACTGTTCAGCTACACGAGGGCTTTTGGCACTGTATCACGTAATTTTGAACCATGGTCAAGTGACGTGGACGACACCTGAGCTGGCACCCCCTTCTCTTAACTACTACATCACACCAACTTAGAAGGAATATTCTACCAATTCTTCGCAGGAATATTCTTTGAAATCCACTCTTCCAAGATATATGGCAGCACGGGTTCTATGATGAGTATTTTAGCGGGGAAGCTGAATAGTTTTGTAGCAGATATTGCATTTTCAGCGGATTGCAAAGATTATTACTTTTGTCCCGAAAAATAGTTAATATCAAAATTTAAATGTCTTATGTTTTTGTATGTTAGTGAAGACCTTGGAAAATGATTTTGCTACTTATTTTAAGTGAACAGTGTATATAATTAATTTTGCAGTGGAATATCTTTAATTTATTAGCTCTAACGGATTAAATTTTCCAAAGTGGAGTATTTTGTTTATGTATATCCCTTAATTTTAAATGTAGTGATCCCCCCAAAAAATATATTGTATGAAAATAACTGCAGTAAATCATAATGCGGTTGGATAAAGTATTAAAGTGCATAGCTCCCCTACACGGCAGGTCTTACAAAGCTCTAATAAAGCTCGAGCTACGAAAGTAGCTAGGCATTTGCCAACTTGACTCTATCATTAACATTTCGCTATGTTTTTCATTGAATCGCCATTATAATTTAAGAAACGGCGTTGCTTGCGAATATTACAATTTTAAAATAAAATAAATACAACAGAAAGTAATATTAATCAGTAATATAATTCAGATATAAATTATTTACACTACTTTAAGCGTTCATTACACAAAGCTTTTAACAATGTGTTACTTTTGCTGAGCAGAGATCAGCTTAGGGAGGTATTTTGAAAAATCGACCCTCAAGAATGTTACGAGGAATTATAAATAAAAAAAAATCCTTTTTATCAGCTATTAGATTTACATAGTTAAAATTTAACAAAGGTGTTTTTTTTTCTTTCTTCTTTTGTTTAGCTGAGATATGCAAAAAGCTTTTTTTGTTTAATTTGCAATTCCCATAAAATTAACTCATTAAAAACTTCTTTTTCCTTCAATGTGTGTTGTTTAATTTTTCAGTTCACCCGTGTGAAGAACGGGTATACCAGCTAGTACATAAATATTTAGTGATTATAAGTTTTAAAAAAAAGTTAACAAAAAAGGTAATGAATATAACATTGCTTTTCAATCAATTCTAAAGTAATATAACAAAGACAGTACTTCTTTTTCTCTTTCTTTCTTTTCTTTTATTTCCTTAACATGTGATAACAAATCCTTGCGTTCTTGTCTAAGTTCCAGCTTCCTTGCCCAAGTAAGTTTGAGAGGTTTTACTTGACACATACTTGAAAATCTAAAATACATAATATATAATCTTGTCAACAACAGAACTTATTTTGGAGGATGAATGACTAATATAGTAACTGTAATCTAATAAGTAACCATTAGTATGATCTAAACATAAGTGACTAAAAATATTACTATGCAACAAATATATCTTTAAATGAGTACAACTACATCAGAGCATAAAAAATAGTGTGATGAGAGAAAAAGTCCTTAGTATTTAAAAAAAATGCTAAAATTCATAGCTCCTTATTGAAATAAAACAGCAGTTATTATAATTATTTTACAGCAATAGTTAGCACAGTGTCATTGAAAAGTACAAAATACACATATTTTAAAAGGAAAGGACCTTTTTTTTTGGTATTTATGCATGCTGAGTAATAGACTATTTTCACAAGATTTCCAATTTTAAAGTTTCTACCTAACTTTTCAAGATGGAAATATTCTTTGAGTGACTAAATAATAAAATGAAACAAAATTATTCCACAATAGTTTGCTTTTTAAAGAATTATACTATGATGTATTTTAAATTCATATTTTAAACTACTGTAAAATCCGGCATATTATGTGCACCTATAGTTTCAAGCTGTATTTTTTTAATTTTGAGGTTTATTCACCATATAACGCACCCCCTTTACGAAAAAACTTAAAATGTACGTGTGCAATTTTCTTATATTTTGAAGTCATTATTTATTGGATGAATCATTCCAGACTCTTTTTTGACAAAATAGTATACTTTTAGAATTATACAATCCTTAAGTGCAAGAAGGGAGGGGGACCAAATCAGAGCCATGGTTGGATTTTTCCCATTTCGTGTGATGTACAAGACGGACGATTAATTTTTAAATAAATTAAAACAAGCCTCAGACTTATAACGCTGGCTGTCTGTCGTATATTCAATACTACCAATAATATTGAATACGCTTCAAACAACAAGCAGTAAAAATGGGTCCTGGTAAACAAAGCAAACACAGTGCTGGTTTCAATATCAAAGTGATTCAATTTGCAAAAGAAAATAGAAATCGTGCTGCAGCAAGGATGTTTGACATTGGTGAAAGCTCCATATGGGAGTGGAAAAAAAATGAAATGACAATAATTTACATGTCAAAGAAGAAATGTGCTTTACGTAAAGGAGTAACGAAATGGCCTATTCCAGAAGAAAGTGTTGCGAACTGGGTCCTAGAAAATCGCCAGAATGGATTAATTGTAACAAGAAACAGTGTACATTTATTCACCTTAAAATGGTCAAAAAAGAATGCAAATGATAGTAAAAATTTTAAAGCAACTTTCATTGGAGTAGCCGATTTATGGCACGCAATAATTTAGTTCTGCAAGAAAAAACAAAAGTTTCACAAATGCTTCCTAAAAACGTGGACAACAAATTGATAAGTTTCCAGAAGTATGCCATTGGGTTATGAAAGCAAAAGAAATATTTACTGTCACATATTGGAAACATGGATGAAACTCCAGTAACATTTGACATGAGAGGAAATAAAACTATAGATATGAAAGGAACAAAAACGATTCACATAAAAACAACAGGACACGAGAAATCTCATTTTACAGTAGTGTTCTCCTGCTTAGTGGATGGCACAAAATTAAAACCCATGGTTATTTTTAAAAGAAAAACAGTGCCAAAATCCAATGTCCCGAAAGGTTTTTTCATTCATGTACATGAAAAAGGGTGCATGGATGAAAATGGTGTGAAATTGTGGATAAAAAATATTTGGCAATGGCATCCAGGGGCCTTACAGATTTTACGGTACTTAAGAAATTTTCCCAGGACAAATACTTACGTTTAATAAAAGAAATATACAAAATAATATAAAATTAACTGCTACACAACTATCATACTCTAGATCAGGGATCAGCAACCTAAGGCATGTGTGTCACATGTGGCATGTAGTACAATTTTCAGTGGCACTTTGCACTACTCAACAAATTTCAACTTTTTAGTGGAAAGTTGATAAATTTGCAACGGACCTTATTCAACAAACATCTTTAGAATTTTTTTAAAATCTCAAAGATAACTCTAAAGATAAATTTGCAGCTATTTTGTAAATTATTAAATGTCATTGCTGGAGAAATTTAATTGTTTGAAGAGAGAAAATTGCATGTACTTGAATTTCGCTTTTCATTCTACATATCTCAGTAAATACTTTTTCCTCATATAAAAAATATTTTGAGCTGTCAAAGAAATTGTTTAACAACCGAATACTCAAAATTGTGTCAAATTGAAAGTGACAAATTATAGCCCTGATATTGTGATATGAAAGTAGAGCAGTGCAAGAACTAGGTATGCATTAAAATATTTATTTAACTATACTGAAGGGAAATACTTATATTTTATGTTGTCTATTTCTTATTTAAATAAATATGTTTAAAAATACATAACATATGAACAATTTTAATTTTTGTCAAGATATATTTTTATGTTATAAGAAACATTTTTAAATGATACAAAATTAATATATAATAAAACTGTAAATCTACATTATTGATCTCTATTCTTATCTTGCATACACTATCGTGGGAACTGAATTGTTTCAAAAATGTCCTAATATGTGGCACACTGAATTATATTGGTAGATGGGCTTGGCACGCTACAGCTGAAAGGTTGCCGACCTCTGCTCTAGATATTTCAACAAACAATCTTAATGCTGTCAATTCTATTTTTCAAGTTTAGTTTTGTACGTGTTCAAAATATTTATTTAATATACTAATTATGGATTACCAATGATTTTGTTTTAATTAAACAAACAATTATAATAAGAATATCTTAACTATGAAATATTAATAAATTATAGAAAACACAGAGAAGAATAAATATCTAATGTAAATGGAAAGAATATTTAATTACCAGTCAAACATTAATTAGCAAACTTAATAAATAAAATAAACATGCAAAGAAAAAGTTGGATAAAAATACACAAACAATGATGATAAAATATAACTTAAATCATGATTGTTAGTGATCTAGAGGAATATTTTAAAGCAATTCAAAGTGTATTTATTGTTTTCAAAAACGTTATTTATCTTTCAAAAGCGCACATACCATTCAGAATGCGCAATATGAATTTTTAATTCATTAAATTTATTATATAATCAAGCATACAGGAATTTGAAAAATATTAATACTTTGATTTTTCACATTTCCACACTCTTCCAGACTTAGGTTTCCCCTTTATAGGAATAATTTGAGCATCAGTATCTAGAAATAAAATATTACACATTACACAAATTAAATTTCCATTTCATAAAACACATATTACGCAAAACATTCAAATAAAATACCAATACTTTTTGGAAAACACATTTAAAAATGTAGGAAAAGGAGAGGGAAGGTTTAAAAATTGGTTGGTACAGCTTTATACATAAAAAAAATAATAAAAAGAATAGAACTCTGCAATTTAGTTTTTTTTAACTCTCAACTGCAGAGGAACAGTTACGTGATTCACTTTCCGGTGTCACCAATTTCACACAGGTAGGCAATGTATTGTTGAGAAAAAAAATAACAATTAAGTAAATTCTTCACAAAGACTGTCAAGGTAATTTTAATGAACTCCAAAGCCTTTGAAATAATTTTACTGACAGCAGCACAATTGCAAAAGGTTTACTTTGGAAAGGTATATAGATAGGGCAAGGGGCATTTAACACCAGATGAGTAAGGTGTATACATAGAACCATGCCAGTTAAGTGGTTAATAACAATCCTGTATACAAATTCAACTAATTCCTCTACATACATATTTTATAATAAACATAATACATACTCAATAGAAAAGTTTAAATTTTTTTTTTTTTTTTTGAGCTAGAATCTAGGTCACCCATTTTTAAAAAAGAATTATCAGTTGTGTAATGCTATGAAGCTTTTAGCTTCTTACAAGGGGAGGGCACAACTAAAGAAATTCATTTGGTGTTGAGACTTGGTGTAATAGTAGTACTCCTTTAGGGTGTTCAACTCTCAATAGTTGTAATTACCTCCAGTGAGGCAATGGCATAGTTGGTAGGATGACTGCTTTCTAATCAGGTGGATAGGGTTCGAATCGCGCAAGCAACTTTTTTTCTCAATTCATTTAATTATTTTTAAAAATAAAACAAAATTTAATTTTAAAAAATAATTAAATGAATTGGAAAAAAAAGTTGCTTGTGCGACTCGAACCCTATCTGCCTGATTAGGAAGCAGTTGTCCTACCAACTATGCCATTGCATCACAGAGGTAATTGAAACTTGATTGTATAAAAGCTAGGCAAGAATTTCAAGTTATTTTCTTCAAATTGACTGGCCATTCGGCAAAATTAAGGGTTGAACACCCTAAAGGAGTAATATTATTACACCATGTCTCGTCCCCATAAGAATTTCCTTAGTCATGCCCTCCCCTTGTTAGTCACATTCTAAGAATGTGCTCAATGACCCCATAATTTAACAATAATTTGCAATAAATTATTAAGATTGCAAAATATTTTGAATTTTTCACCAGTTGTTCCTTGAAATTTAGTTTGTTGTACTATATATGTATATTAATTGTAACTGAAATATTTTATTATATGTAGCATTACTCAGTGGCAGAGTGGATCATATTAGGTCCCTCTGCAAAGTCAGGTTTTGACTTTAATATTTTATAAATTGGTTAAATACATACTTGGCATCAGTCAGGTTTGGGCCCCTCGCAATGGGGGGTACATTACGCCACTGGCATTACTTCAGATAATTATAATTATTTACATAATGAATGGCAAAATCAACACTAAACTAAAACAAGAATTCTAAGTCATCATCTTACTACCAACTGAAAATAATTCTGGAATGATGATGTACATTTATGTATACAGAAGTAATAAAATTCAAATAGAATTTCTCTCAAGTGTTTCATAGGGATAGCAAACTCCTCCCTGAAATTTTTGAATATGGAGATATTGATTGATTACCCCCAAATTTTTATCAGGAAATAGTTTTAATAAGCTGCCTGGAGTGCCAAAACTGATTGTTGGAACTGAAGAAATACGACTAATGCTAAGCATATTTTACTGAGAGTGGAACATCACAGAATTGGAGGTAAAATCCTAGGGGAGCCCACACGCTTGACGACGGTTGAGTCCTAGGAGGACCCACTTTTGGTCGCCAAATTTTGAGCGATAAAGGTTACAATATGGTAACCCTTCCATTTCACCCCTAAAATTTGTGGATTTTCAAATCACCGAAAAAATGGCAACCCTAAAAAGGGTGAAACGTATTTCGTCTTTTCCGAAAAAACGGTCTTTTTGACCCCTGACTTCGCTTGAGAAGGTTTGCTCTGCACCGGTTTGTGTTAAGAATGGCTTGTGAAAGGAAATTACTTAAAAGTGAGGCTACGACAGGTTTCTTTGTGCTCCTGGGCACAAAGGGGAAGAAAGATACGTTCGAATGGTGTATGAAAGCTAATTTAATTGCTTCACGATATGAATGTACGAAAGTGTAGAAAAGATACGAGTTTTTGACCAGATACTGGTTTGGCAAGAGCATTAATGCGTTCGTTGTGAATGACGTGAAAGTCAATAAGAATACTGTCGCGGACTGGTATATGTTTCGTGAAGTATGTATGATCCGTAAGAGTAACGTAAGTGCATTTTAAAAATTTAAAATGAATTTCATGTATTTCTTCGATTTTATCTTTGCGAAACGCTCCTTTCATCCTTTTTTTAAAAATGTAAATCATGCACTACACACTGGTTTTAGAATGCTTTTTTAAAATGAATTTCATCGGTTTCTCCATTTTTATCTTTTTAAAGAGATTAATTTAATGTATTTCTTCGATTTCATCTATGCGAAACACTCATTTCGTCCTTTTTTTTAAAATAAATCATGTACTGGTTTTTGAGTGCTTTTTTAAAATGAATTTCATTAGTTTATCCGTATTTATCTTTTAAAAATGATTAATTGGATGTATTTTTCCGATTTTATCTTTGCAAAAAGCACATTTCATCCTTTTTTAATGTAAAACATTTACTACCAACGGTTTTCAGGCGTCCCTGACGCCATTCCAGAAACTCCGTTCATTTGATGATTTTTGAACTTTTCGTACCTCCCCCCCCACTTTCAGAAACCAACTGTTGCTCTTTGCCCATTTTGCCACCTCCCTCCCCCTCTGACACATACCGTTTCCAAGATTTTTTCGTCTTTGACGCCATTTTGAAAAACTTGTGTTTCTCAATTTGGTGCTATTTGGCAAAAAAAATTTGGCGCCAAAACCACCAGTGGGTCCTCCTAGGATTTTACCCTTACTTTCTTACTGCTGATCTTTCCCGAGTGGAGGGTACAGTGTAACAGCAGACTTTAAAAAAGCCTTGAAAGTGGGAGCTCCGCTATATTCTGCCAAGTAATAATCGACCATACCTATTTGACATCTCCATTCAAATCCAACCAAAACAGCACTTTTTCATTCGCATAATCTCATTCGCTCATTATATTTAGGACATTCATAATTTGAAGCAATCAATCCTTCCTTCATAGACCATTCAATCAATTCTTTCTTTCCTTTCGCATTCAACAAAGTAAAAAATTCTACGGTATATTCAATCATACATGCAGCCATACTTCCAGCCCAGTGCCCAACCACAAAATGATGAAATTCGAAATGCCCCCCAACAAAATATGAAAATTCCAGAAATAGTTTAGTTTACCAAATCAAGTGTATCAAAGTAGGGTTACCAAGATGGCCCAATTATCACCAACCAAAATAATTTGCGCCGGGGGCTCTCCTAGAACCGAACTCTTAAACATTATTTGAGAACAATTAAATCTTATATCAGGGATGATCACAAAGAATTTATCAAATGGACACTGATTGTCTTGGGATATCCAAAAGTAAAAATACATTGGTGAGCACCAGGCCATTAACACTCTAAAATAGCTTTAAAGCACAATAAGAAATAAGGTAAAATGCTTCTATAAATATAATTCTAGATCCTGAGAAATAATTCATCCAACCAACGAAAACAAAGATGATGCATCACCAATGGTATTTTTTATCTTCTTCCATTCATAAGTTCCATGTTTGGTCAAAACAAAAACACTGCATTTAAACCAATCAACTTTTGGTTCAAGTGTAGTATGGGGGGGGGGCACTTTGGCGATTTTTATCTAAATGTCATGGTGAGATATCGAATTCATTCTAAAATAAATAATAAATAATTATGAAAAAAGTACCTTGGCGACTACTTTAAGTCGCCAAAAACAAAGGACTGAGCCAAGTGGCCCCCTATACTACACTTGAACCCAGCTTTTTTTTTTCAAACCTCAAATGCATGAATATTAAACTAAACTGACAGACAGAATAACAAAAAGTATGGCATTACAAATTTACGTACTAATTTGATATCCAAATTTAAATCTTTTTGGTACTTCCATTTCATTTCGAAATTGCAGGAAAATTAGTATCGAGACATTAAATACGATTATATCACAACAAAAAAAAAAAAAAAACTAAAGTATAAAGTACTTACCAGCATCCATTTCTGGCATAATTATACCACAACTTTGTATACCTTCTTCGTCCACATGCATTTCAAAAAGAAGTGAAAGTGGAAGTAGCTGTGCTTCTTGAAACATTTTTGCGAAAGGGTAAATAAGGTAAAACTGCAACTAATAAAATTGAAGTGGAAATTTTTTTTATTTTAATATAGCTAAATTTTTGACTATTTAATACAATTAGAGGAACCGTCTTTCTCATAAGTACGATCAAGATTGAAGAACATTTTTTAAAAGACCCAAGGGACTGGCTAATAAGGTTTTATATTTTTATTAAAATACTTTTTAGTAAAAATTGATTTTGAATCAATAATTACAAAATAATTGTCCTAAAAGAAACATCCAAAAGAATTTATAATTAAAAAAATCTGTAGTATGTACTACTATATTAATTTTGATTGTAATATTTTGTCAACTGTTTAACCTTTAACCGTTTAGACAACAAAACTACAATACTGGTCTATTTTATAAATATTTTAATTATATCTAAATTTTAAATTATTTGTATTTTCTGAAAAGTCGCAAAAAAAATGAATATTGCAGTTATAGTATATATTTAATTTTGAAATTTAGAAATAAAAATAATTTTATAACTTTTAGTAATTTTGTATTTGTTAGACGAGTGAAAAATGACACCTTCAGTGACTAATCAAGTACGTATTACATTTCGTGAAAATGTTGCTTACTTTATACAAAGAGATAAAATACACGTTAAACAGGAATAGTGTTGCATAAGACACAGTTTTCATTGTAACTGTTGTTTAAAATAAAGCCATGCGTCTTCAGAATATTTCCTAGAATATATCTGTTTATTTCAAAAAATTATACTATTAACATTAAGAATTAAACAACAATGAAATATTTATGATAGCTAACTGACATAAATTCTGAATAATTGAAAAATCAATCTTATCAAAGGAATTATATTTTTCTTAAGCAGCTCATTCATTGGATTTTGTTTCTTATACAAAGAAAAATAGGGTAAAGTTCGCCCCCCTGCCATCCAACAGATTTTTATTGGTACTTACGCAGTATCACAACCTATTGTGTACATTACATGAAACGAAGTACATCAGTGGTGCACACAAGGGAGGTGACCCCAGTCCAAAGCCCTTGATTTTTTCTGATTAATTATAAGTATATACTAAGTAAAATTTAATTAATCGTTTGTTATTAATTATTAATTCTATTAATTAATGCAAATGATTTATTCAATAATTAGTTTGTTACTGTTTTTGTCCCCGAAAATCGACAAAATCAAAAGGAGCATGATACAAGAATGGTGGACTTTCAACCCTGGACACCCCCCTTGAAAAATTCCTGTGTGCACTTCTGAAGTACATGGTTGCCAATTCAGCGTGTACGACACATAAGAATTCATGGTTGCCAACTTGGCAAGTTATTTATAGAGTTGGAGATTATGGTGATAATACTCAAATACCTTTTAATTTTATCACAAAGATTAAGCCTTGGTGCTTTTGTCTAATTGTTTATTAAAACATACCTTCCTCATAAAAGAAAACTGTTTGCCATTTATTGGGTTAGCTTAAAATTTTTGTGTTAATAATTATAGCTGTTTACTTTTATTACTTTGAATTAATTAGAAGATAAAAACAAAGAGTTTATAAATTAATTTTTATCATGGTGTTGGACATATGATAGAAACTTGCATGTGTGGATCAATTGAATTAAAGAATTAGGTTCTTACATATTATCACAACAATCGCCAATTCTATTAATAACTTACCAAGTTGACAATTCCTACATGTCATATGCACGGAATTGACAGCTAGGTGCTTTGTTTCATATTATGTCACCAATAGGTAGCAATAATACATAAGTATCGAAAATTAATCTTAGATCCTAAAAGTTGAAATGGGCTAATTATTCATTTATAAACTATGAAATAGTCTCAACAATTTGAAATGGATTTTTAAAAAATTATGACATGTGAATAATATTTATATATAGGTCACTTTATTACTTCGGTGCTTACCTTACTTATTAGAGTCACCGCAGCCAAAATTGTGCTACGAGAATGTTTTCTTTAAATAAAACATGAAAGAATCTGTTGTTTTGATATCAAGGTGTGATTCATGTTCCGCACATTTTGCTGCTGTGTCATTAATACATAAGTACCATTGCTTCTACTATTCAAATCTGCATCATGTTAGAAAAACTTTAAAAAAAAACGTTTTAATTTTAAATTACTGTTAACTTAGCTGCATGTTTTATGATATTAGTTTATTATTGCAAATCTAGTTAATTTTTAGGAAAATTGTGTTATATATACGAATTTGAATTATACTTTCAAGTTATGAAAATTACATTTGTAAAAACAAAAAAGTCTCAAATTTTCAAACAAATTACAGATAAATTGAGCATGATTTAAATACTACCATAATTCTCTATGTAACAGATAATTGTTGTGAGTTAAAGGGCAGATAGAATATACCATATCATGAAATCTTTCTAGAATGGACTAATAAGATACAAGTAAAGATTATTTATTTTATTTTAAATTTTTCATGCTGAATTATCTAATACTTTCTCAAATATACAACATAGATTACAAATATTTAATTTTTTGTATTTTTATAATCTTAAAATGCTCTCATTAATAGTGTTTTTTCTTTTTCTTTTTTAGCTTGATGAAGATTTGGCTGTTAAAAATAAAGTAATTATTTATAATAATTCTAAAAATGAAATGTTCACACTTAATGAAGGTTATTCTGTGCTCTCAAGAAGATTAAAAATGGAAGGATTTAAAACTTACAGGTCAGTAGGTTTCTCTTAATCATTAACTAAAATCTACTTCACAAGTAACTCATTTTTTATAAAAGAAGATGCAGTTTTTTTTCAGAGTTTTAATTATTTAGATAAAAAAATATTACTATCATAAATTATTGTCTTTTAGCAATCCAGGAGATATTACTGCAGAGTTACTATCAAAAGCTGGTGTTTTTGTTCTGCCTGGTCCACGTGAGAAATTTACTGTAACTGAAGTATGTATTTGAAAAATATTTGAATTATATAGTTTCATGTTATTTTTTTAAAAATTTAATGGTTAAATGAAAAATTCATATTTTAAATTTAACTGTATTTAAATGTAATCATTATTTAATTTTTTTTCTGTCTCATTTCTAAGTTTAATTGTAATATGTCTCTTCTGCCTTTATTTCATATTACTTATTTCCTTGAATTATAACCTAAATTTTTATTATTTCAGATTAACCTTTTAAGAGAATATGTTGATAAAGGAGGCAGTATTTTTGTCACTATGGGTGAAGGTGGAGAAAAAAGTTTTCAGACCAATATAAATTTTCTTTTAGAAGAACGTGGAGTAATGATAAATAATGGTAAACTATTTTTCTTTTTAATATGTAAATACTTATTATCTTTTAGCACTTTTATAGTTGCTTATTATTTTAGTCTTCATAAACTAAAATAATAAAATGATTAATTTAATGAAATTACTATGTTGTTGCACTTTTTTACAGTCCATTTTCAGAACTTATGTATTAAAGTCACTGGAACCAAATTTGCACCTCACAAATCATGCCATTTTCCACTAAAATCTCACTTATTGGTTGTTTTTTTTCAAGTGAAACGTTTGTGAGTTAGAATTTCTTTTTTCTCTTTTACTGTTATGATATGGCACAATTCACAGGGTGCCAGTTTGACTGCAGGGAAATTAATATTTAAATGTCTCATTTTCTGACAGAAAGTAGATGAATATTTATCTAAAAGTATTATAGGCTATAATGTATAATGAAATTCATTCATTTGTTATTTTGTATGGACATACTTTTAACTATTGTTTACCAAAATACTTAACAAAATCATCATGAAAAAAATGTATGTTGTGTTATACTAAGTTTAGTATTTAAAATTTTAGTATTTTTTAGGGTGTTGGGGAAGAGTTATTTTTTTATATAAAAATTTATTTAATTATATTTTATGTAAAACCTTTGTATTTTTAATGATATACCTTTAATAGATGCTGTTGTAAGAACGGTGTACCATAAATACCATCATCCTAAAGAAGTATTAGTATCTAATGGTGTCCTAAACAGATCCATCACTTTAGCTGCTGGAAAAAGCATTCCAGGACAAAATCTCTCAGAATCAAATAATGCACAGTCAGTTATTTTTGGTTTATATGAAATATATTTTAACTTTTTGAAAAAAAATTATCATCACTAATCTTTTATACAATAAAGTAACTATTCTCTGTTTCTTGTTAAGTAGAACATTGATGTTACATGTAATTAAATATATATATATATATATATATATATATATATATATATTGATTAGCTAAATCACTGAAAATAGTATTGTAACGTCGTGTATAGCTAGTATAAAAAAATGTTACAGCCTAATATAATATAAAAGCATTGTTTATTTGCTAAACCATTTGTTAATGAAGCAAAAGAATTCAGTTCATATGCCAAGCCAGTGCAGTCAGTCTATATTCTATTTCTCAACGCCACCGGCGTTCATCGTCTTTCCACTCCAATCTCGGACTAAGCCCTTTTCTCCATCCAAGGCCGGCTCCTCTCTCTCTCCCGACTCTTTTTCTTCTCTTTTTCCATCTCCTTCCTTTTCTCCTCTCTTCTCTCTTGAAAAAGAACCCTTTTAAACACCAGGGGTGTGTTCACAACACGCCCCTCGTCCTTCTTATTGGCAGGTCACAAAAGTCTGTTGCCCCCTCGTCCTATTTGCGCATAACACGCCAAAAACACCCGGCCGTCTGGCCCAAGGCGCCATAGTTCCTTGTCCAACATCTGGACACACTTGTCCATCACGCCACCTGTTCCTAGTATCCCCTTCACACAACACTAGAAAAGACGACATGATTATTTTAAGATAGGCTTCGCGTATTGTCAATGGGGCACCGGCTCTCCTTTACCATTATGGTGACCCATCTGGCAGTCTTCACTCCCCGAGTTCAGACAATAAACAATGGCCACGTGCACTGGTCATTTTACAGCTGATGGATCGTAAAAATTCAGGGACAATCGATGGGTGTGAGATCACAACAATCGAAGATGTCGTACTTGTCCTTTAACAGCTGGTGAAACCATAAAACTTATCGTGAATCGACAGATGGGGATTCACAACAATCGACGATGTCACAACTCCTTCCCCCTGAAAAGGTCCATTTCACTGGACTGCTCTGGCCTCAGTTTGGTTCAGTTCATAACATTTCACACTGAAAGGTTGTCTTATCAATGAGACCGATCAGGACAGCAACCCAAGAAACATATACAATCACAAGTAAAATAAACAAATAAATCAAAAATTCTATAAGACGTAAACTTTACAATAAAAACTTGAATTCCGAATCTTGGATTATTTTTTTTCTATTTCTTAAAGTTACTTCAGACTTTAAAATTTAGGATTTTAAAGAAATTAAATTAAATTATAATATTTCTATAATTCTAACACATCAAATCGCTCATTCAATTGTGTTAAACTTCTGAGAGCGTACACAGTACTATGAGACACAAACGATTTACCATAACACATAATTTCCTTCCACCTTACACACACATCAACACTCATACTCATACAAATATTAATTCACACCTAGCACAAATCCTAAGAATTACTCATTCCCATCTACCTATTCCAATGGTGTTTCCAATGATATTAAATAAACAAAATAAACACCTATAAATTCCAAGCTTTGCAAACCACACTAATTTTTTTTTTAGATTAAGAAGTTTAAACTAAGACTTTTTAAATTTAATTAATTCATTGCTATCAGTAAGCATTCTCACAACCATTATAACAATTTATTCACAATCATGGGATTGTCTTACATTACGTTAGTTATTGAGGAAACACTTTAATTGGGAATATAATTAATATACCTTGTTAGCTCATGAATTGATTTCACTATATCTACATTATGTACACGGAACAAACTTGCCCATGGCTCTAATTTACCTTTAGTCGGTCCGACCCAACCCTACTCAACCATTTTAATACAAAGTCAATTTGTTGACCCACGATGCCGCGTTGTTCTTTCCTACAAAACTTTCCCTTTTTAACGAAAGATAAATCTCGGCTCGTTTCACCTGGTTCAAATTCCTATACTTAATACGTGGGTACGGGTATCGGTTCACCCTTCCTAACCAAACAACGGGCAGAGTACGGTTTGACTGCCCCATCCCCCGTTTACACCTAAATTTAAAAGATACTCTGTTTCCTCTCGTAGTGAATTAATTAACATCTGGGATGAACAACAAGTTTTGATTCTAAATGGCTTTCCCGTAATTAAATTAATATCCTTCTGCCTTAAAATAATCGTCCCAGGATCTGGTAGAAACCTTTCTTTTTAACGTTAATCATTCTTAAGTAGCTACTTCGATCAGGCGGTAATTTAAAATACAATTGACTTTTCCTTAAATTACCCTGAATCCAAAATCCATAAATAGCTTTACCGAATAGAGAGTTTCGGAATCTATTCCTTTTGAGTTATTCTCCATAACCAAATTTGCCAATTCTGTCTTTCTATGGTACAATTTTATTAAATTAAGTTGATAAATGGTACTGCGATCTCTTTTCCGGGTAAATCCATCTCGAAATTAAATTCTGAACCAATGTTAGACCTATTATCCATCTCTAAATTATCCTTATAAATCTCCCTTGGTTCTGAGAGAGGCAATCGCATTGCTAACCCGTCTCCCAAGCCTTTCCGCACATGTGCTTTACACATGTTTTCTTTTTCCCCTTTTAACTGCCCTGCTATCTTAGCCATTGTTTGATTCCGAAAACTTTCCCGATCCACTGTTAACTGCTTTTCACAACCCATTAACGTCCCAATGGTATATTTTTCCTCGCAGATATTCTCACAAATCAATCCTTCAGGGTTCGTCACTCCCTTATCTCCTTTCAATTCAAAAGAGCCATCTCCAATGTTATCCGGATTTATTACCCGCTGTGCACCCATCGCCACAGTTCTGACCCTTCCTTCACATACCCCTACTTTCATTTTCACTTCACAATCACTACTCCTATACACATTGATTTCTTTCCCTTCCTCAACCTTAAATATATTATTTTTTACTGTTCCTCTCCCTCTTACTTCAGACGGTGGGAAAAGGTTCGTCCCTCTCACTGGGGGGGTCACAATTCTCATTTTCAAAATCACAAGACGTAGCGTTCTCTGCGCTTTTATTAATTACCAGGTTAATTAATGGCCTACACTTATTAACCGGTTCACTAACTTCTCCGGTACGATTTTCTGACAAAATACAAACATTTGCGAGATTGTTAATCCTATTCCATGCCTTCAATTCATTTTCATTTAACTTATTACTGAGTTGAGCTCTGACTTTTTAACTCAAATTCCCTAGCTAGTCTATGTTCCTCGAATTTCTTAATTTCCCGTTTTTCACGTTCTTCCCGTTTTTCCTCCAAAATACCCTCCAACAAACATTTAGCTACTTCCTCAGTATAGTATTTACTTTGACAGATTCTCTTCTTAAATTCCATCTTGGGTAGAGTAATATCAACTTCTACCTCTAATTCTTTTTCAACTTCTAACAATACGTCTTTTCTTTCTCTTAACAGAAACGCCATGATGCACTAATGCACACAAACCCAAATCTAAACTTAATCGTTACAAAAATTATACAAAGACTCAAGGTAACCTAACAATACACTAAACCTAGACTTAACTATATTTTACCCATATGTGCAAATCTAAACAACACAATAAGCTACACATCAGTGTTCTCCAATTCAACAAGTATAACTACCGTGTACTAAATTTCACAAATCTATAACCACAACAATGCCCTTCACAATACTGTGCCAACAAAACAAGTATAACTACTGTATACTAAATTTTACAAATCTAAAACCACAACAATACTGTGCCAACAAAACAAGTATAACTACTGTATACTAAATTTCACAAATCTATAACCACAACAATACCCTTCACAATACTGTGCCAACAAAACAAGTATAACTACTGTATACTAAATTTTACAAATCTAAAACCACAACAATACTCTACACAATACTGTGCCAACAAAACAAGTATAACTACTGTATACTAAATTTCACAAATCTAAAACCACAACACTAATATTGCACATTTATATGCTTCATACAAAACTTAAAATCTTTCTAGTCTCTTATTGTTTACTAACTTTACCTAGTCTTTATATTCCTTATTTAAAACCTTTTACATACAAAATCAATACTCAATTGCTGCCCCGAAAATAATCTCAATGAAAAGACTCACCTTCAAATTTGTAGAGGACACACAGGAACACTCAGGAATTCTGGCACTTGACACTTGGAAATCTGGGAAAACGGCCCTCCTAACGCAGGCAGGAACGGGAGACGCTTGAATCCTATACTTCTCACAGCTGAAAACACCAGGAAAACATCTCATAGAAAGCAATTCCAAAATACAGGCGGGCACACTTCATCATTAGCAGGAACGGGAGACACTTGTTTCCAGCACATTCCTGGGAACTCTAGGAATTAGCCGTCATTCAATTCGTCTCATCACAAACGCACACGGCTGGTATTTTTTTTCTCTTCACTTAAAACTAAGGATTCGGGCATCTATTTACTTAAATGCCGGATCAACACCGCTGCCACCAATTTCATATATATATATATATATTAGCTGTAACGTCGTGTATAGCTAGTATAAAAAAATGTTACAGCCTAATATAATATAAAAGCATTGTTTATTTGCTAAACCATTTGTTAATGAAGCAAAAGAATTCAGTTCATATGCCAAGCCAGTGCAGTCAGTCTATATTCTATTTCTCAACGCCACCGGCGTTCATCGTCTTTCCACTCCAATCTCGGACTAAGCCCTTTTCTCCATCCAAGGCCGGCTCCTCTCTCTCTCCCGACTCTTTTTCTTCTCTTTTTCCATCTCCTTCCTTTTCTCCTCTCTTCTCTCCTGAAAAAGAACCCTTTTAAACACCAGGGGTGTGTTCACAACACGCCCCTCGTCCCTTCTTATTGGCAGGTCACAAAAGTCTGTTGGCCCCCCTCGTCCTATTTGCGCATAACACGCCAAAAACACCCCGGCCGTCTGGCCCAAGGCGCCATAGTTCCTTGTCCAACATCTGGACACACTTGTCCATCACGCCACCTGTTCCTAGTATCCCCTTCACACAACACTAGAAAAGACGACATGATTATTTTAAGATAGGCTTCGCCTATTGTCAATGGGCACCGGCTCTATTTTACCATTATGGCGACCCATCTGGCAGTCTTCACTCCCCGAGTTCAGACAATAAACAATGGCCACGTGCACTGGTCATTTTACAGCTGATGGATCGTAAAAATTCAGGGACAATTGATGGGTATGAGATCACAACAATCGAAGACATCGTACTTGTCCCTTAACAGCTGGTGAAACCATAAAACTTATCGTGAATCGAAAGATGGGGATTCACAACAATCGATGTCACAGTATATTAATAAAATAGTATCCCAAAATCAGATTAGTGAAAAATGTAGTGTAATTATTAGGACCTTGAATAAGTTCTCTTTTTTTTGTGACTAAATAAATTCTATATTTAAAATATAAGGTAAAAAATCATTACTAGAGACCATTTTCTCCCATCTTTCTGGTAGGATATGAATTCCACATTGGAAAAACGATACATCTTTTGTATTTTTGGTATAGAACTTTTCTTTTTTTGATATCTTGAATGGAAGTACTGCTCAGCCAGGCTATGGGTCATTGAGTGGAATAAGTGATAATTGGTAGGGGCTATGCTTGGTGAATATGATGGGTAGGGTAGAACTTCCCACTTGTGTTTTCAGGTAGATTTTTTCACTGGTTTTGCAACATGTGGTTAAGTGTTGTCATGTAATAAATTCTGTCAAAACATGTTGAACCCATCATGGTGCCATTTTTCTGATTAGGTGTTCCATCAGAGTGTAAAGCACAGTCATATGAACGTGAGCCACATCTTGTCTCTTGGGTTAGTTCATGGATCAATTTAGTAATGCAGTAAGAGCACACGCTTCTTCACTGATACTAGGATTACCTGACAGATGCATGTTGGTCATGTTTTGGTGTCTCTCATTTAAGTCTTTTGCCCATCTTGTAAGGCAATGCAGATTCCTCACAATTGTTGAAAACCTTGATGACACTGTTGAACTGTAGGGATTCTGATGCATTAATTTTTATCCAAATCCATTGTTCTTCTTTTGAAAACACTATGACAACCCTACATTAGACTTCCCATTAGATGAGGCTTTGTTCAGTGCACATGAACATGATATGAAGAGTAAGGGAGGTGAGAGTCAGTTTCCACAGAGATAAAGTAATTTATGTTTGGTATCAGTGTATCATTGAAATTATTTGATTTCATTGTGTAGTGTCTCTAAAGCAGCCTGTATTTTTCAGAGCCTTGTCTTTCCTTTACCCATATGGAGCAACATTAAATGTTGCAAAGCCTGCTGTGGCAGTATTGTCTACAGGGAGTGTTTCTTTCCCACTTAACCGTCCAGTTTGTGCTTTTTATCAACATCCGGTAAGTTATTTTTGCATTGTTTTTCTCTAGACATTCATATAACACAAAATAGTAAAAATCAATTATACATAATTTAAAAATTATTTCCAAGGTTGAAATATATTTCATATAATATTTTTTTTTATTGTAATTTGCAAAATAATTGCTGTTAAATTATTATGCATTATATGTATAATAATTATTATACATATGATGCATAATATTCTATAATGTATAATATAATGCATATATTATACATATAGTGCATAATATGCATAATGCATATATATTCTTTTAGCTGATAAATATATCTATGAATGTATTAATGAAATGATGCATATGGAAATCATTAAATATGAAAAAAAAGAAATGTGTGTTTTCTCAACATATTATTTCAAGTTATTTTAATAAAAATTTGAAAAGAATAAAAGATAAAATATTAAAAATTGCATTTGATTAATAATTGTTTAAAATAGGCATGAAAATTGTTTATGTGATTTATATATTAGGCTGAGCCTTAAATAACTTCCACTTTTTTTTATAGGCTATTTGCTTTGCTTTCATTAAATAACAAAATTATATTATTTTATTATGTATTCACCACCATTATACCCTTCTTCCTGGTAACTTATCAATTTCTTTTTTGTAAAAGGGGGTTGTTTTGGACTGGGAGAAGTTTTTAACAGCTTCTCTGTGACTTACTGTTTCAAATTGAAGATTTTTTTCATTTCAAAAAAGTTTTGTAAGGAACAAGAAAGGTGATAGTTTATTGAGGAAGGTCCTGGGAATAAGGCAGAAGAGGTTATTTTTTGCAATTTTCTTTATTCCATTCACTGAAATTGTTTAGTGTCCATACTCCTAACTTGTTGACTTTCCTTAATTTCTCCAGGTGGAGGCAAACTGTTTATTGTTATGTATTCAATTTTTTCCCTATATCTCTTGTTGAATGATATGGATTTTTCTTCAATATTACCTTTAAAAGATTGCCTTATAAAGATGTCTTTATAAGGCTGCCCTGCTCTGGATTCTTCAACATAATTTGCAAACCAGTTTCTAATAACCCAATTATTAGTCTCCTTTACCATATACACTTTTTGTTTTTTCAGCTGTTGTCTAAATGCTATTGTCTTGTTTAAATTCTCAAAGCATTACAGAATGAATATGCACTTTTTTACTTTCCATTTTAGGGATTAGGAAAATAGTTGTTATAAGATTAACTGTGAACCCCCTTATATATTTAGTGAAGGCAAAACTTGTTTATCCTGAAGACTCATGGTGGTTAGATATGAAAAATGATTCCACCTAGCTATATTGGATATTGGAAGTTATTTATGGCTCAACTTAATATGTATGTATGCTTACAGGAAAAACAACTTAAGCTTTTTATATTATTTTCATAGACATCTGGTGGAAAAATAGTTGTTTTAGGTTCTACTCATATGTTTTGTGATGCTTACATTGACAATGAAGAAAATGTAAAAATTGTGGTATGTGTTTTTACTGTATATAATAATTATCTTTGAAAAATTTTATGATTATTATTGATATATGTATACTCTCTCACACGCACATACTCACACTGGCCAATAAATTCGAAACCTTTGAGATTTGCATTTGAATGTGTGCTAAGGATGAAGTAAGCAATTTTTTTTATGATGTGGGTTACACATGGTTATAATGCTAGTATATGTAAGGTGTAAGAATGTTTTTCACGATGAATGAAGTAGAATGACAGATCTTTCAACATTTGAAAAATGGCTTATTCGTGGTGTCCATTTAGTAGGAGCCTTGGTTTTGCGGTTTTTTCCTTAAATCTCTCTCGGATCTCAAAAGCAGTCATATCAAAGGTTTTCAAATGTTGGAATCAGAAACCACAGTTCTTCTGTAGAAGACATAACTGCAGTTCAAGCACAATTTTCCAAGAGCGTGATTGGCCTTGTCTGTGACTAATTGTACAGCAGAGCAGGAACTCTTCTATGCTTCAACTGACACAAATCATCAACCAAGGCTCTTCCCAACAGATTTAAGCTCAAACCATGCTCAGAGAATTGCAGAGGATAGGAATGGATAGGCAGGTGCCTACAAAAACTGCTCATTTCTGCCTGAAATGCAAAAAAATTTTTGCAGTGGTGTTCAGAAAAAAAGACACTGGACAGCAGAGGATTGGAAATGGGTAATGTGGTCAGATGAATTATGTTTCACCTTATTTTTGCACTGATGGAAGATGTCGAATTTGAAGAGAACCCTACAAAGTCATGAATCCATCTTGCCTTGCTTGCACTGGGCAAGAGTCTGTTGGAAGTATCATGATATGAGAGATGTTCTGCTGGTAGAAAACTGTTTCCAAGGTGTTCCTTGAGAATAAATACACATCTATAAGATACCTAGATATACTGACTGATCAAGTGGACTCTGAAATGTTGCATTCTTATCCTGATGGTGACGGATACTTTAAGAACGATAGTACACCTATACATTGAGCCAGAAGTGTTCAAAATTGGCTCACTGAACATGAGTCTGACTTCCGACACCTTCCCTGACCACTACATATCCTGGATCTTAACCCCATAAAAAGTGTCTGGGATATAGTGGAAAGACACTTCCAACAGCACTCTCCTCTTCCATCTAATTTACAAGATCTCGAAAGCTGCACAGCCAATGTATGATATTCTCTGGACTATATGCACTCCAGAAGTATGTAGACTCAATGAGTCAGAAGCAACCAAACAAGTTAGAGCAGCTATCCTTTCAAAAGGTGGTTTAATAAAATTTGATCTTGGGTTTGTAATTAATTGGTCAGTGAGTGTATATGTGATGAAATAAATATTTTAATGTGTAAAATTATACAAAAAAATTCTTTTCATCCAGCTTGATTATTTAAAAAAACATTTTTATCTTTTTAAAATTACTTTAAAGTATAAATGAATAGAGCTTATGATTGAATGTGTTATTACATTAAATGTTTCCATGAAATCTTTGTGCTCAGCATTTAAAAATGGTATGAACAAAGTTGGTTTGATGATCATAAATATTTTTCTACTTAATTGATCAAAATCAATCTTTAAAATAAAAATATTTTTTTTAATCATTTTTATTTTCTTTTGTGAACTTCTCCCTCTCCTTATTAATCAAACAGTTTTTATTTTAGCCTTACATGTGATACAAAATAA
Source organism: Trichonephila clavipes (assembly GCA_019973935.1). Taxonomy (NCBI): domain Eukaryota; kingdom Metazoa; phylum Arthropoda; class Arachnida; order Araneae; family Nephilidae; genus Trichonephila; species Trichonephila clavipes. The sequence goes on along the minus strand of BMAU01000783.1, from coordinate 266,885 downwards.
TTTAAATATCAGTTAATTAAAAAGAAATTATGATAAAGAATTGATTTCATTCAAAATAACTAGTTTATTGATATTACAACAGGAAAGTTTAATTGTTTCTTTTATTATTTCTCCTTGGTATTTTTTAACAAATGTTCTTGATATGTAATGTAAAAATATAAATACTCATTTCTTTCATCAAGAACGTGATCTTCAATCATTTAACTACTTCTGGTCTACTGCTGAATGCCATTGATGCTGATGACCCTGAAGTAAGTAATTTTTTTTAAAGAATAATTTCAGTGCAGGTACTACAAAAATATGTTATTTTATTAATGTATACTTTATGACTATTTTTAGCCATGAAATAATTTATTTTTAAATGAGTTATTTATGAAGTAAGTACTGTTTGAAATGAATATTAACAAAGCTTTTTTCAAAGTTTAATGATGTAATGATACTTGCATTATTAAATTATGCATTAAAATTTTTTAACAATTATTTTATTTTTTCTTATATTTTCTTATTTTTCGTAATTGTTACTTCTATTAAATTTTAACAATTTGAAGGATTTTCTATTATTTTACTTTTATATATAACAAACCTATATATAACCTGTATCTATGTAATCTATATAACATGTTATGTTCATTACAGATATCTGATTATCATATGATTCCTTCAATTGCAAAATTAGCAGAACACACTTTCTCTTGTCTACAAGAATGTGATGAAATACCCAGTGATCCATCTGTTCTTTTTCGCAGTTCTTTGTTTCAATTTGATAACAAAGTTTTACCTAAAGTTTTAGAGTAAGTCTAAATATTTTTTAAAAAAAAAAACTTTCTCTTTATATTGAAGATTTTTTTCAAAAAAATTATTATTGGTACTTATGTATTAACATCATCATAGCCAAATTTACATCATACAAACTACACCATTTTCTGCCAAATTTCCAAATAAGACATGTAAGAATCTTTTTGTTTTGATATCATGATGTGATTCATCGCACATAAATTTTACTGCAATGATGCTAATACTTAAGTAACTTATTTTCTTTATGGATAATATTTTTTAGAACTTTTTTTTAAAAAAAATCATATCTAAATATTGATATGAGAAATGACAATTTATAGAAAAAAAATTTCTAAAATTTATTCTTAAGTATTCTTAGGAGATTTTTATCTCTTATCAATGTATCATTATGAAGAATGTCATATCAGTGATGTTTTATGTTCTTTTTGTAAAGTCATTATCCATGTTATGTGTAATATGCAAGAAAAATATAAACAGTATGATTTAAATAATGGAAAATAGATTTTTTCGGCATATAAATACTATGCATAAGCATTTCTAATATGTTTATTAAAGTTACCTATTAAGTTAGGAAATGTTTGTGAAGATTTAAAAAAGATTTATTCTGTGGTATGTAAAATTTTTTATTGATCCACCATTTAAATTTAAACACTTTCATAAGGATTTTTATTCCAAGGTATATTCATAATGATACATTATTTTCGTAATGATACATGAATTTCTCTTGCTCATATGCAATATTTTATTGGTATATTAAGAAAGCATTTTTGCTTAATGTTTTCAAAATTAAAGGTTTTTTTTAAAAAAGGATTTCTTGAAATATTGTTATTAAAATATTTTTAGACTAAAGCTGATTTTTTTAAAACAAAATTGTTCTTTAAATTAAGCATTTTTTAATTTGTTTTTTAAAAGTTATAAGCATATTGGAGCATTTACAGTGAAATATATTAATTATGATCTGTTTCATTCAAACAGTGCTTATAAAGAATTGAACATGAAGCATGAACCCTTGAAACTTATTATGCCTCGATTTGAAACACCCCTTGCTCCTCTGCAACCAGCAGTAAGTTGTTAGTTCAGAATTTTTTCCAGTCATGGTATTAAAATTTTAAAACATTACTTTGAAACTTTGTTATGTTTCAAAATAAAATTATGCACTACTTACATATTTTATCATTGACCAATTTCCTCAAACTAAAAAATGTCATCAAATGTACCTTATTGTTTTTGCATATGCACAAAAACAAATTTCCCCTCATGTTTCTTTCTGTATCAGCTTGCTAACAAATAAACTGATAAAGATTTAGAATGATTAAATACTTATTTAAAACAAAAAGCCTATACACCTTAAATAAATGAAAAATGTGATAACTGCATTATATTCTGGTGGTCAAAATGCCATTATTGCAGTCTAAATTGTGACAAAAGACTTATTTATATAGCTAACATCTTTTCAATACATATAAGTACAGATCTAAATGCTGTTGTGCAGGCCTGTCATGTTTCTTGTTTTGCCATTTTGCTAAACTTAATAGTCTTTCAGGTACTTATTCATAAGACTGCATTTTTGGAAATACTCCAATATGCTCTTTTCTGTAAAAATTAAATAACAAATGTATAATTTTTTACAATGAGTTAAGAGAAGAATAATAGAACAAATTCTGTAAGCAATGTTATTATTTTCAAGCATACACAATCAAGTAAATTGTGCTTGAACATGCTAGGCAATGGTACAAGGTACAACCTATAAAACAAGGCTGTTATTTGTGAGCATGCATAAGTTAGATCCAGGGTTGGCAACCATGTTGCTGTGGTGTGTCAAACCTATCTACCAATATGATTTAGTGTGCCACACAATAGGATATATTTGAAATAATTCAATTATCGTGATAATGCACACATAGTCAAAGAATAGAGGTCAGTAATATAGACTTACAGTTTTATTACATATTAATTTTGTGTCATTTTTAGATATTTCTTAGCACAAAAATAAAATGCATAAAATATAACTATTTCTTTAACATAAATAAAAAAATTAAAAATATATTATGTACTAAAAATATATTGTGTATTTTTAAACATTTATTAAAATAAGAAATAGACATAAAATATAAGTATTCCCCTTTGTTATAGTTAAATACAAATTTTAATGCGAACCTAGTCTTTCCACTATTCCACTTCATATTGCAACCTCAGAGGTATACTTTGTGACTTTCAATTTGGCACGATTCTGAGCATTGTAAATCAACTTCTTTGCGGACACAAGATTTTTTTTTTCAAATGAGAAAAGATTTGTTTACATAGATGTGTAGAACCAAAGGGGAAAACAAAGCACATGCAATTTTCACTCTTCAAATGATTAAATCTCTCCAGCAATGACATTCAAACAATTTACAAACTACCTTTAGAGTTATCTTTCAGATTTTTCTTAATTCCTTAAATGTCCATAATTCCGAAGATGTTTGTCAAATAATGTCCATTTCAAATTTATCAGCTTCCATCCACTCTGTTTACAACTACCGTCAACAGGGGGCGCCACAACAAAGACTTTAAAAATATGTATCTGTTTTCTTTGTGTATTATTGTAACGCCATTTTATTAACGAGTCTGTTCTGAAATCGAAAAAGATGGTTAATTTTTGTGGTGTGAATTCAAGTCAAATAAATCTCAAGAAAACCCCAAAAGGAGTCATCTATTGTTTCTAATTTTCAGAATTAATGTTGGTGAGTTTATTTAAACTTAGCTTTCCGGGAAAAAAGGTAAGCCAATCATTTTACTATTAAATGAACTTACAAATCTAACATGGAGCCACCAGAGGGGGGTGCCAGCTCAGGTGTCATCCATGTCACTTGACCATGGTTCAAAATTACGTGGTCCGTCGCCAAAAGCCCTCGTGTAACTGAACAGTGCGACGTTAATATTCAATCAATCAATCAACAGGGAGACATCAGTGAGGATTGTTTATTCATTGTTGATGTATGCGTCATAAATCAAGTTTAATTCAGTAGATCATTTCCTGGAAAGTAGAATGTTTATTATTCTTACCAGAATCGAAAACGATAATGATCTTATATAATCGAAACTAGATGTATTCTGAAAATGAAATTCGTCTGAAAGAATTCTTAATCTTTTGATGTATTTATTATTCTATTATTTGAGTCAAGAAATGTATGTCAATTAATTCGAAAAATATTATTTTATTTGAATTAAATGCAAGAAATCTGAATTAGTAAATTCGAAGATTTTGTTTATTATTCTGAGTGACTGTATATTTATAGTAACTAATTCAGAAAAGCTGTATTTGAGTTGTATAGTTGCATTGAGTTATTATTTAAAAGATGGCTCCTACTAAAGGAAAAAGTAAAATACCATTAGTGTTCCAAACTCAGATAAAAGAAATCGAAAAGTATTCTGAAAATGTTGATAATGTAATAGAATCTGATAATATTCAGAGCGTTTTTGCCTTAAAATGTAATATATTAAAATGTCTAGGAAGGTTAGAAGACAATTATTATGAGTTTTCTGTTTTGGAAGAATTTGTGGAATATGAAAACTTTACTAATTTTAAAGATTTAGCTGATTTGGCATTATAAAAAAATTGAGTCATATTTGACTAGTATTAATAGCAAACCACAATTCAAAGAAGATAAATCGAAAGTGAATGCTTATTCTAACATAAATCTTCCTAAATATGATCTTCCACAATTTGCAGGTGATTTCAACTCTTGGTTGATTTTTAAATCTATATTCTCTAGTTCAATTGATTCTAATGAATCTTTAACAGATATTCAAAAATTGCAATATTTACAAAATGCTGTCACTTCAGATGCTTCTAGATTAATAAAAGGATTCGCAATAATTCATGAAAATTATAAACAAGCATGGGAAGCAATGTTGAATCAGTATGATAATCAGAGAGAATTGGCATTTTCCCAATGCAAAAAGTTCTTCTTTCTAAAAAATGTTAAACCTACTTCAGAATCAATTTGGGCCATGATAGACATTTGTAATGAAGCACTCAGAAATTTTAAAACATTAGGATTAGAATGCAATCAATTGGTAGAACTTCTATTAGTATTTTCTCTTCAAGATCAGTTGGAAGATTCTATCAAAGTCAAATGGAAATTAACCCTTGAAGATAAAAATTTTGCTTCATTAAATAAATTTTTCATTTGTTGAAAAGCAAATCAGAAGTCTTCAAAGTATCAAAATTACGCCACTCAACAAAAAATCAAATAAAGTATCTCACAAGCCTTATTCAATTAAAACTACTGTAGAGTCAGATGACTCATGTAAACTTTGTTTTTCCTCTCATTCATTACATAAATGTGAAAAGTTTTTAAAGATGAATATAAATAATCGCTGGAATTTTGTTAAAAAGTCAAAGTTATGCTTTAATTGTCTGTGAGGGAATCATAATGTTTCCTCATGCAAATTTACAACTTCTTGTCGTGCTTGCAAGCAAAGGCATCACACCGTACTTCACCAGTTCCAAAGTAGTCCTAGAGAAATCCCTGTTAGTAATTCAAATCAAAATCTAGCTGCTACTAGTGACCAGAATGTAGTTCAGCCATTGGCTACATCTCAGGAACAGTTTTGCCTTGCAGGACAAATGAATTATTCCAATTCAATTTTGCTCTCTACAGCCATTGTTAGAGTTAAGAATAGTCAAGGACAATATGTAAACTGTCGAGCCTTGATTGATGGTGGGTCTCAGATCTCTCTAATTACAGAATCATGCTCAAAATATTTAAACCTTCCATTTTATGAGTCAGAAAATACTATTTTGGATTTAGATAACAAAGTTGCTGCCTATGCTACTAAACGAGTAGAACTTCAACTTTCTCCTCATTTTAGTCAGGTTATCTTTGCCATAAATGCTTTAATAGTAAAGGTACTCACTTGTAATTTGCCTAACTTCATAGTTTCAAAATTCGATTGGCCTCACATTAATGGACTACAGTTGGCTGATCCTTCGTTTTATATTAGTCGACCTGTCGATATGATTCTGGGAGCTGATATATTCTTTGATTTAATTCAGTATGGAAAAATATCTGGGACTCAAAATCAACCATCTGCTCTAAACTCCAAGTTAGGCTAGTTGCTTTCTGAAAAAGATTCCACAGCCTGTCAGAGCGAAAAGAAGGTCATGTCTTTAATCAATTGCCATGCATTGCTCGACTTACAAAATCAAATAGCCAAATTCTAGGAAGTTGAGTCAATTCCAGATGCTAGTGACCTCTCAGAAGAAGATAAAAAAGTCGAAAAATTCTACCTCGACTACACAAGGAGAAATCGTGATGGTAGATATGTTGTAAGTCTTCCTTTCAAAAATGACAATGCATTGGGTAATTCTAAAGTCCAAGCCAAGAGACGATTCTTCTCGTTGGAGAATCTCCTTCAGGACAATCCAGAGTTAAGAGATAAATATGTAAAATTCATGCAAGATTATGAACATCTAGGCCATATGCAACTTGTCCCGAATTCAGAACTTTCGAAACCATCTTCTAAGTGTTTTTATTTACCCCATTTTGGAGTTGTTAGGAAACAGAGCGAGACTACAAAGTTACGGATAGTCTTTGATGCTTCTGCCAAAACTGATTCGAACTTATCCTTAAATGACATTCTTCATACAGGCCCCAAGTTACAAAATGAATTATTTAATATTCTATTAAAACTCAGATGTCACAGGATTGCTTTAACAGGCGATATAGAAAAGATGTTTAGGCAAATTCTAGTTAATGAAGATGATGTAGAATTTCAACGAATATTCTGGAGGGAGAGACCTGAAGAACCGTTAACAGAGTATCGATTACTCACTGTAACATATGGGACAGCTTGTGCTCCATATCTGTCCATTAGAACAGTTCAGCAGCTAGCTGAAGAAGAAATCAAGAAATTTCTAGAGGCATCTAAAGTTGCTCTAGAGGACTTCTATGTAGATGATCTTATAACAGGAACAAATTCGAAAGAAGACGCCAAGAAATTAGTAAGTCAAGTAATCGAACTCATGAAGAAAGGAGGTTTCCCGATTCGAAAATGGGCGTCCAATGAATCATCTGTGCTGGAATCATTACCACCAGAATTATGAAGTTCTTCAGGATCTCTGCATATAGAAGAGGATCATTTGAGGAAAATCTTGGGAATCATATGGAATTCCAAGGAAGACACATTCAGAATCAACATAAGTCCACCAAATGAAGTTAGGCCAACCAAACGGCAACTCTTATCCACCATCGCCAAGATTTATGATCCTTTAGGGTTCCTGTCACCAACAACAATTCAGTTGAAGATCCTGATGCAAGATATCTGGAAAGAAAACATCTCTTGGGATGATCCTGTCACATACTGCATTTCCGAATCATGGACGCAATTCAAGAAGCAAATGAAGCCCCTAGCAGAGATTCAGATTCCAAGATACCTTTCAGAAGATGCTACAGCAAAGCGAGTTCTTCTTATAGGTTTTTGTGATGCTTCCCAGCGTGCATATGCTGCTGTTTTCTACTTAAGAACTGAGCTGGTTACCGGAAAAGTCCATGTTTCTCAATGATAACATCTAAGACAAGAGTAGCTCCTGTAAAATCGATAACCTTGCCCAGACTCGAACTTTTGGTAGCTCTGCTTCTTTCTGAACTCTACGTTGTTGTGTTAGAATCTCTGAGAAAAGTAATTCAAATCGATAAGTCTTTTCTTTTCTCAGACTCCCAAATTGTTTTGGATTGGTTAAAATCATCTCCCAGCAGATGGAAAATCTTTGTTGCCAATCGTATCTTAAGAATTCAAAAAATGACTTCTGAAGCATCCTGGCATCATGTGAAGAGTCAAGAAAATCCTGCCGATTGTGCTTCACGAGGTATTGCAGCTTCCAAGTTAAAAGTTCATAAACTGTGGTGGTCTGGGCCACAGTAGCTAACACTTTCTATCAATTGATTTGTCGACTTCCTGTAGAGAAGATGTGAAATGTGAGGAGAAATCATCCGCCCTTCTTACTAATGTCTCAACATCAAGTCAAGGCAGCTATTTATTGGAAATCATAGCTAAGTATTCATCATTCTCACGTTTAATTTGAGTCATAGCTTGGTGTAAAAGATTCATAAAAAATTGCAGATCATCTAGAGTTACTGGTGTGCTAACATCAAAAGAGGTAGATGATGCTACCAAGATTGTTATTCAAACTGTACAAGAATCACAGTTTCATTCCGAAATTCAACTCTTAAAGAAGAAACATCCTCTTCCCAACAGCAGCAAGCTTCTGCCTCTAGGTATTTTTCTGGACACCGATGGAATAATCAAAGTTGGAGGAAGATTAAAAAATTCGAGCCTGAGTCCAATTCAAAAACACTCAATTCTTCTTCCTAAGAGCCATCACCTCACTAATCTGGTCATTCAGTATTTTAATCATATCAATTTGCACTGTGGACCTCAACTTACCTTATGCTGCATTCGACAGAAATTCTGGATTCCTTTTGGCAGAGGAGTAATCGGAAGACTTTTATCCAAATGCAAAACCTGCTTTCGCTTCAAAGCTAAATTGGGTGTGCAGCTCATGGGGAATTTGCCTGCAAATGGGTTCAGTGCTGGCAGAGTGTTTTTAAACGTTGGCATCGACTTTGGAGGACCATTCATCACCAAACCCAACGTTCCTCAAAGCAAAGTAAAATTAAAATCCTACCTAGCACTCTTCATTTGCATGGCAACAAAGGCTGTGCACCTTGAGGTTGTTTCGGACCTCTCAGCAGATGCCTTTTTGGCAGCATTCCAGTGCTTCATATCCAGATGAGGAAGACCAACCAACATTTTTTCCGACACAATGCAACTAACTTCAAAGGAGCCTCTTCATATTTAAAGGAACAGTTAAAGCTAATCAAATCTGTTGAAGTGCAGAACTTTGTAACTCAAGAATCCATTACATGGCACTTCATACCTCCCACGGCAGCTCACGTCGGCGAACTCTGGGAAGCTGGCATCAAGTCGACCAAGCAGCTTCTAATTAAAACAATGAAGTCAGCTGTTCTGAACTTTGAAGAGCTTGTGACATTGGTAACGCAGATTGAAGCATGCTTAAACTCAAGGCCTCTAACTCCTCTGTCTAATGACCCTCAAGACTTGCAACTTCTTACGCCAGGACATTTCTTGATTGGTGCTCCAATGCCTTCTTTTCCAGAAGAGGTCCCTTCACAACCAGCGTGCTTAAAGAAGCGATGGAATTTAATTCAACATCTCCTAAAGTCAGTTCTGGAAGAGATGGCACCTGGAGTACCTAAATCAATTACAACAAAGAACCAAGTGGAATAAACCAAGACGAAACCTGAAAATCAACGATATGGTCCTTGTGAAGGAGAACAATCTCCCACCTCTGCAATGGAGCCTAGGCAGAGTTGTTCAAGTATTTCCAGGAGACGATGGTGCTGTTCGAGTTGTGGATGTCAAGACCCAACGAGGACAATTCAGACGTCCTATTACCAAGTGTTGCCTACTGCCAACGGAAGACTGAACTGATAGTCCAGGCGGGGGAGTATGTTTACAACTATCGTCAACAGAAGGCGCCACGACAAAGACTTTAAAAATATGTATCTGTTTCCTTTGTGCATTGCTGTAACGTCATTTTATTATTGAGTCTGTTCTGAAATCGAAAAAGATGGTTAATTTTTGTGGTATGAATTCAAGTTGAATAAATCTCAAGAAAATCCCCAAAAGGAGTCACCTATTGTTTCTCATTTTCAGAATTAATGTTTGTGAGTTTATTTAAACTTAGCTTTCCGGGGGAAAAAAGGTAAGCCAATCATTTTACTATTAAATGAACTTACAAATCTAACACACTCAAAAATTGTCAAATTTGTAGTGTCACTGAAAATTGTATTGTGTGCCATATTTGGCACATGTTGCAGACTTCTGAACTAGATAATTGTATTTGAACATGCCTGGGAACAGCTTTCCACTATTAGCTGCATATCACAGCATTCAGCGATATTTTTTGATTTGACAAAATTGGTCTACAGTACCAATTGTAAGTGCAGTACCATTGGTATATAAGTACCAATTATACAATTTTGTAAGAAATCCCAGAATATTGTTTGTATTAGTTTTAAATAGATAAAATAATGTAAGAAATAAAATGTTTACTTAATAGTGTCAGATGGTATTACTTTATTTATACATTCCGTTGTATTCAATTTTTATTAATTTTTGTCATTTTACTTATTGAATTAACTTAAAAAATTAAGTATTAAGAGAATGTTATACATATTATGTTGTATACTGTTCAATTATTTTATATCATTATTAAGAATTATATAATTTGCCTTAATTTTAGCGGAATGTTTTTATTCTTATATTGTGTTTCATTTATAAATAACTCATTTTATCCTTATTTTTGTGGTTTTCTATTGTAGTAGTTACCAGGAAAAAATATTTTGAAATCTACTTATGATCTAAATTGTAAATGCATTTCTGTCTACTAATTGATTTTTTGTTAGGTTTATATAAGCTTAGAAGTTTTGTACAACATTATAAATTAATTTTTACACTACTGTTTAACATACCCTCCTCACAAGTATTATATTAACCATGAAAAAGAAAACTACAATCTTAAGTGTATTTTTCTAAATTAATAATTTTTAAAAGTAAAAGTGCTCATGTTAGTTGAGTCTGTAACATGGTTATGTACTTGATTAAACATTATTTTATATGAATAATTGTATTAATTTCTCGATGAAGAAAAAATAATCAGTAGATGCAAGGTAAATTTTGCTTTTATAGTGAATTTCTACTATTTATATAAAAAATAAATTGGATCTTTTTAAAAGGTTTTTATTTTATTTGCAGATTTATTATATATATTTGTTTAAAATAAAAATGAATATTTTTTAAAACAAGATTGAACATATATTGATGAGAAAAATATTTTTTAGAAGCATTTTATTTATGTCTACAACTAATTGCATGTACTAAACCTAGAAAGACACTTTCGTCTGATCAATTAAATGTTTAGTCATGGAGCTCCAATTAAATTTTTACATTTTATTAGTTTTAAGGATGTTGATTCAACATTGAAAAATTAATTTGCACTCCTAGTTTTTATCAATTAAAAAAATGTTTTTAAAATTTATGTGTTAACTGTACTTAACTGTACAGAAACATTGCATTAAAAGAAGAAAAAAATCATTCTTTTATGTTTTCCTTAATTAAACTGAACCAAAAAGCTAATTTATACATTTAAAAATGTTCATTGGTTATCTGAAGTTATTTCTTTTCATAAAATAAATAATCAATGTAATTCAAAATTTACATTAAATATAGCTCATACACTTTAATCTTATAGGTATTCCCTCCTTCCTTTCGAGAATTACAAAAACCTGCTCTTGAACTTTTTGATTTAGATGAAGCTTTCAGTACTGAAAAAGCTAGACTTGCTCAACTTACAAATAAATGTACTGATGAAGATATTGAATATTTTATTCGAGAATGTGGTGATGTTCTAAATGTGACAGACAAATTACCATCAGATAAACGAGATGGGAAACACATTTTGGAATATATTACATCTCAGGTTGCTGAATTCAAAAAACTGAATCATGCAAGTATGGAATGACTTGCAAACATTTTTACCTCATGTATGTTTGCTAATTTGGAAAGTTTTATTGTTAACTTACTGTGATAATCAAATCATGCAGAAAAGTTTTGTCATAACATTTTTAGTGCAAGTACCATATTATCTATAAAGATTGTTATATGAAGTCAGGAATGTCTTGCGATTATGTGTGAAGTTTAATACTTCAGAAGTATGCAAAAAATTCTGCATGATTTACACATATGGAAATTATTTTATATAAATACAGATAACTGTATTCATTAAAGAATGCGAGAAGAGATATCTTACAATATAATTTATAATGTTAAAAAATCGTCCATTTTTAATTTGTGTTGATTGCATAATTGTATTGTATGTAGTTCCCAATTATGTAATTTTTGCAGTCTTTTTTTTATTCTATATAAAAAATTTATTTATGTTACTTTTAAAAACCTAGTCATTTAGTACCTATTTTATTGATTTGTTATTATATTATGAAGATACTTTGTTTTGTTTGATATATTACCAAATATGTCAAAAATATTACTTTTGTATTAAGAAAAATTTTTAAAAAATGAAGGAGAATTGTAATTTTTATAATTATAAAGTTGCATTTTTTATAAAAAATATTTATTTTTGAAATCGCAGTAGTATGTAAAAATTTAAATGTTTTACGATTTTTTTTTTTTAAATTATTTGTTAGAGCTGTGACTTTTTTATGATATGAAGAGATTTTATTTTTATTTTTGGTGTGTAAGGTAAAATAAAGTTTGGGTTTTCTCCTTTTATAGATAGTTTATGAAAGATACATTAAAATACTGATAAGGTTACTAGAAATATAGTTTGGAGTTGTTCCTAATGCAAAGCCCATAAGATTATATTTTTTTTTAAAAAAAGTTGCTTTTTAAATGAATTACAAGGCAATCTTTTTGCAGAGTTTAATTCAAGTGCCTCAAGTATGCACTTTAGATGCAAAAAATTTTATGCCTTATGTCGTTGAGAATTCAATGGAGAGCAAGAGGACTGTATCGTTGATTTAATGTTGTATCTGATAATTGAAGAGCCCTTGGTATACGAATAAGTTTATTGATGACTAAACATAACTTCACAGCACTACACTACACACACACCAACATTTAAAGACTGTTTACAGGGTTAATAAGAAAAAGCGCTCTGCCCAAACCATCATGCTTTGCATGTTCATTCAATCCGTTGCATCAGCGTTCTCTTATAATTAAAATGTTAAAATGGCGTGTTGCATATTTTTATTCTGGCAACCCTGAAGTCGCCAATTACGTTTGAAGGCGCCAACACCTTATTAAATTTTGTTTTTTAATGTTCCTTTGAAGCTACTCAATATGTTATCTATATCAGTTCCACCTTTTTATCACCGTGAACTGTAATTTTACCACTGCCCGCTGAGGGGGAGGACGTTGATTGTTTATATTTGATTGTTTTGTTTTAATAATTTTATTTTAATTCTATTTAAACATGCCTTCAGAATAAAATATAGCTACACCAAAAATGAATATAAAGGGATTTAACAACTATAAAGTGATTTTCATAGAAAGTAGCCCAAATCCAAGAAAAATATGCCGCAGTAAATAAAATGGAAATAATTCAATGTATCTCTCTCTTGTGTGGACCAGAGGTTTGAGACCACTGATCTATATGACCTTAATTTTTTCACAATCGCATGAAGATAATGGTGAAGTTCATATTTCACAGCTTTTTTATTTAAATAATTATACGAAATTAGGCATACAGAGAGAGAAGGGGCTCTTAACAATGAACTTTGTAAATTTTAATGAGATTTAAAATCAGTCTATTAACTATTAAAATTAATGGATAAAATGAAGGGGCATAGTTGTTGAGGGAAATCTGTGCCCTGGTACAGCAATTGGGAGTTCCCAAACTGATACTAAATAAAATAATTCATTTTGAAATTCATTAATTTTGTAAATTCCAAAAAGTATTCTGTATTTTTAACATGCATGTTTTCTTAATGTGTTGTCTTCTGTTTAATTATATTTTCTATTATTGTTAGCTTAGTTATTTTACTTTTCATACCTTATTTGTCATTAAATTCAGGTTCTCGTGTCTTAAAACTCAAAAATGTTTTGGAAAACATCCTGGTTTTCCAAACTAGCTTAAGCCTCTGCTATAATAAAATAATTTATTGCATTTACTAATCAATACAGTTAATAAAAACTATTGCTTTTAAATTTTCTGCTTTTAATAAAAATTAAATTTACACTACTGTAGATTAATTTTACAGCACATTATTTTGTGAATGTACTTTGAATTTAAAATATTCTTTTAATGTGTTTAGGTTATTTTGTGCCATTAATTACATATCAACTTAACACAATTAGAATCCGCAGATAGCTTTGTGTTTATGGCATACAAATGATATCACTGAATCGTTTAATATTTTTTACACTGTATTAGTAGCATTTTCTCAATAAAATTTGGAGTTTTGATTTTTCATAAAAATAAACAGTTTCACAATCATTCAAAGTGTTCATTATTTATTATCAAAGATTTTTTTAAAAGAATATTCTGTGGCTGTGTTGTATTATAATGGTAAAAAAATTTTAAGTTGCTTTTTGCATACACCACAAGTATTACTTATTATAAGAGTGCTTCAAAAAGGTAAAATCATAAGTTAACTAACCTTAATTTTTCTAGTAAAATAAGTGTTTGTATATGTTTAAACTATGAATCTGAAAAAAATAGGCTTGAGAAGGGTTAGTGAATCAACACATAATTTTATACATATATATGTCGCCCATCCGGTATAGTGTTTAGCGACGCACAGTGGGCAATTTTCCCAATCTGGCGCACGAAAAGTCCGAAAATGAAATTGCGCGAAATAAAACAACCCACAATTTTGATCCTCTTGAGTTCCCTAGTTATGTGGTAAACAGTTTTTGTCAGTACGCGAATGGAAATCGTCAACAATTATCGGTTTAGATCGGGTTTGTTTTTGTTACAAGAAACACTTGCGAGAGCCTCCTTTTCAGTCGCAAGTTCTATCGTTTCGTCTGAAAAGGATTTGCAGATTTTAGCGGGGGGGTTGAAAATAGATACCATGAGTAAGTAATTTCTTGATTTGACTTTCAAATTAGGTTCAAGTTTGATTAAAAATTGTAAAAACATAACATTTAGCACAGCATGTAACTCCTAACATATGTCGGTTTATTGGAGTAGAACTTTTGGGATTGACACGGATTGATCACAGTAACACTTAAGTCACATAGAGTAGATATCGACCTTTTATTTAATACCAAATTTATATATATATAGCTGCTACTCCCAAAATTAAGATTTTTTTTTCAGCGTACCTTATTCAATGTGTGGAAAGAAGAGCAAGATACTAGCGCAAAATTAATGTTTTGAGTTTAGTTAGGACTACAATGGACTTTGATAAATATGAGGACCAGCAGCAATTAAAATTTAGAAAAATTGTTAAAAATCTCTGCTCGTTTGTAGGGGATAAATGGATGAGTTGCCATAGAAATAAAAAGTTCTTCAAATTGAATGATGCGTGGTTGTCGAGGGAGTAAGATTTATATTATATTTTGAAGGAAAATATATAGCTAATATTTTAGTGTGGTATTTTGTTTTTTTAAGCTTATAATAATTGTTCAGAATTATAAAATTTAAAATGGTTTTTCTCAGTTTGTGTTTTCTCGCTTTCAAAATACTATTTCTTCCGCAATTATTTACCAATCACTTCCATTTTTTCCCTGTGTCTTATACGTAATATATGTAACAAAATTAGGGAATTATTTTTCTATAAATGGAATACTTTTTTTAAAAAAATTGAAATGTGAGAGAAATATTAGGCTTTTGGTTGAATTTTAGCATATATATATATCTCAACATTTTATTTTTTTTCTCCAAAACTAATCCCTAAAGGTGTTTAAAACATCCTCAGAAATATTAAAAAAATTTCATATAAAAAATTAACACAAAAAGAGTAGAACTTTTAAAATCTCCAAATTTTTAAAAAGAAATTAAATTTGTAAAATTTTGTGAATAATGTGCAAAATTTTATCTTGTATCATTTTCTCAAATAAACATGAAATGCTAAAATGTAATTTTAAAGTACATAAATAAAAAAAATGCTCAATGGGTGCCGAGTCCTTTCAAACACTACCTATTATCCTTTATTGTATATGTACAATGGTACGTTCGATTGTATTTGTTTAATCTTAAACAATTATTAAATTTATTTTTTTTTTAACTTGCCACTCTATTTCTTGTATATATTCTCCAAAGTGTAAATTACTGCATCTATTAATATCCTTAGATCCTTGGTTAAAAACTAGTTCCACTTAGCAATCATTCTTGATCAAATTCAAACTGGGCATAAATTAGTTAAGACCCTATTAACTTTCTTTGTTAGTAAAAAACAGAAAAGAATACCCAATTTACATTAATTACTATGAATTTTGATCATTAGATATAATTATGAAGACTTTAAAGCCATAAAATAATTTCCGTGCGCCAGATTGGGAAAACTGACTACTGTGCCGTAGGGTCTGGGTTCGAATCCCGGAGAGGCCGCGGTAGCCGAGTGGTATAGGCATCGGATCGTGGCTGGCTTTGTCACGAGTTCGAGCCCAGTACCCCTGAAGACCCGCCGTGTAGGGCAGCGATGCACGCTAAATCTGTCGAGAGCTGAAACGTCCTCCCGTTGGTGTGGTGTGGTAGTTAGTGCCAGCTCAGGTGTCGTCCACGTCACTTGACCATGGTTCAAAATTACGTGGTCCGTCGCCAAAAGCCCTCGTGCAGCTGAACAGTGCGACGTTAATCTTCACTCACTCACTCACTCGAATCCCGGAGAAGACATGATGTTTGTAAATGTATAGCGCCTTCGCGGCATGTGGGTACTATAAATAGCCGTCGAACCGCAAGTCCTCTTATGAGGTTGGAGGAAGAGAGGGAGGTGGCCCCTGACCACCCCCAGGTGTCCTCAGTCAAAATTGGGGGGACGAGCCAAATCGTAATGTCACCTGTATGTTGCTCAAAGCTACGGCTAACGACAGGTGTCACTTAGCCCTTTGCCATGATGAATTTCGTGGGCCTCGATCTGGTCTTTGCCGATCAGGTGGCATCAGTAACAACAACAGTATATATATTTTCAAGGAAAATTAAAATACTGAATTTTAGAAGTATTTACTATTTTAAAATTGATTAAATCATGTAAGCATTATATATCTCATGATTTATTTTTTTCTCTACCTTACAAAATTCCTTCACAAGGGATGAACTTGATTGATATCTAAAACTATTCAAAACTGGCAGTTTAGTTTCTGCTGCAAATGAATTCAATTTGTGGGGTGGATATTGAAATTTAAATTTATAAATTTGACTATATTTTTTTCTTTCATCTAAAACATCTATACAAATAAAAATTATACAGTGAGGAATTTTTAAGCTTAATTGAAACTCCACTTTTTTTTTGCTAGATTTTTTTTTAAAAAAATTTGTTTTGTAAACTTTAATCAAATAACCGTTTCAAGATCTTTGGGGAAATGTGTATTTAGACAGTTACATAAAATAATCGATGACGAGTTTATTCATCAAACACATAGTATGTGTAATATGAAATTAAACTTATGAAATGACTTTTTTTTTCAGTTTAATTACTCGCATTTATTTATACACTTAAAATAATATAGTCAGAATATGAATAACTAGCTGGTATACCCGTTCTTCGCACGGGTGAACTGAAATTGTAATACATTAATATTACTTTCTGTTGTATTTATTTTATTTTAAAATTGTGTAATATTCGCAAGCAACGCCGTTTCTTAAATTATAATAGCGTTTGAATGAAAAACATAGCGAAATGTTAACGATAGAGTCAAGTTGGCACAAATGCCTTGCTACTTTCGTAGCTCGAGCTTTATTAGAGCTTTGTAAGACCCGCCGTGTAGGGGAGCTATGCACTTTAATACTTTATCCAACCGCATTATGATTTACTGCAGTTTTTTTCACACAATATTTTTTTGGATCACTACATTTAAAATTAAGGGATATACATAAACAAAATACTCCACTTTGGAAAATTTAATCTGTTAGAGCTAATAAATTAAAGATATTCCACTGTAAAATTAATTATATATACCATTCACTTAAAATAAGTAGTCAATCCATTTTCTAAGGTCTTCATTAACATACAAAAACATAAGACACTTAAATTTTGACAAACTATTTTTTCCGCTAAAATACTCATGGAACCCTTCTTGCCATATATCTTGGAAGAGTGGATTTCAAAGAATATTCCTGCTAAGTATTGGTAGAATATTCCTTCTAAGTTGGTGTGGTAGTTAGGAGAAGAGGGTGTCAGCTCAGGTGTCGTCCACGTCACTTGACCATGGTTCAAAATTACGTGATCCGTTGCCAAAAGCCCTCGTGTAGCTGAACAGTGCGACATTAATATTCACTCACTCTCACACTCCAAAAAATACAGTACAGTAGTTATTGCGTTTTTAAGTATAAAAATAATTATATCTGCCTATTCTATTAAAATTATAGCGTTATAATTAACTACTAATCACAAACAAATTTTGAAAATTTGTCCAAATGATGCAGTGTGAAAGAGAAAGTTTATTTACTTTAAGTATCAGAACTGATAAAAGCATTTATTTGGAAAAAAGATCAATTTCTTACTACCAAATGTGCATAATAAAAT
Organism: Trichonephila clavipes; assembly: GCA_019973935.1. Taxonomy (NCBI): domain Eukaryota; kingdom Metazoa; phylum Arthropoda; class Arachnida; order Araneae; family Nephilidae; genus Trichonephila; species Trichonephila clavipes. Next base: position 248,811 of record BMAU01000783.1, on the reverse strand, counting down.
CATAAAAAAAAACATTAAAATAAAGAGATTTATAACAACCTCTCCCTTCAAAACTTAATTTTATTCTGAAATAAAAAAAAAAATAGGCTTTATGCTGATCAGTGGAATTAATTAGAAGCGAGCACCTTGCGTAGCCAAAACAAAAAAAAGTTCTTTCACAAACAAAAGATAGATATATGCTGACGTGGGCTTTTTTGCAGCGCAATCTAGAATTGCTCGCAGATGGCTGAATTTTTTCCTACTTACTTGACAAATATCGTAATATTTTGGACACTTCATACAATATCTTTATAAATTATAGTCTATGCTATAAATTATAGCCTATGTGCTATTCTGATGTATAAGCTATACTACTGTAAAGTTTCATTAAAATCCATTCAGTTGTTTTTGCGTGAAAGACCCACAAAGATACTCACAAACTTTCGCATTTATAATATATATTAGATTTATTACAAATAAATGTTTTATTTTAATTTACTGTTGATGAATGGTATATTGAGCAAAGCATAGTACACACACACACAATGCATAATGGAATTTAACATTGTAAATGGTGTTCAACTTGTGATCATTTATGCAACATTTTCTTGTTGAAGAATGTACTTCACATTCTTTATTTGCATTATAATGTATTATACTTGATGCTATTGGGACGTTTTGATAAAAACCAATTTCCTTTTTTGGAGCAGACAATAATATTGGTCTTTTTATTGCATGGGTTAAAAACTATGTGAATCCATAATTACTTCAGTGATGACTAATAAAAGTCAAAACATTTATGAAAAAATGTATGATATATACAGTTTTTTCATAATTATTTGAGCTTTAATTTTGACTTGGCTTTAAAATGTTTCACAAATCTCGAAGTTTTTGTTTTAGTTTGAACAAAAATTACCGTTTTAATTGCTAATTTGAACACTGTCTACTCATGAAGAACCTATTTGTCATAACATAAAATTATGCACTTTTTTCATGATGAAGTATATTTGTTATAAATAGTTAATTGGTCAAAAGTACCTCTACTATTTGGCACAAACTTTGAGTATGAAATGCTGAAATGAGAAAAATTTTAAATAATTTACTTTATATATTTTTTATTTTTAAAAGTAATCTTTAATATAAAAAGAAAAATATAAAAAAAGAAACTACAGATAAAAGTTGAACTATTTAATACAAATAATAGGACATTGAAATTCAATTAATATTTTGGATATATCCATATATATTTTTAAAAACTTAAAATCGAATTTTCATTTTTGCACTATTGTAAATTTACAGGAAAACATTAGTTACAGCTTTTGAGTAAAACTGTAGAAATTAAACAGTTAATGATACTATTCTTTCTAAAAAAAATGGACCCTTGAAATTTTTTTTAGAATATTAAAATGAGTCACGAAAATGTATAACAAACACAAAAGTAAGTAAATTACAAACATTGCCCCAATGTAAAAAGTGCTATGCAGCATCTTGATAGACTAGCAAAATGTACAAAAGGAAAAGGCGATTTTTTAAAAAATATATAAATGAAAGTATAAATTTTAAGTATTAGAAATCAATATTTCTAAAAAGGAAAACATACTTTTCAGTTATTTGTTTTTACAATTAATAATTCTAAAATAATTAAAGAATTGTCCAGTTTGTAAACAAGTGTAATAAATAAATAGTTGTGCTTCTGTAAAATCTGATACAGGATATCTAGTAACTGGATTCATTCTCTCATAAATCATGTGAAATACTAAGTAAATACACTATAATAAGCACATAAAAAAACTTGGCATATATGAAAAGACAAAATACAGCAATATGCATAGACATAACAAAGTATTTGAATAAAATAAAGTATAATACATTAAAAGATGCACAAACATGTATATTCATAAGTAAAACAGTTCACACTTACGGATAAGAAATATTTTAACATTGCAAAAAACCAAAAAAGAAACGCGTCTTCACATAATTCAAATATATTATTTTCTTGTTCTCTGAAGATGCATCAACACCAAAGCATTGCTTTCTTAATTATTTTTTGAAAAAACACATCAAAAATATATGATTCAAAAGGAAAATTGAACCATTTTTCTAAAATATTTGGAAGAAACGTCTTTGTTAAATAGTTATAATTTATGCTCTTTGTAGAAAGTACGTTAAGTGCAAAATAATTCTATGAGTTAATATAGATTTATGATTTAGAGGCTTATATTTCGATCACATTACAACAGTTTATTCATTCCCTCAAATGAGATTCAAGTTCATAGAATCGAATACGCACGCAATCAACATTCGTAAAAGTAATAGTCTTATCTTGAAATCGTTTGGTAAAAGAAATATTCCATTTCAATCGAAATTAATGTCAAACGCTACTTTTACCGAGAAAAGTGCCCCATTGAAATTATTCTACTTGAAAATAATAATAAATGACATCAAGACGATATTACATCTTTTTTTGGTATGATTTCAAGAAGGAATCTCTTTCATTGAAAATTCCCTTCTTCGTTGTGCTTGGGGGAAAACTTTTCCCTTTTCTGTCACCTTCGAGGGTCTCTGTTTATATTTTATTTTCTTCCTTCTTGTTCTTTTCATTGGTGGTCGTGCAATGTCCATTGGATCCATTCATCGTGGGATTGAAGACGAATACTTCAGACATCAGAGTCTTGGAGTGGCTAGATCCTGATCGCGCAGTGCTAGTGCTGGAGTTATTGGCCCCAATCCTTCTCTTGGTACCACAAAAAAGTCGAACGTAAGCCTGCCTGTACTGACGATTCATGGCAGCATAGATGATTGGATTGATGCAGGACGACATCCAAGCCAAAACGGATGCCATCACGTGGACTGTTGGCATTCTGCAATAAGAAGAATGAAAAAATATTTTAAAAAAGCGATTTTTTTTTAGACTCATATCTTCACATTAGACACTTACTGAACTTAAATCATGCTTTAGCAAAAGGTTAAAAGAAAATACTACACGTTTCAACCCCATTTACAGTTCAGTGAGTACTTTCATTTGATTATACTAATTGCATACGAGATAAGTTCGAACAAACTTTAATGTGACGCAAGATTGATAAAAATAGTGTTCAAAAAAGAAAATTTAATCAGATTTAAAATGATATAAACATTTTATGATAGAAAAGTTTCAGCAATATATTAAAATTAGCTCAAAATCTCTCTTACACACACAAAAAAAGGGAAATCATAGCTAAGTTACTGTTAAATAGACGCGATCAGCAAGACATGGACAACTCAGTCATGCGCGTTGTCCATGGTTACAGATAATTAATTCCTAATATTATAGATTATAGGCGCATTCTTGTTACTGCGGATTGAGAAATGTTGAATTTCCTATATTCAAAACAGAATGACCAAGCCACCTTCAAAATACCTGCAGGGACTTCTTAAGACTTCTTGCGGTCCTGGGCTCCAACACAAATGTAGACCCCACCTATGACCCTTTATATTATATATATATATATATATATATATATATATATATATATATATATATATATATATATATATATATATATATATATACACGACATATCTTGTCAAATACTCGTACAAACAAGAACCCAAAGCAAATAAATGTGCATGCCGGTTTGTGCACCAGTGCCGGTTTATCCATTGGGGGCGGAGGCCCGGAAGGGTTTTAAGGGGCCCATATAAGCTGGACTGAACCCGGGAAATCAGAAACCCTAGTATAAACAGTGCTTTATTGGGAGGATTTTACATTAAAAAAACACGAAATTTGCGTTGATGATCTTTAGACTAAATATTAAAAATATCTTTGTATAAGCGAGGGGGTATGAACTTCCCAAACCTCATCCTTGTGTACGCCACTAATAAAGTTACTTTTTTGAGAGCAAGAAAGAGTAACTTCTTCATGGCTTCATTTTATTCATTTCAAATTAACCTGTCGTAATTTCGGAAAATACACGCAACAAATTATTTCCAGTATTATTCTCTAAAATTTTAATACTAAAAAATATTGGAATTACTGCCAGATTTTTCAAATAGAAAAATGTATGATAAGATAATTTAAAGCTCGATTCCCGCCAAAAATAGTATCTTAAGACGGAGAAATTGTGTATTTAATTTTTTATTACAAAATTCAATATTATGCATAACTTTGAAGAGGACAAAATATACTATTTGACACATGCAGCGGTAAAATCTAGGTATTTAATGTACTTGCACATTAGTTTTATAATCAGAAAATAAGGTGTGTCTAGATTTATGAACCTATTCAATTTATATCGTAAATATCTCTTCATTTTAGCGCGCGCGAACACAATGATTCATTATGTACGCTTTCAATTTGGAAGAAAATATTTTAAAACATTAGTTGATATAATTTGCGAGGATTTCAAAAATGCACTTCCCCCATATTGCTTCATCATGAGTATTTTAAAGATAAAACAAGTATCGAAAGAGGTATTGTACAGGAAGAAATATTTTGAAATTATAATACCAATCGAAAGGGAAAAGGTAACTGTATTATTCAAATTAAAATAGAATTCTATTTCCTCAGACCAAATTTTGTCGAACTATGGAACGAAGCTTTAAAATATTCACTTCAAACATTTTCAAATTATATATTATCTAACAAACTTAAAACAGAATTATGCTATTTGAACGACTAAAACTATAATGCAGGGAAAGTATTTTTGTTAATTCAAGTAGAAACGGAACCAGTATCGTAAGTAACCTTTCAAAATTAATGCTTAATTTTCTGTTTCCTTACGAAATAAGTTATGGCTGAAATTGCACTTAGTTCCTTAATATATATTTATGTCAGAATTGGTTGTATGGCGTCACCCCAGTAAAAACATTTTGCTCAGTAATTTGTAACAAATAAGTTTCCAGTCGACGGCTCATTCATCCATTACAGTCGGGAAGTAAATGAGCAAAATATGGCAACAGAGTTTCTGAATTTAGGTTTTCCGTAATAAATTGTTCTATATTTACGTCGCTATATACATAATCAGATAGTTGACATGATTTCGGAATTTCAACTGTGACTCGCATACAAAAACATTTAGATGGAGAATTTCCAACTTCACAGTAAATATGATTCTATTGTCTTGATTTTTTTTTTTTTTTTTTTTTTTTTTTTTTGAAAAAATAAGTTTTGAACATTTATTTCAAAATAAAATTTAAATGTTTTTAGAATGATTTTTTTTTCTTTCAAGGATTATACGACAGAGAATTAAAATACATTCCACAATATGTATTTACTTCACCAATATATATTTTAAATAAACAGTGACTAATGCATATGCTTTGGATGTATATTTTTTCCGAAATTAAATATTTTAATTTTATTTATAAAAATTTAGGCATTATTGTATTTAAAAGCATCTATGTGACACACAAATATTTATAAATAAAATTAAAACTGACACCAATGAATTATACCAACATCATTTCGTTTTAGGGATATATTTGCTTCAAATCAGATAGCTTTATTTTGCATTCAGAGCTCACAATTATTTTTAGGGTATGTTTACGGAATACTTACGTATTTTACCGTCGACAAATTCGTCAAATGTAAGGAAGCCACGATATGCAGCCAGTAGTGGAAAACTATTCTCATATGCATACTGTCTTGTTCGCGCATACATGTGATTGTTTCGTACAAAATATTTAGTTCTGTCGCGGTTACATCTTTTGGAATTTAAATGTCTATTCTTTTTCTTTTTTTTTTCTTCCTATTTTGAACCAATCTTAAATTGACTATTTATTAATTTCTTATCTACACAATTAAAATTTGTTGGTAAACAAACGTATCTATAGATATATTTCTCTGTCTATGCAGTGGCGTAACGTACACCCCTGCACCGCGGGGAGGCCCAGGACCCTCAAAGCCTGAACGATGCTGATTGCGTATGATCCGGCTACGGCTTAAAATCTGATTTTGCAGGGGGGGCCCGGAAATTTTCCGTTACGCCACTGTATCTATATCTTCTCACGAACCGCACCACGCAGAAACTCGCCAAATGTACCAAAAGATCGGGAATGATCCAAGGAAGCCGTTCTGATCCTTTATATTCCAATATTGCAATTAGTTGAAAAGATATTAATTAAAAACATGAAAAACATTTAACTCGATACTCGTTTGCATTGATGTGACAATGTTACTGTTATAAAAATGACGCATGTTGGCGTCTAAAACTGATTTTCAGCCAAATTGGCAAAACCGGGTCTTCATTCTTATAACAATGCAGTCGGATTGTGCTTTTTATAGTTTTTAATTAATATCTTTTCAAATAATTGTAATTTAAGAAATAAAATGGTCAAAATGGATTCCTCGGATCATTTCCCATCTTCCGGTATCTTCGGCGCGTTTTTGCGCTTACCGTTTCGTGCGAAGATAGCCTTGCATAAATAGATACGTTTGTTTGCGTGTGAATTTAAGAACATGCATCCAGAAATAAGCAGTAGTTTCAATAGCTATCTGTAAAAAATTTTTCGATTCATTATTTAACAAAAATGGATATAAATTAATATTTTTTTAAAAAAAGTAATTAAAGCTGTATTGTTTTTTATTATTCATTTCAAAATTAGTTATTTAATAATAAATTCGTAGATTGTCTGTTTTCTTGTGAATAAAACTGGATTAGCTTTGTAAATTATTAGTGGAAAATGGAAATTTGAAAAAAAAAATCTTATCCCGGGAAAAAAAAAAAGAAAAGAGTTTTTTTATACTTGAAAAAGCCCGTGCAACGCCGAGCTGAACAAAGCGAACAGTGAAAAAAATGGAAAAAGCAAACTCTGACAAAGAAAAACCTGTTTGACAAAAAGAAAAGTGGAAGAAATCTCGGAAAAGGGAATTTAAATGAAAAATATAAAACAATCACTCACATCGCGCGTGACACACACCTAGAACTGCTGGCGTCCAGAGAGAAAGGGAAAATCTCCACGGGGATAAAGTTGTACCCACGAAAAAAGCCTCTGCAACACCGGGCTAAATGGAGATTAAACAGAACCAGAGGAGGAGGAAGAAACTTTGAAAAAGAGAATTTTAATGACTTTAATACAGAAATCCCACAGACACCAGGAAGTGCTGACACTGAGAGAAAATTTCCTTGGCAAAAAGCTATACACTTGAAGCCCATGCAACGCCGAGCCATGCAACTAATATATTAATATCGTCTGCTTTAATTCAATAATTCATATAACTAATTTATTAGGTCACTTAATTTATTCGCTGATATTTAATCGTCTGCTGTTAAGTTTTATTGCTTTAGTTGGCATATTTTGTAATTATTCTAAATTTATTTTTTGTTCAGTTGGAGAAAAGAATTGTGTAATGCGTAATCGAGGTTGATTGAACTTGATGTATTTTTTTGTATATTTTCTCTCACGGGATATTATTATTCATTCAAAGATCTTCTTGATTGTTTGAGTAATTATAAGAGTAAAAGGCATCAATGGAAAAAAAAACTCTGGTAGGGGTGTTTTTATTCGCAATGACAGCATTTGGAGAAGTCTTGATTTAGCGAAATTGACCGAAGGTATACGTAAGTACCATTTACGGAATTTTTAGATATTTCATATATATTAGTGAGCTTAAAGTTATATTTTCAAATAATTCTTCTGAAGATTTTGAAAATTGAGATTATGGTTCAAAATATTAAATTTTCCCACGTCAATAAAGTTAACGAATTTTGAATAATGGATTCGAATAGCTTATGAATGTAACTGAATACACGGATTTTGAAAGTTTCTATGTAATTAAATCTTTTTAAAAGAAACGTTGCATTATATTCGAAACATTAAAACTATTTCTGATTCGAAAATACACGTTCAATCTTTTTTACTCAGAAAATGACAAAAGTACTTGTATTTCCGCTTCATTTTATACGGATAAAATTCTATAATAAAATGTTGAAAGAACGTAACTGAAGCGCATACAATGAAATCAAACCAAGATAGTTTTTTCAAAGAAAAAAAGGAAATGGTTAAATAAATTTATTAAATACTTGGTTGATACCGTTTTACCTCAAAAAAATTTTCAACCTCTCACTAGGTACCTAACGACATTTAAATTACTAAATACGTATATTATATTAACACACACAATTTCGAAAACTACTTAATCTTTCATTCGAAATTTTAAAATGATACATTTTCAAATAGTTAAATCCAGTTTCTTTTTTAAAAAATAATTCAGGTAACTTGGCTATACGTTTTTTTTCCCCTTTAAAAAAGGAGCGATTATCTTTTCATATGAATGAAGGGAAAAAAATTTCGGCGGGGATGTTAAGGTCAATTTTTTTTTACAGCATTTTTTAAATAGTTCTTATTTTCCTATTAGATGAAAAGGAATTTGGAGAAGTTATAGGAGAAATGTCATAGAAGCAATTTATAATCAAATATACAAAAGCAAGTATCTACATTTGGGGGAAATATGCGCAATATATAATTCTTTCCCGTGATAAAGTACTAATTAAAAAAAATTTCCCCAGTTTATGAATTTGATTTAAGCAAAGCAAAATGTGTCATTTTTCCTTCCAAATTAGTATGGCAATCTTTCCGTAAAAAAATTCTAAGGCGTTTTTTGAAACCACTAAAGTATGCTTTTTGCTTAGGCTTTTCAAAGGCTAAAAATGATGCATACATATGTAACCAACGGCAGCAAAATAAATAATCTGAAGAAAAATGTTATCACAAAATTATAAATTACTGTAACCAAAACTGCTGTACAGATAGTAATCAAAGTCTGTATAAGCAACCACAAAAATATTTATGATTAAAAATGTAACCATATATTTTGCTTTTAGTATATGTGGTACATTCTCAATTGTTATTCCTCTTCTGTAATTATCTATTGTATCTGCTACAAGACCATAGTATACACGAGACTGCTTAGGCAAAGCAAAACGCGAGTATAGTTACAAAAGTACTTCCATTGATCATTTTCGAGCACATAGATTAAAGTTCTGTCGAGAAGCCTCAAACATTTAAAAACCTTGAGGCGGATGAAATACTAATACGACATCAGCTTGAAAACGTTTCATTACAAATCGAAATTAAATATGGTATTTTAACAACATTTCTTAACTAAAAAGATTTCTATTAAATAGTAATGGATGGATCTCATAAACGTGATTACAAAAATAAAGTTTACCAAACAATCAATAGAATGCATTTGATTTCTAAACCTTGATAACTCATTTACTTTTATTATTATTAAAGCTATTTTCGGTTAATGTTAAAGAATAGGACCCGAATTTGGAACATTTTTTCTGATATAAAAGAAATGAAAAATTAATATGATATATATATTCTAGCTTCACTATCCTTTAGAGAGCAGAATTTTTTGTCATACTTCCCATTTTTAACAGAGTTGATTCTTATTTTTTCTGGTATAAAATGTGTTTCGCATTTTTTATCCTATACCGTAATGTTAAATGGGCTTTGCCTTCACGTATTAAAACAACAACAACAAAAAAAGAAAGCATTCACGGAATATTTTGAAATTTTTAAAAGCACTATTTTGTTAACAGAGGTACGAGTTATATTATTGCAAATTTCCATGGAAATTTGGTCTTTTTTTTTTGTCTGAAAATGTGCTTCGCGTTTAGTTAGAGCTCTCGTACTTTTACCGAAAACAGCCTGAATATATCAATAATTGACGTCAAATTAACATACAAACCCAATTGAATTTGATGCATCAATTCAGAATTTTACAACGGCATAATAGAGAGGTTCATGTGTAATACGTCTCTGAGTTATTGCCTGAAATACTGTTGAAAATAATCGACCATTTCCGAGAACGTACGCTATAATAGGTATAATATCAATATCACATCTAAATAAGTTACACAGTTTATACAGACTCATTAACACTAGATTGCCCAAGGAAGTCATTTTGACAGCTTTTTAATTTCAATCAGAAAAACAATTACATATATAATGCACAATCTCTTAGAATTTTTTAGAATATATTTTTTTCCAAGAGAAGTAAAATTTTTTTTTTTATTGATAAGATTTACTAATAATTTGTTATATGACTGTAAGTAATATAAAAAATATTTAAAGTTAATTTGAAACAAATTTCTTTACACATTAATCATTCTTTCAGAATGCAATGGGCTGCTTTGGGGAAATATAGGTATATACTATATATAAGTTTCAGTCTTTCTAATGTTAATATAATACCGTTGGGGTATTTTACTGAAGCATATAGCTCTGTCGCTCACTAATTTCGACATTTTAGATTACTATTGCGTGTTCCAATTACCTGGTGTTAAATAATTCCCTTTAGAAAATTAAATTTTACATCTAAATTTTACAAATTCCTTTAAAATAATATAATACTTACATTAAAATTAAAGTTTAAGGAATTTATTAAAATACAGAGAAAAACTGATAAAAGTGGTCTGATCAGGTCAGTTCATTAATTGCTTCAACTAATTGCTTACCTTTTATTAATACAATCCGTATATAGATCAAAGTTTTATGGCACTATTTCGCCCAAACAATAAAAACTCAGAAGGAAAAAGAAGGTTTATTTATGGGATATTAATTTTATATTCATGAAGAATTATACGGCTAACTACTTATTAACCATGAAAAAAAGTTTGAAAGCACATGGAACACGTATTAAAATCTATTAAGCAGAGATACTGGATGATGGTGGGGGTTAGAACGTAAGACATTTATTAGAATGAACACCGATAGCATACTATATAAAACCTTACAATTACTTGCCAATATTGAAAAACATCCTTCCAAATTAAGCGTCTCAGCATAATTTTTTCTATATAAGGCTTTTGTAGTAGTGTGTTGAATATGATTGATATAATTCCTTGTACAGCGAGAAATTAAGTGGTAAGAAAGACAATCTATCATTTTTGTTAGACATGGACATTTAAACTCGAGATAATTAAAAAAGCATTTCTCATTAGTTCTAGATATATTTTTGTTTATCATTGACATGAAAGGTGGCGGAGGGAGCCAGAAATAAGTATGAAAAATATCCCCTTCTTTTTGGTATAAATTGAAACTGAAAACTTGAGTTTTTTACATTAAGATGTTCAAGTTTTGCAAATTACATCGGCTATTCTTTTCCAGGTTTTTGAAGGTATAAAACTTGAATAGAAAAGAAATATGTAAATAAATTCGATTGATTATTTGTGTTTTATTACTTCAGTAAAAAAATGCTCGAAACATTTGAGAAGCAATTGCAATTCTTAAATAGCCCCGTATCTAAGAAACAAGTAAGGATTAATAAAAGTAACATTCCCGAGAGAGAGCATAAAAGGGAAAAAACGGCAAGGAATGTGAGTATCAAATTAATAAACCACAATTAAATATAACGTGCCTCTAAATATGTGAAAACTAATGTAAAAACCATTTTTCCGCAGAAAGTAAAAAAAAAAGTGAGGTTTGAAAATGATATAAAAACAAAAGAGAAATCTGTAAGATACTCAATTAGTGTATTGACAAATAAATTTGCTTCTTAAACTTTTTTAAGAAATGCGAACACTAGTTCAACATAACGATTCAACAAACATTTAAGAGATTAAACACCAATCAGGGCTAAACAAAGAAGCAGATGAGTATCAAAAGTATATGATTACAGAGTGACATCGATCAAAAATTAAGTAAAAAATACTCTTCATCCGTGACTAAAATTAAAATGGTGACATTTATCTCAGCAAACTATGATATATGTCATACACACGCTTCTTCCATAGTTAAAAGTTTTCGCCAGGTGATACGCTAATAGCCAAAGGGCAAGATGTCATCTTAAAGAAACAACTTCCTCCCAATGAGCTACTTTCTTCACATTCTTACTCCTTTCATGGTGTAACTAATTATACTGATGTACTATGAAAGTAACTCACAAGCGGTGTTTTATGGCTTGTTCCATTGCCAACAAGAATTAAAAGTGGCATTCAAGCGATAAACTGGTGAAACATGGTGGTGTTCAAGATCAAGGATCTTGCAGCACAAATCAGAGGAAGAGTTCTAACGATTAGATTTCAATTGTGGCATTGTTGGCCTTTAAACGTGCTCATTAATCAATGCCTATAATTAACCGAAAATTCCCCATGACGATTTTTTATGCTGCATTTAAATATTATTTTATGTCGCCGGCGTGGTATATCGCCGCTCTCATTTTTGTGTGCTCCGTTACTTTAAAGTGAAAGCTTTTCGAAAATTCTATTGATATGAATAAGGAAGAATTGTTTGCTAAGACTAATTTGTAGAATGTATTTGTTATAGCTTAGTCTTCCGAATAGAAGTTAATTTTTTACGAATTATATGAAATGATATGGAAGACAGACAAGATTTTTTTGATTTCAAAATATATCTCACGATTCAGTGAATTGCTTTACTTTATTTTAAAAATTATAAAATGATACATATTACAATTTTAAAACTTCATACTATCTGTATTGTGCTCAATGTAATAGATACGAAAGATCAAATAACATTGATTAATTTCCTGTACTAATTATATATTTAGTACATGTAACGAACAGGCTCTTATTTAATTCTTTAATAATCGATTCGAAGTGGAATTAGCCGCAACAATTTAAAGTTTTGGTTTTAAGATTAATTTTTAATGTGCCCTTCAATAAAATCTTCAGAAAATTGCAAAGTTTTCATCAAATTGTTTTTGCAATCCTACATATTCTATATAGTTTTAAGCCCTTGTATAGTATTAAAGAGTGTTGATGAGATTATTAATTACATTGACTAATTTGCACACATATGTGTTCTATTTTCAAAACTATTTTTTTAAATAAAACAATTACTGTTTCATTTTTCTCAAAGAAAATTATTTGACTAAGTTATTTAATTATAATTCATATGCTGGTCGAATAATTTATTGAAATACTGACTTTGTTTTAGATAAGTTAAATTTAATAAAATCTGAATTAATAAGATTCATAGCATTGCGTTCATTTCAGTCAAGCGCAATAAATTTCATTAACACACACAACCCCCTTTTTTTCCAATTTATTAATTATTATCATCCCATTTTGAAACTCTGCAGAGGCTACTATCAACAGACTTATAATTTTGAACCACGGTAAATTGGCGAGACTGACATTTGAATTGGCACTCACATTCTCGAAACTTCTTTTTTCCAAAGTGGAATGTAAATTTCTGTGTCACAACATAATTTAATAGTTAAAAATAAAAAGATATAATTTTTGGCTCTAATTCCTTTTCCCCACTTATTTCATAAAAACTGTTTAATTATTAATAATTGATTAATTAATTACTTGATTTACGTTCTGACAAAAAGCAAATATAAAAGTAAACTAATTTTGATTATCTTGAGAAAATTAAACTTGGGTTTCAATAGATAAACGTTAAAAGAGATAGAATTCATTTATAGCAGTTCAATCCTTTATTCGAAAAACTTTCAAGTTCTTTAACAAAGGGAACAATATTTAATATTTACAGTTGAAGAATTTATCACTATTTACAAAAGTTTCTGAAAAAACGGATTGGTAATCAGTTACTGTACTGTCGAATATTAACGTGAATATTAACGTCGTTGGTTGTTCAGTTAGGAGAGGGGTGCCAGCTCAGGTGTCGTCCACATTAAGGTTCAAAATTACGTGGTCCGTCGCCAAAAGCCCTCGTGTTGCTGAACAGTGCGACGTTAATATTCAATCAATCAATTCAGCTACATTAAGGCTTTTGACAAAGGGCCTCGTAATTTTGATCCATGGTCAAGTGACGAGAACGACACCTGAGCTGGCTCCTCCCTCTCATAAATTTCCCTCCATACCAACGGGAGGACGTTTCACCTTCGACAGATTTTAACTGCATTGGCTCCCTCTGCACTGCGGGTAGTCAGATCGATTGAATATTAACGTCGCACTGTTCAGCTGCACGAGGGCTTTTGGCGACGGACCACGTAATTTTGAACCATGGTCAAGTGACGTGGACGACACCTGAGCTGGCACCCCCTCTCCTAACTACCACACCAACGGGAGGACGTTTCAGCTCTCGACAGATTCAACGTGCATCGCTGCCCTACACGGCGGGTCTTTAGTGGTACTGGGCTCGAACTCGTGACAAGGCAAGTCACGATCCGATACCTATACCACTCGGCTACCGCGGCCAGCTGCGGGTTGTCAGAGGTATCAGGCTCAAACTCATGATACGCCAGCCACGAGTCCGTCACCTTGGCCATCGCGACACAGGGGGCGTAGTTACCGCAGTATCGACGATACGGCACCCCCAAGTTCCAGGGACTCGAACATGTGTAAGCAAAAAAATGTAAAATGTTAAGGGGCTCCAGAAAGGGTTTTTTTGAGTACTAGTTATGTCAGTGCAGTGGCCACAAAGCTATTGGCGAAGGACCTCGTAATGAGCGCAGAGAATGACACCCAAGATGGCACCTCACTCCCGAAACTTGCACATCACGCCAACAAGAAGACTTACGTGATAAATCTGTCGAGGCTCATCAACCGCACTACACGGTATCTCAAGTAGAATCAGGACTGAAACAACGTCGGCAATGAGCTCATGATTTTTAGTTATTGAAGTTCTTAAAAATGGAAGCATTATAGACTTGTTCGAAGACGATTAATGAAACATCTCGCATCGCCTACAAACATTGAGATGCAAGAAGTGTAGGAGATAGTTGGAACTTGCAGATAAACTGAATGTTTTTGTTTTTAATTCTAAGTGAGTTATATTGTCCATTAGATGTCAACGTGAGGTTATTGGCACATTATTGAACATGCTCGTCTGTCACCATAAGGTACTAAATTCAGAATAGCAACAACGGATGTCTCCATAATAAATCCAAACCTGATCTGAATGCTACCCAAGAAAACGTTGCGCTTTAGGCAGCTTTTTAGATGTATTGCTACAGACTACAAATCTGACTCGATATTGGGATCAAAACAATCTAAGAGGATAGAAAAAGGAGGGAAAAAAAGCCAGACTATCACTGAAAAGGTTATTTTTGATGACTTGATATCAATGATTTACGAGTGTGATTTTAACGACGATATCAGAATTTCTTTTTTAAGGTATCCATATAACCTACTAGACTTATTAGTAAATGTAATGGTTGAATGCAATTAAATTTTATTTTTAACCGTGATATATTTTATATCAGTATGATTATTAGCGTTAGGAAGTTTGCACAGAAATTCATTTTCGCGTAATATAACAATATATATATATATATATATATATATATATATATATCGAATACTTTTAAGTTGCCTCTAAACAATACGAACTTGGATGTTATTATTCCAGATAGCGTGCAATCTTAAGATTCAAAATTATCTATTGCAAAGACCATATCGGGAAATAAATACAATTTTATAAATGGCTAGTGGAAAAAATTAAATAAAGTCTTGCAATTAGAGAAATTTTTCTTCCTCCAAATTAAGATTTACGATTATGTTGCTATCAGTGGCGCACACTGGAATTTTTCAAAGGGGGGGGGTCTGGGGTCGAAAGTTCACCATTCTTGTATCATGCTGCTTTTGATTCTGTCGGTTTTCGGGAACAAAACATAGTAAAAAACTTATTGAATAAATAATTAGCATTAATTAATAAAATTAATCATTAATAACAAATACTTAATTAAATTTTACGTACTACATACTTAGAATTAAAATCAATCGGAAAAAAATCAAGAGCTTGGGGGGAGGGTCCGGACCCCCAGGATCCCCCTTGTGTGCGCCACTGGTTGCTATTCGTTTTAGTACAAATATCGCTATACACAAAAATAAACATTTAATCTAAAAAAATACAATCTCTCTGTGAGTTTAACTTCTAAAAACGACAAATAGTTTTAAAATATGGTTAATCTCGAAACATTGTCCTTCCTTGATGTATTTCATTTTTTAAAAAATCTTTCTAAGGGATGCAATAACATTGTTTTGAACACGGTTTAATTTACTGACCCACACGTATGTTTTTAAAATTCTAAAAATAGGTACTTAATAGAATTTTTGCAAAGTAAACGTATTAATAAATCATAAGAATAATCAGTCACTACAAAATTTTTCAAAAAAAATAAGAAGACAGTTTAATTGTAAATTTGATTCTCTACTTGAAGTCTCATAACCGATTTTTTTTCCAAAGAATAATGCAAGAGAAAGAAGAAGAAAAACCAATTAGAATTAAGTAGCTATCAAGATATAAGCAATTTATCAATTATTTTAAATAACCTACTTAAGTATATTAGTCACAGTAAATTACTGAATTCTACGAACTTTGTTCCAGAATTAAAAAAAAGTCTTATTCATCTTAATCATTAGAGAAATAACAGTTTGCCGATCTCCTGTAAACAATTTAATTGTGATCAGTGTTGCAACAACTGTTCTCGTTGCGATTTTTTTTTAATTTTAAGTTTTACTGTTTATTTTCAGAAAATTTCCTTTAAAAAACTTATATTTGCTTCAACGTCTGTATTATGTATGCGTCTGTAGATAAACGTTGCAATTGTTATGTGTGTGTGTTTTCCCATTATATATTTCAGATTTTTTTTTCTTTTTTTTGGAGTGATATAGATGATTTTTAAGAATTTTAAATAATTTCACTTACAAACAGACCACATTTTCAAATATCTACTGAATTCTTAGCTTTAAATTTTAATGGAATGCCGTCAATTTGAGATGTCTTATGAATATTCAAACATGTCAATACAACTAACATACTAACTTCTCATTCAATTAAGTTTAGTTTTATTATTAAACTGCCAAGAACAATTTATGAGTATATGATATAAATTATGTGAATGCAAGATAAGCTATGGTTAAGGTATAAATAAAATAATTTCCAATAGACGCTGAATTTGTAAATAATCTTATACTTGTTCAGTTAGATTAAACTTCTTTTCAAGGGAAAAAATACTCCGAATATTTAGTATAATAATCTCAAATTTCAAAATTTTGATTACTTAAAAAGAGGACTAAAAAAACCCAATTAAAAAAATTAAGGCAATCCTCAAACTTTTTTTTTAGAAGAAAACTGATGACTTTCGACAAATCCCCCTGAAATTTACGAGTCACTTCCCCCGAAAACCAACCCTACTTACTTAAAAGTATCCATGTTATGCAAGAAAAAAGATTACACGGTGAAACGTACTATTAAACGTACACCGCTACCTGCGTGAGGAACGGACCACGACACTTGCGGACACGGTCCACCACCGGCACTCACGCCAACGACAATTGCGAAGTAAATCCAGCAGCACGTCGTGAAAAGGGTCTTTAAAAGACAGATTTAGCGCATCGGCCCTGGCAAAAAAAGGAGTGAACGGTCCTCTGCCTTGAACGATGCGATAAAAAAAAATGAAATAAATGAAAAACAGGGATTCTCGAATCTAAGCGGATTTACAGACGAAGTCCACCAAGGAGATGGGGTATATTCTAAAAAAGAAGAACCGTCATGCTCCCCAGCGGATGTCTGCACCAATGGGTTCCGACTTAGCAAAGCGCGGCTAATGCTTCGGGTTGCTACATGGTAAAAAGCCACAGCACGTAAACACACTGCCCAACGGAGCGGATGAAGGTAGACCATTAACTTGCTGTCGCTGGACGTTTTACAGATAGTAAATGTTCTTTCAATGTGGGGGATTACTTGAGGTCCGAACCTCGGTGGAGGAGAACTATCTGAAATTCAGCACCAGGCGTCGATATGAGAATCGTTAGGAAGTCTAGTTACTTTAGATTCTGTATTCGATTACGGTTTTAGAATATCGGCTTCAATCACTTAAATAGCTTCCTCTGAAGGATTGTCAGATACGGCTATAGGTTAGGGATATGGTTCTGAACTTTGTTGGCAAAACCATCTCTAACAAATAGGGCCAGTTCATTGGCATTTAGATATTCGAAGAATAACATTATGCTCGTTTTGTTGATCTTTAAAAATGTTAATTAGAAACTATGTGTGTCGCCCATCCGGTATAGTGGTTAGAAACGCTAACTGCTGGGTCGTTGGGCCTGGGTTCGAATCCCGGAGAAGACATGGATGTTTGTAAATGTATAGTGCCTTCTCGTCATGGGGGGTACTTTAAATAGCCGTCGAGCTGCAAATCCTTTCGTGAGTTTGGTGGAAGGGGAAGAGAGGTGGGAGGCTCCTGACCACCCCCAGGGTGTTCTCCCTCAAAATTGGAGTGAAACCGAGCTAAATCATTCTGTTACCCGTATGGTGCTCAAAGTTACGGCTAATGACAGGCGTCACTTAGCCCTTTGCCATGATGAATTTCGCGGGCCTTAATCTGACCTTTGCCGATCAGATGGCATTAGTAACAACAAAATTTAGGTTGCTTATACTAACACCAGTGGCGCACACAAGGGGGGGTTCCTGGGAGTCCGGACCCTCCCCCCAAAGCCCTTGATTTTTTTTCTGATTATAATTCTAAGTATATAGTACGTAAATTTTATTTGATTACTTGTTAATGATTAATTTTATTAATTAATGCAAATTATTTATTCAAAAATTAGTTTTTTTTTTGTGTTTTGTTCCCAAAAATCGACAAAATCAAAAGGAGCATGATACAAGAATGGTGAACTTTCAACCCCGGATCCCCCCCGCCCTGAAAAATTTCTGTGTTCGCTACTGACTAACACTATAGACTATTCTCGACTTTAATGTAGCTGAAATAACTATAGAGAAGTAGCTTTCACGGAATGCTTTAGAATAACATTTCTAAAAATAAATGAAATAAATGCTAGCAGAAGTATGAAGCTATATTATACAAAACTTGCTTACAAAAAAGTAGTATAGTTAGTTTGTTTCCTTGACAGAAAAATTTATTAATTTGAATTTAATTAAATATTAATATATATGTATTTAATTTTATTTCAATTCCAATAAAAAGTATAAACAACTTTTCGGATGATAAATAGTTTTCCTTGGCATATTTTCTAAATTGTTTTTTCAGAAATTGAGATTTTCATAAATTCATGTCAAATTTTTTTCCCATTCCTGACCAAAAAAGTTTTCATAACATCTTTTTCTGAAAATAATTATTTGCTTAAAATTTTGAAACAAATACAGAAAATAAAACATAAAATTGACAAGTTAAAGTGGGTGGTTAAGAAAATCATACGTGTATTTCTTTTTTTCTTTTTTTAATTTCTTTTTTGGATTCCAAAAACGAATCATGAAATTTTATAGAAAATTATAATCAATATGGGAATGTAAATTTTGCATTCTATGTTCATTATTTTTAGTTTTTTTTAAAAAAGTATTATTTCAGCGCAACTTCTCAGACAGAAAATTTATTTATATATGTACTTAAATTCACAAAACAATCTTTCCAACTCGACTTCTATTTGGCAGACTTCTAAATACATTGTATATATATATTATTTATTCTTAAAACATCTTATTAAAATCAATTAACGCACAAAAATAAGAAAGACTATTACTCAAACAAGGTTATAAACCGATAATCTAAAAAAATATAAAGTTAAGATCGCGAAAAAATATAGAAATTTTTTAATTACTCGAATACTTTTGAAGAACTCATTGAACTTTTTAATGTGGAAGCATAAAAAAGGCATGTCGTCAGCAATAAAACTAACAATCAACTATTCACGCTGCTTGTGTTCGTTATTCAACCTAGGAGATTTTGTAGCAAGTTCTTAACTAAAGGGTAGCTGTTTCGGGTGTTCTCTTAAGAACTTCGTGTGATGGTGCTGATGCACGTTAAATTAATCGAAGCTCAAAGACTTCATATTGTCACAGTGGCAAGAGTCAGCCTCATTACTTGGCCGAAGTTCACAGCTATACGAGGGCTTTTGGCGACGGACCTCGAAACTTTAAGCCATGGTCAAGTGACGAGGACGACACCTGAGTTGGCACCCTCCCCCTCTCCTAACTCAAAATTATGAGGGTAATATTCCTCGTGTTTTTTTATGTGCTGTAAATAAACTAATTAAAGTACATGGAAAGAATTTCTAATTCGTTCATGAAGAAAAAAATTCTTTTTAATCGTACAAAAATCGTGATGCTTGAATGTTACAATGAGATCGGAATATTTCGTTGGAAGACTGAATAAATTCTTCCATTGAATAAAGTTGAATTGAAACTTGTCTTTATGAATGCTATAATGAAAACTTTAAATATATTTCGAAATGAATATATTTAAAGGGATGAATCAAGCGTAAATAATTTAGAAAAGTTGACCGTTCATTAGATTTGATTTGATTAATTTTTATTTCAATATTTTTATATACCAGGGCATTTGAATGCGCGCTTGTGTAAACATTCATAAAAGGGAATGCAAGTAGAAATTAAGCAACTTTCATAAAATTAGATTATCTGACATCATCCACTTATTTATTATAAGCTACAATAACATTCAACTTAATTTTAGTAATCGTAAAATGATCGTTTCAACTTAGTTAAAAAAAAATAAAAATATAAAAAAAAAAAGATAAAGCTCTGACTTGACTTAATAACTTGTCAAGCAGTTAACCATCCATAAAGTTTATGAAGATGCTAGTTAAAAAAGGTTTTTAGTATACTTTGCGTGGGTTGACGACGGAAATGGAAATAAAATATCTGCTCAAACAGTAAAAAAAAATTGTTATTCATTTCTCAAATTTACATACCTTACAACCATGAATATTAATACGAAGATAGTACATCGCTTCCAAAACTTCGGCAGCAATATTTATTTTGAAATGCTTGTTTGAACTGAATAATCTCTCCCCCTTATATCTTAGCAATTTATCGTCCAGTTTGAACAATATTTTTTACCATTTCTGTCAAGATAGCTAGCATGGTATATAAGGGATATGTAAACAAACTCTTACTTAATTATATGTTAAGGTAATGAACTCAGTTACTAAGATAAGTCTTGCGTAAAATCTGATAGCATTTCCTAATTTTATGCGCTAATTTTGAGTTTGTCTGCTTTGGGAAGAGGAAACACTGAACAGAATAAACTAAAATTTAGAAATAAGTTTTAATTGTTTGTTAATTATTAGCAATTTATAGTCAAATTCATATGCAATAAATTATTTTAGGAATTATATGTAATGTACTTTTTTTCCTCGAAAGTAAAACATACTAGTATTTTAGAAGACCTAGTTTCATTTTATTCGAACGCTTAATGGATTAAAATAATAAATTATTTTCTGAAAAACAAATGCCCTTAAATATCACCTAGTTAGTTCTATAATAAGGTCATAATAACTAATGAAAATGTTTAAACGTATATCGTCGGCCTAATTATCCGACTGCGTAACTCCACCGATGTAACTGATTTGATAAAGGAGTGCAACGCGCCAAGCGGTTTTTGGCGCGATTCCTTAATCTGTTGTTGTCGGGTTACATGAAATGCAAGATGACGGCCTAGCTTTTTTCTTTTGTTTTGTCTACGCCATGCCCCAGTGCGCGCTCCGCTTTTAATTTATTCCTTCGATCAGTGTAATCACCGTTTTTTTTATTTCATAATAAAACTAGATTTCGAAGCGAGGTGGTGGCAAGATTTTAACGTAAAATAAATACAACAGAAAGTAATATTGATGTTTACACTTCCAGATATAAATTTACACTATTTTAAGCGTACATTACACAAAATTTGTAGCAATATCACAAGATAAAAATATCAAAGTAAACCATATTGTAATATTATCGCCTATCTTGGCGAACATAAACAACTTGACGCCTAGCCCTACTGTATAAATTAACATCCCAGATGGAGTTACGCAGTCTAATAATTAGACCGACGATATGCAATTAATTTCTATCTCTTCCATTTAATTCACCTTTTAAAAACCTACATTTTTGTAATATCAATGAAGTACATGTCTTTTCTTTTAGACACTTATATATCTAATAAGCTTCAAATTTTTATGTTTAAGAACATTTTTATTTAATTTACCCAGAAAAAAAAACAAATTCTTTACATTTGCATAAACATCAAATACCATTAAAAATTTTCTTGTAGCAAATCTGTATAACCGATTTGAGAAACTACATTTATAAGAGTAAAATTGCTAGAATAAAAATAAGAAATTTTAGTTAACAACAAAACATATAGTAAAAAATTATTTATAAAAGGGAAGGGATCAAAAGGAGCTCTCATAAGCATTTCCATCGAATCTTATTATTCTTACATTGAACATGATTTTTAAATTTTCAAAATATACAACCCTCCATTGAGAAATTGTTTTAGAGTTGTGGTGTGTGTGTTATTTTCTATTATTTGTAGAATTACACAGATGAGTTTTAGTTAATCAAAGATATAATATGTACCTTTACACAGGTATAGTCAAAATAGAAAAGTTAATAATGAATTTCATAAGCAGAGTCGATTCGAGAAAATTTAATAAAATAAATGAATTTGATGAATAAAAAATTCATCAAATTCATCACTTTTTTTTGCTGCGAGAACTAGTTAGTAAGCTCGTATTTAACATTTTATCTGTACTTGGTTGTTCTGTTAAAAGAACTGTTGCACTTCCGAAAATGAAATATTTTTAAGTCTGTATCTTTGTTACATAGTTTCAGTTATCTCTAAGCATATTTTGTTTTCCACACATCGAGATATATTTTAAAAAGAACTATTTTCTGTAAATGATAAAAATCTATGATTTCAACCAACTTCGTAACTGTTTTTAATACATAAAAATGGTTTTTTTAGTTTGTGTGAATTATTTGGATTTATTCTAATTAAAATGGAACTAAAAAAGCAATTCTGTTGTCTGTCGGAGATGGACCACATTCCGAACTGGGATCTAATGAGACTACTTTTATCTTCCTCGTTTGCTTTAATTTTTCGGCGGCACCCCATGACAACTTTAAGGCTTAGAGTAAAACAAAATAGTCCTTTATAATTAAACAAAGTAAAATGGTAGTGTTTTATTTTTAAACGATTATGTTTTATGCTATCAACTCTCACATTTCATAAACTTTATTTTGTATTCGTTCAAAGATCCATAAAAAATTTTTTTAAAAATATCTTTTTCATGTTTACCTTATTTTTTCCTCCAAAACGTTAACAATCATCAGGGGTAAGAAGCACAGCAAAAACGAACAGAAGATGATGAGCATCATCCTTGTCAGCCGGATCTCATCTTGGCGCTGTGAGACCTGTCGCATCAGAGGAGCAGGACTTGACACACCACCAGGGGTTTTCGCAGGGGTGGGAGAGTGAGCTTCCACGTTCTTTCGACTCTTATGCACCTATAAATTAATAAAGCATCAATAAAAATCATTATTACAAAGAATTTTCAAGGGCTAGTTTGAAATTTTTCTTTAATACAGAGTGTTTTTTTCCCAGGTATAGAAGTTTAAGTTGGCATTACTTTCCAAGATGGCGACCGATTTAACAGCTGTCAAGTGATTTATTCTCAGTTTGGTTTGGAAATTCATCATGAATAGACTCACGTCTGAACAACGCTTTCAAATTGTGCAATTTTATTTCGAAAATAATGGTCGATTTTCATAAGCGAATTTTGTTTAGCGATGAAGCGCGCTTCTGGTTGAATGGCTACGTCAACAAACAAAACTGCCGCATTTGGTGAAGCTAATCCACAAGTGTATGTCGAAACACCGTTACATCCAGAAAAACTGACTGTTTGGTGCGCTTTATGGGCTGGTGGAATCCTTCTTCAAAAACGATGAAGGCCACAACGTTACAGTCAATGGTGATCGGTATAGAGCCATGATTACTAACTTTTTCATTCCTGAATTGAACAATCATGATGTCCAGGAGCTGTGGTTCCAACAAGACGGCGCAACATGTCACACAGCTCGTGCCACAATCGATTTATTGAAAGACACGTTGGGTGACCGCCTAATTTCACGTTTTGGACCTGTGAATTGGCCTCCAAGATCTTGTGATTTAACACCGCTAGACTATTTTCTGTGGGGCTATGTAAAGTCATTGATCTATGCGGATAAGCCACAAACGTTTGACCATTTGGAAGACAACATTCGCCGTGTTATTGCCGATATACGGCCACAAATGTTGGAAAAGGTCATCGAAAATTGGACGTCCCGATTGGACTACATCCAAGCCAGCCGTGGCAGTCCTATGCCAGAAATCATATTTAAAATGTAATGCCACAAGATTATTTTTCGAATTAAAAAAATTCATGTCAATCGAATAATACATCGTTGTTTTATTGCAATTTAAAGTTCTATACCTCTCAAAAAAACACCCTTTACAAGATTCTTTAGAGATCTTGAAAGGCGTCTGTATTTGATATTCTGGTAATCTCAATACATTCTTTTAAATTCAAAATTTTCTGTATAATCGATTATTTGAATGGGGCTCGGTATACATAGCGAAAAACATCATTTTCAATTACCTTATATTCCGGTATATAATGCACACTTATACTTTAAAGCTGCATTTTTTAATCTTTAGGTGTATTCACCGTATAACGATCACCCCTCTTTCTACTAAAAATTTTGAAATTTTTATGAGCAATGCTGATGTCAATAAAAATGGTTCGCATAAAAACAACAGATCACGAATTATCTTACTTCACCGTAGTGATCTTTTGCTTAACAGACAATACACAATTAAAATCCGTGGTTACTTTTAAAATGAAATCGAGGTCGAAATCTATATTTTCCAATGTCTTTTCATTCAACATGCCATTCAATAAATCCTTTGAAGCAAAATTTAAAACAGGGGAATATGTGGATGTTTGAAGGGGGAAAACATTTACAAAAGTAGTCCAAATGCATATGTAGAAATTTAATTTTTATATGCTCGTCTTTCCTGTATTTTTAAAAAGTATTAAATTCCCCGTAAATTTCGATAATGTTTTGTGTCAAAAGAGCGCATTATATACACTGGAATATATAATAAGTTTTCTGACGTTTAAAGAACACATCTAAGATGGTACAAATAAAGGTTATGTTTAGCTAGTATAATTTTATTGTTAAGCTTTTATCCTTGCAAAATATATAAATTATCACTACAATTAATCATTTCCCTTTTTTCCTTTGCATATTTTGTGGTTATTTGAAAAGAAATTAACTCTTAGTGATTCATTGTTTGTAAATAACGTAGTATTTAATTTTTATAGTAGTGCATTGTTAGTACTATAAAATATCAGTAAAAACATGCTTAGACAAAAAAAAATAGTGCAACATTAAGCAAAATTAAATACCAATATGAAAGGCTCGATTCTCAAATGTTTCATATTAATATTAAACTTGATTTTAGGAGCTTTGAAATAAAAACGTTTCGTTAACAATTAGAAAGTTAACAATGACTTTAACATTAATCGTTGAAGATAAATCAATATACATAAAATTCGTAATATAAAACTCTTCATCTGTCATTATCCGTCCTTTCCACTGCTGCTTTCTCTTTCCTTGCTAATTACTTGTATTCTAATTTTTTGTGATATTAAATAAGGTTTTAAAAGGCACGAGTATTAATAAAAAAAATAGGAACTCACCCGATAGAAGATGCAAGAATAACTGATAACGATGATAAGGCATGGAAGTAAGAATCCTAAGACAAAAAGGAATTTCTTGGGACTTTTTCCATCCTTGCGCAAGATAGTGCATGAGAAACTGGGGCTGTGGTACCCAAATTCACCCCAAGCTCCAGCCAAAGTAGGTGTGAGAAGGGAGAAGCTAAAAATCCAGCAGAAGGCGATCATCAAGGCTATGTACTTTCGCTGGTAAATCTTGTCGTAGTACTTGTAGTGATTAATCAAAACATACCTATAACAAAAAAGATAAAGAACATATAAAGTAACTCTGACAAATCTGTAACAGAAGTCTTTATTTGTTACAAATTAATTTTTTAAATTTTGTTTGATAAATGTTTGCAACTATCGTCGGAATTGATCATTTGGGATCTCGCACACAGAACTTAACATGCGAGATTTAATTGCATTAAAAGTTACAGAATCATTGGGGGTCTCTTCAGACTGACCACCTGATCGGGGCATCTGCTCGTGCAGCTCAGCGCCCAATGGTCACGTATACTGGGATGATCACAGTAGGCTCTAGCCCTCATGGGCTGTTGCACCACTGAGTTTGAGTTTCAAATTTACAGAATGCCTTTTTTTTCACATGAAATGCTTTGGTGGGATCAAGATTTACGATCACTATGAAAGGCTCAAAATTTTGCTGGCACTAGGATAAAAAAAAGCCCATGGCTTTTTTGCTTTTACTTTAGTCACACTATTTTCAGTTTTATTTTTTGTAGGTTAATGTAAGAGAAATAAAAAACGTTAGACCGTACAACTATTGATAATGTATACGGTTTTTATAAAAGAAGAACTTTAAATTTTAGAAAGGAGCTTATAAGTGACCTTAAAGATTAACCTTTGAATGTTTTCCCGAAATTTCGAAAATACGATACTTTTATTGCTGAAAGATTTGAAACTGGTGGTTAAATTAAATTTTTCTGTAAGAAAACTAATTCCTATCGGGAAGGGGGGTTAAGCAGAGGACTTTTCTTCATAAGGGGAAATTTAATCTTAAATTAGGAGTAGGGGAATCTTATTCCCGGAAAAATACTTAATTGAAATTAGGAACAGCCATTGTTAAGTACACCGGATATTCTGAAGGAATATTTTAATAACAATAAATGTTTACAACTTTTTCTCTTGGCTATTAAACTATCAACTGTTCATTCGAAAAATTCCTCTCATTGTCCAGTTTTTTAATATTCACCAAATTTCACAACAACAATAAGAGTCTTAACTTCCAAAAGCATCATGTTGAATGCTTTTAGGCCGCTGATATCATGCCAAATCGCCTAATTAATCTTCTGGAATTTGCCCATAACAATACGCGCACGCCGCATCTCGAACTAAAGACAAAATATTCTGACTTATTTTCGATCATTCCACTCGAGGTCTGTTACAAATCGTTTGGAAGGGGGGTCTTCGACCGAAGATACCATTTAAAGCAAACAAAAACAACGGCTTCTGTGGAAAAATGCGATCCGCGGGGTGGAAAATAATCGCGTGTGATGGTACAGTCATTGTTCTGGGAGCACGATTTTTATTCTTTTTCCGGGTTGGACCATCCACGGTTGATAATTCAGACGCACTCGGCTGTGCCAGAACAGAGAATTGACCGTTTTGAAACAACCTGTTACAAGTAATGTTAGAAATGACAATTAGCATATCTGATATTATAGCGCGTAATTTTATAAGTGTGGTACAGGAAACAGAAATATATGAGTTATTAACCCGGTGTCCATATTTCACGGGGATAAAATATGTTTTATTATGACGAGCAAAATTTAAAATTTATGAAATAAATCTTGAAATTCTAAATGCGAGATTAGTAGATAAGATCGCTAAAACAGACACCAATTGACATGTGAGTAATGCGTGTGACCACGAGAAAATTATATATTTTAAGCTTAAAAAATAAAGTTTATTTGCGTATTAAAATAATAGTTCGCAGTATTATGTGTATAAATTATATAAAGGTTCGAAAGGGGGTTAAAAACAAACTCAATTCCAGGCACTTGTGCATGTACAAAAACATCACATGATGTTTGACACATGGTATTGAATATCTGAATTAACAAATATACATAAATAGGACAAACTCTGAAATATGTAATATGAAAGAATTGATCTATAAAATAACAAATTAAAATAATTTATTATACAAGAGATCAATTCTTTCTTTAAATCGAATCGAATAAATTGCTGATAAATTACTTTATTTCTTCTTGAAATATCGAATAAAAGTATTGCATGTTTAAAACTAAATCATATTTACTCATTGAAAATCGTATTCTTATTTGAAAAATCTTAAAATGAAGAGCAAATATGGAAACATTAGAAAAATACAAAAATCTTAAAATATATTTAATAAATTTAAAATAGGATTACTTTTGATTCAAAAACCAACAATGGTACATATTTCAATTTAGAACATACACGCGCTGATTAATTTGACTATAATTCTAATTTCAATAATACTCGCTCGCATCCAAACAGAATGTCCTATCTTCCTATATATAGCGGCATGTTTTTTTTAAAATCATTCTCAGAGAGTTAAAGAAGCATTCCTTACTAAAAGCGAAAAGGGTGAATCGAGGGGGGGGGGATTTCTAAATGGTCCTTAAATTTAAATTATTTCACTAAAGACTTAAAAATAAATTTAAAAAAAAACTTCAGTTCCAAAATATCATTTTTTAGCGTTCTTTTTTAATTATAAAAAAACTATGTATAATGATTTCAATTTAAGAAACTTTATACAAACATCTAAATTATGATTTTTCATCGAATATGTTTAGGGAAATATTGATGAAGGGTCATTGCTAATATTTTAGTACAATCCCCTATACTTAAAAGAATGTCTATAATCACTTTTTTCCCCCTCGGGAGACAGATTGAATTAATGCTGCACTACACGGCTGCGTGCTTGAGTAGTTAGCTTTAATCATTTTCATAACCTGTTTTTACAAATAGAAAACTATATTTCTTTCTCATTCTTATGCAAATAAAATGTAATTCGAATATTGCATATGAGACTACAGTTCTTGGAAACAGGAGTTCTAAAAAATACTTTTTCTCAGTAAGATTTAATTAGCTTTCTTCTCGTAGAATGTCATAAATAATATCAAATATTTCTTAATTTTTCTTGCAAAAAAATAATTAATGTTTTACCTGCGAGATTGCGGAAATTAGATAAAACACATAAAATCCTATGATCGTCCCTCCCCACCCCCGGGATTAGGTCAAACAACAACATTAAACATATGAATTTTATCTCTGTTAGTATATTTTAAAAGGCTGTAATGAATTAAAAATTGGTAATCCATCATTTTGAAAATGGAGGAGAATCCCATTTCTTCGTTAAGCATTTAAAGAGGCCCTATTTTGGAATACATTAGGTGCAGAAATACGATTCAGGACTGCACAAGAAAGTGAATTATTGTTTAAAAAAATTGATTGAGAAGCAAATACATTATTATTAAACTATATACAGTCAACCCTCCTATAACGCGGTGAGTGCGTACCGCGTTATATGGAAACCGCGCTATAAGAAACTCGGATTTAACCGTACAAACCAGTCTAATTCGTACCGCGTTATATGGAGATCAATAAGTACAAAAGACGAGATAAACTCCACCGGTGTTACTGATTTAATAAAGGAGTGCAACGCGCCAAGAGCTTTTTGGCGCGATTCCTTAATCATTTTGTTTTGTCTACGCCATGCCTCAGTGCGCGCTCCGCTTTTAATTTATTCCACGATCAGTGTAATCACTACTTTTTTTTATTTCATAATAAAACAAGATTTCGAAGGGAGAGGTGGTGGCAAGATTTTAACATAAAATAAATGCAACAGAAATTATATTAATATATTACACTTCCAGATGTAAATTATTTACACTATTTTAAGCGTTCATTACACAAAATTTGAAACAATGTGTTACTTTTGCTGAGAAGAGATTCCGCGGGGAAAAAAAAAAAAAAACTAACACTAATATACGTTATCCCTATCGGAAAGCGCTGATGGGGCGTTGTTAAACGGAAACCGCGCTGTAAGAGTACCGCGTTATAGCAAGGCAGTCTTTCTAGAAAGCTTTGGTTATGTGAGGGCTGTCGCAATTTCAGCTCCGCGTTACATAGAAACCGCGTTCTGAGAGTACCGCATTATACGAGGGTTGACTGTATATTCAAAAATTACAATTTCAGAAGAATTGAGAGTACCGAACGCAAAACCGCCTCCACTATGTCGACTATAGTTCAGCTACGATGAACCTTAGCCCACTAGACCATGGTGGGAGTTATCACAAAGAAGATGAACAAAAAATAAATGAATAATCGTGACTGGGCTTTCAAAATAAGGTTAAAAAATAAAATTTATCCTTGAGCAAAATTTTCTTTTTTTGTATATCACCAACCTTACTTAAAAAAATGTAAAGATGGGGTTTTTTAAATTTGATATTGTGTCTGCAGAAGTACGAGAGGAAATCATAAAATCAAATTAAATTGTACTTTATTCTTGCTTTTGCTTTTATAATGAAAGAAATGATTTTGAGGATGTTTGCGGCGAGTCTTCTCCAAGGTCTTTTTATCAACTACATATGCAAGTCTTGATAATGAATGTACTATTTTCTTGGTCATTTTAAATATCCGCAAATGCAGCATGTGGAGGCAATCTTGTTAAGCAGGAATTCATTTCCATTATAATAAATCCAACGCAATGTGGTTTAAATTTTCCGCAAAAATATTTCAAAAGAATTGCAGGGTTTCCTGGACTGTTGAATGTATAAATTATGTAAGTTGGGGAAAAAACTATTTTAAAAATAGAATTTACGAAATTTCAAGATCTATGCGTTCGTATTTCTGTGTTATTTTAACAGATAATTTATTCTCTATACCATTAAGTAGTTTAATGAGATTATCAGCTTCAACGAATAAAGAAAATCCACAAGAAAATGCACTTTTAAAAAAAAATTACTATGATATAATCTTTTATATATTTAAATATACTGTTTTAAATTTTATACCGACTGGATGGCGGGTTCGACCCTGGCCCAAGTCGGTAGATTTTCATGATGCGAAAAATCGACAGTGGCCATGTCGTATGATTATACGGCATGTAAAAGATGCCTAGAGTGTCTGTTTGGCTTAGATTCTCTCCGTAAAATTGAATCGTAGTACAGGTTCGCATCGTCAGAGCTCACGTGCTTCCCTCTAGGGAGGAAACAGGGCGTCAAAAATTACCAGCGGTGATTGGTATCCGCCTTTATGGTGCCAACACCAATCCGCAGCCCAGTAGAAATAACAAAAAATTTATGCTAGTAAGCCCACTTCTATAATCTAAATTACAATTTACGTATGCAATATATAAATCAAGATATTTCATTTGGAATAAAAAATATGTAAATCCTTCATATTCTTCCAAATAAAAATAAATGCAAGTTTTTCTTAAACAGCGAAAATAAGGCTTTTTTCCATATATTTTACAATACTTTAAAAATATCTAAAATAATGTTCAATGGCAATAACATACATCATATTCAGTTTTTATTTATTTATTTTTAGCTGAAGACTAAAAATAAATAAACAAATGCATAAAAAATGGGCAGCGAATGAATAAGAGAATACATAGTTCATACGATAGCATCGTGATTAAGTAAGCTATTCCATACTTTTTACAACAGGCATTCATTTTAATTATTATATATGTGCAGAGATAAAATAATTTTTTTTTACATTTTTATAAAACAATTTGCTATTTCAAAACTTACAATGTAATTTTGTAATACTTTATCCTAAGACACTTTAAAAATAAATTTTCGATTGAGAATAGATAATTTTTGTCTACATGTTATGACATTATCTTTATTGCGCACAGCAAGTTATATCACTACATATGTAACTGCTTTGCATCTTGCTAATCAGATTCAAAAAACCTGCTCGACCAAATCACTCAAAAGTATAATGAACATCCAGTACCGATCCTAGGGTGTCGGCTGCCCGCGTGCAAACGCCTAATGTACCGCTCCTTTATAAAATTTCATAATTTTTGACTAATACTTAATATTGACTTTATAAACTCATTTTACTGTAAAAAGTAAAACATTAATAAAAATGCAAAGAGACCCGAAAATCACTTCTTTCCTCTATTTTGTTTTTCTAAATTGTAAGGCTTTTATTAAATTGAAGACGTTTAATTTCCTCAAATGCATATTGAATTTAAACACTCCTATGTCTTAGGTAATATTAACCATTGCTGATTATTGCTCAAATCTTTTTTGAGACGCCTTTGTCAAGCATTAAACCACAATACGCCGTCAGTACCGCTCATAAACAAGAAAACCTTTTCCATTGCGGTATTGCCGGTTCTGCTATGAATTTTGCTACCAAATGAAGGATGACTGTAAAGAGTAGACATTAATGGACAGTGTGGACCAACACACTGTCACTAACATTCTATTCTTAAATTATGCTATGTTATCGAGAAATCGGGACTTATTTTAATCTTTCAAAAACTATTTAAAGTTCACAGCATATTTATTCAAATCACTATAAGTTTTATCTAGGGAAAGTCGTAAAAAATTATGCTTGATTGATAGAACTATATGCAGCAACCTCTTGTTTTGGCTACCTTCTGGGATCAGCCCTGTGAACATTGTAGTTTTGCAATGATTCGAAAACTTAGTCTTTGAATTAGTTTTCCTTCAAAAAAATAACCATTTCTTTCCGTTACCCTAAAATTAAAATTCTATTGGGGTAAAACTTTTATTACTCAAATAAAAACGAACATTAAATACCTTCATGAATAAAATATAAAGTTTAGCTATATCATCCATATAAACAATAAATGACACTCAATTAGACTACAGACATGAAAATATTAAGTAAGTTTCTTTTATTGAGCAAACATCCGCTAAGAACGGGGTCTTGCGGAAATCGACCCCCAAGGGGGATTGGGAGGGATTATTGATAAACATTCCCATATCTGAAATATTAGATCTACAGACTTGAAATCTGCCAAGAATGTTTTGCTGAGTAGAGATCCCCTTAGTATGGGTATTGCCGAAATCGACCCTAAAAGGAGTTGCGGAGGCGTAGAAAAAAATAAACAGTTTTAGAAATTCACGTTCTGCCCTTTTAAATCAAGAGGTGATGGATATATTTTTCAATACATTTCAATAAATTAAAAACAGTATATATAGTAATGAAATATCGGGAAATATCTATCGAAGCGGGTGGGTAACAGCTAGTCTTTTATATACATGCACTCCAAATCTACAAAATAAATCTTTTTAAATATTTTACAATTTGGAACATTGTGTATCAGCACATTTTAAATACTGCTCTTATAAAAATATTATTCTGTTTGCATGATGTGCCTTATATACACTTTCAATGTTGCTTACAAGTAAAAACAGTTTGCTTTTTA
Organism: Trichonephila clavipes; assembly: GCA_019973935.1. Classification (NCBI taxonomy): domain Eukaryota; kingdom Metazoa; phylum Arthropoda; class Arachnida; order Araneae; family Nephilidae; genus Trichonephila; species Trichonephila clavipes. The sequence continues at coordinate 215,976 of BMAU01000783.1, read as the reverse complement.
TATAGACTTTTTTCATTTTAATAATTATATAAAATACAACCAACATTTGAATTTTTATAAAAAAATATAAACATTTTATATTTTAATTTAAATACTAAAAATAACTAGATTTTAGAGATCTTTTTACCATTGCTGTCAAAATATGTATCAGATAAAGATTTAAGTATAAGGTCAGATAATTCTAAAAGGCGAATCAAAAGTTTGCCAGAATAACCCCCTTTATTTAATTATGTTGCAATTATATATATTTATGTCTTTAAGCTTCAAGAACATATTTTCTGGGGGAAAATATTCAAGAATAAGTTTGTGAGCAGCAAGATCTTGCACAAGATAAACGACGATTTAAAAGGATCGAGATGAGAAATGAAAATTTGCATTATTTTTTATTCGAAACTTTATCTTATTATTTAGTTTATCAATTGGTAACAAATCATGTTAAAACTTTTGTCACAAATTACAAAAAAAAAAGCAAAAAAAAAGCAAAAGGGGGTCGATTTTTCTTATACTTTCAAATTTCATTTCTCCGACGAATAGCTGTAAATTTTTATTAAATCTACTGCTACTTATTTAATTGTTTCTACCTGACTGCAAGGAAACTGAAGCCAGAACAGCGCAAAAATTCATTATTATATAATTTTAGTAAGATACTAAGAGATATATTAGGGTGAGCGCATTTTTTGTTATTAAAAATATATTTAATAATTCAAAGAGTTAGAGATTACCTGTTGATAGTTATTGCCGTCATAGACAATAAAGAAGCTGCCACATTACCGTAAAAGAAGAAAGGAAACAACCTGCACAACGTGTCTCCCAATACCCAATTGTGATGGATGTATCTAGAAGTAAAAAAAAGAGAAATATTTCTTATAAATATCCCAGATTCAATATTTATTGATCTCATAAAAGTAAATTGAAAACATGCAAGTATGTATAAAATTTCTCTTGTGTTTATGTATCAGTAAATAATAATAATTCATATTATAATTCTTTGTAAAAAATGATGACTAATTATTACGTTAATTGAAAGAAAACAAATGTCACAAACTACGTTTTAAATTATCAATAATTAACTTTATTTCTGATTGTTTCTCAGCTCATAGATATTACCTGAGAAAATAAATATTTTTAGTGCTTCTAAGTTTTCGACAAAATTAAAAACACTTATTCCGACTTATGATATACGCTATTTTCCGATTTTGACTATTTTTATTAACATCGCACTTTTGAAGCTACATTAGGGCTGTTTTGGCCATGGATCTCGTAATTTTGAGTCTCGGTCAATTGACAAAAGCGACACCCGAGGACTTTGAATTTCGATAGATTTAAAGTGCATCAACTCTTTTACACAGCAGGTCTTCAGTAACACCAGGGTTCAAACCAATGACTCGATAGATAAAATGCCGGCCAGGAATTTGCAACCACGACCATTCTTCTCCCGCCGCCACGCGCTGTTTTACGAAATATTTTAGTTTTTAAATTAATGCTGCGCGAGATCAAGATGTAGACTTATGGCGATGATCCACCCAATTTTGAGTTATGGTCAAATGATGGTACGATAACTGAGCATATACTTCCCTTTCCTAACTTCCACAGCAGACCTACGTTAGGACTTTGAAAATTTACATTTACAGAGCAGCAGATCTTATTACACTGCAAGATGAGTCTGAGGTAGAGTGAGTGGAATATATTAACGTCCCACTGTTCAGCTAGCTACACGAGAGCTTTCGGCAACGAACCTCGTAATTTTGAACCATGGTCAAAAGACGAGGGCGACCCCTCTTCTAACTACCCTCACAGCTGCACTGCAAAAAACTTCAGAGTTTAGCCTACCTCATCGAAGTTCTATCGCTATCTATATTGAGACTTCCCAAAAAGTACTGCAAGGAGCTATCAACAGTGGACTCACAGATCCGACCAACCCGATAATACAGATGGAATCAGCTGCCCTGGAACTCAACAACACAAGACTACAAAGTGCGGTAAGTGAGTACACCTCTCTACCCCCCTGTGGCATCCCCAACTGTTCGCGACACAACATAAAAGATACACCACTTAAACTTAACTTTCCCGACCCATCTCCCCCACCTACACCGATTCCGACAAAACGTAAAGAAAACTCCGAAGGTTTTACTCCCCCCTTCCCGTAAATTAACTAAATCAACTCCTTCAAATTCTAACACCGACTTAAACTTTAAGATCAATCTAACCAACGCATTCAGTGCACTAGATAACACCGCTACCGAAGAGCCAATAGAAACCCCAGTTACAAATAATAAATCACCCGTAACCACCCCTCGCAAAACTAACCAGTCTATTCAATCACCTAAACTGCCTCCCCCCATCATGTTACTGATTACGGACGACCTCCGATCACACTTAAAAACTCTTACTGGAAAAATGCCCACTTTACATATCAAAACTGCCGGTAAATACGTAAAACTTTACACGGATACACAAACACAACACGACACGCTCAAACAACTACTCAAACAACTACTCGAAGTGCTAAAATACCCCTTCTACACATTCACACCCAAACACGAGCGACTCATCAAAGTCGTTCTCAAGGGCCTTCCCCGCTCAACCACAACGGCAGAAATTAAATCCGACCTTCTTGATCTGGGCTACACTATCAATAAGGTCACACAACTAACAGGAAATATATCTAAACAACTCTTACCGGTCTTTACAATATCACTACCCAGAAACACGTTTAATGACAATATCTTCAAACTTAAAACTCTAGGTTACTTATCAATAACTGTCGAAGGCTTTGAAAGCAGAGGAGTAATCCAATGCTTTCAATGCACAATCAATTTAATCACACGGCAGAACACTGCCACTTAACACCCAAATGCTTAAAATGCGGTGAGAAACACCAAACCAGGGACTGCCAGATCAAGAGGTTGGATACCCCTTTCTGCGTTAACTGCAAAGTTCACGGCCACATGGCCAATTACAGCAAATGTCCCCTCTTCCCCAAACCACGCAAAGGCACTAACATTAAATCAAACTCTCTCATTTCGAATAACTTTATCAGACCCAATATCTCATATGCTCAAGTCACCCAACAAACTATTCATTCCGACACAACACTACAGATGGCACCACTCGTGACTGCCCCAATCGACACACCAACTTCTAAGGAAATACCCACCCTCACTATCGTACCAACTCAAATTCCTAACACACAAACAGATTGCCTTAATTTAATCACCCAAACGCTCCAGCAAACAATTCATGCACTTTCAACACATAAGTTTACTAACATCACCACAAACAGCTTCCATACAACCAACGCCCCCGGCCCCAACAAAAGCACTTCTAAGACAACACTCACAAAGTCGCAAATCATTGCGCAAATTAATAATCTCCTCAATCATTACGATGGAGCGAGCGACTAAGATTTTTTTTAGTCTTACTTTTTTAAATTTCATTGTTTAACTTAGATCTAATCCTCTCTAACATTGTTACCCCTCCCCTTACAACGACCGTGGCACTTTGCAAAACCAATAGAGAGGTTTACTCACTTTGCCTTTTAGACCAATAACAGTGCTTCTTCTACCCCGACGACGGGAATTTACTACTCCTGGACTCTTGGATTCTTCGCCTGGATGACGTCACCTCCTCTGCACCCCATCAATCATCATGAACAGAGCCACCAGTTAAGTGTAGCACGGCTCCCAGTGAACTGTCGCGTGAATAACTAATGGACTTTGCTACTTTGAACTTTTTGTGAAAACTGTGAAACTTCAAGGGACTTTTTACAGCCAAGGACTATATACTCTGTATTTTTCCATATTTATTTGTAATTGTATTTTATTTAAAATGTTTCAAGTGCATATCATAACTCCCATAACCACTCTAAGGAAACATATATCCTTATGACATGGGACGGAGGGTTATCAAATAACCCAGTTCCCAATGACCCCCAGCTTTTCTTCTAACTACCACACCAATGGGAGGACGTTTGAGCTCTCGATAGATTTAACGTGCATCGCTTCCCTACACGGCGGGTCTTAAGCGCATTGGGCTCGAGCTCATGACATGCCAGCCACGATCCGATACCTTGATCACTGGCTACCGCAGTCACGAGTCTGAAGTGGAATCTGGTCTCGAAGAATCGGATCGGATTATCTTAATTGTAAGTTACGTGGCCAGTATTCTATGACCGCTTCAGCTCTTATGGTCACTAATAATTTTTCAAAGAAAATTTTTTTATAGATATTTTATAGAAATTTTTTATAGTTTTGGATATTGAAATTTTAAACCCCAAGAGAAAACATTTAAATTTTGTTTTCTTGCATCTCAGTATCTTTCGGCAATAACAGAGTTTTTTTAAGAATGATATTATGGTTCGGTTTATGTATTGTGTGAGGTTAATTTTCTCCCCCTTCCCGCCTTTCTTTAACACTTTTATTACTATTATTGCGAATTTCATCCAAGAAGTTTTATCTAAGAAATATTATCTACTAGGAAATTCTCTCTGAAAAATAATCTGGATGAGGAGTTTAACACAAATTTAAATACAAAATAAAGATCCCAAACCTACTTATTTTGAGAGATAAATCTTAATGCCACAGCATTTCTCCGATTATCAAATCTAAAAAAATATGCTACACACTACACAACTGTTAATCCGGGAGGATTAACAGTTGTGTAGTGTGTTCCCATTCACAAAAAAATTCTCAAGGAATTCTTGCGCATTTGATTCTTCTGGTATTAGGAAATGACTTTAAGCTTAAAATAGGAGTGATTTGTGTCCTCACTATACCCAAGGGAGGTTGACAACAGTTGCGCGTGATGTCAACGATTTATTTCTCGTTGCCTCCCCGTAGGATTTCTCACTGCGTCAGTGAATTCCATTTATCATATTGCGCCTCAATGGAGTAAAAATTGCGTGGGAAAATACACAACGCTTCGATGGTTTCCAAATTTCTCTTTTTTCTAGTTGAGAGAGTGAAGACCTCAGGGTGTCATAGGCTTAAACGTTGCGATATGAACACCAGTTATAAGCGTCAATCTATTCAGGCACTAATCGACTGGATTCTTTACGTATCGATGCTTGTTAAGTGTCTATCGCGCTGACACGTGTCATGTTCACAAAGATGTGATATCTTAGCAAGTTAAAGGGATAATTACGTGACAACTGATTTAAAAAAACGAAAATAGAACAACAGAGAGGAAAGAGACCGCCTTTTTTTTAATTGTGCGTTTTCAGTGTAGATATGGTATTTGGCATTCAAACAGAAGAAAAATTATTTTTGAAATTCATATAGTAATTACATAAAATGTTTAATATTCATTAGAATTACAAAAAACGTATAATGTCCCCAAATATATGAAAAAAAAAGTATCTGAAAATACTTTGTAATCTAGTAATTTTTATGCATAAATATAATTATAACCTTAAATTGAATTAATAAATGCTTACTGAAAAATTATATTTGTTTTAAAATAAAAGGTTTTCAAACCTGAAGTATTATAATGGAAGAATTTCATTACGTTTAATTCTAATATGAGGTCCTAGTGGTAACGTATCGCGCTTCCACACCATAGGTCCAGGTTCCATTCCCGGGCTGGGCAAGGTTGACTCAGCCTTTCATTCCTACTGCAGTAGGTCGGTAAATGAGTACCAAGCTTGCTTGAGGACTTAAACACTGGGAGTCTCGTTTCTGACTGACCATCTGAACGGGAAATCTGCTCATGCACCTCGGCGCCCGATGGTCACGTATACTGGGATGGGCATAGTAGGCCCTGGCCCTCATGGGCTGTTGCACCACTGAGTTTGTTTTAATTCTAATATTAATTTTAAATAACTTATTTATGATTAAATTTTTAAAAATGTAGACAACTGTTATGTTAGAGGAATTTTATACATTATCACGTGCTCTTAAATACATGGCCAAATATCAAGATTCTATCAAAATACTATAAATTGTTCTTACACCCAGCAGCCCCATACGTTTAAAATTATTCGAGGGTAATACGAGTGTCTAAAATTTTCCATCAAAATAAGGATTCTCAAAAAACGATTGAGTGCAGAACGTGCATAATCTTTAATTATTAAAACACAACTAAATAGCTTTATTTTTTTTAGAAAAAATCCCTTTCTTTAAAAATTTCAATTTATTTTCTTTCTTTTATTTAATTTTCTTATTTATTTTTATGTTTCTTTTGGTTATAATTATCTACCTGCAGTAAACTAAGCTTATTTAACTTTCAGGAATGAAAGACCCATTTATAATATGCATTAAAATGCATGGAAAGTTCCATTGTAAAAGAAAAGTTACTTTTAAACTCTCCGTTCACTTTCTTAAATCAAAACTGAATACGCCTATACAATTGTATTCAAGCATAATTCCAGCAAGAAACCTATTAGTTTAAGCAAATCGCAACTTTGTGTAGCCGAGAAACAAGTAAGCTAAAAATAATTATTTACTCGGTTTCTAAAGAAAAGAATGACGTTATTCTAAAATGAAGAAAGTTATTACGCAATTAATAAAAAATTTCTACAAGACTTACGTTTAGAACTCCTCGATGTGCATATAAACACGCATGATATAATATCTAAAAATAATATTCAATATAGTGTTGGATTGATGCTGATATTTCTATATTCTCTGTCTCATCGTACACTAAAAGCCTTTGGCTATTTGTGAGATATCCCTCAGGAAATTAATGGTTTTATCCCTTTATACTCCCGTCATAAAGATGCTGTCTGGCGCCTCTTACTAAGTAAAGAGAAAGTGGTTTTCTAAAAATAATCTAGCTATGTAAGTGTGATATTAATATGAAATCCCCAATAGTAGTGTCTAAATATAGAAAAAGGAAAATGTTCATTCGTTTCCAATCAGTTTGTTTTCATGTATTTTGAATTGCTTTTTTGTAATTCGTTGATAAAGGAATTTTTTAAAAAATTGTTTACTTTAAAATTTTTGTACTGTTCTTCTCGTTGATAATGCGTATATGTGTCCATAAATGGAAAATTTGAAATTTTCCGAAGCACAACGTTTACAATTACCAGTTTCTCTTACCAAACATATGTTTTCATCTATCTATAGCAGTCATACTCAACCTGCGGCCCGCCAGCCTTTTTTGAGAGGAAATTCTATCAATCAAGCAATCAAATGTATCAATTTTGCTGTCAATTGTTTTTTTTTAATAGAATGTAAGCGAGAGGCTTGGATATCGACGAAAGAAAATAGAAATTATCCCACAACTCAAGAGTAAAAATTCATAAAAATAAATGTTTTTGCGTGTGTGTGTTCGATAGAAAAGTTAACATAGTATTAAAATAAAAGCCAAAAATGAGTTTTAATAATTTGATCAATTTTGTTTGTCAATGTTGCTTTGGACTTAGTCTGCTTTTTTTCATTTTCCACATGTTGCGGCCCACATGAAATAACTCGTGTGTATGCGGCCCACATGAAATAACTCGTGTGTATGCGGCCCGCGTGAAATATCTGTCATGTATATACGGCTCGGCAGGGGAAAAAATGTTGAGTACCCCTGATGTCTAGGGACTTTCGGCTTCAGTTGAAAGAAAGCATATTTATACGAAATGATATAGCAGTTACTCGATTTTATAAACCCCCTTCTAAATTTAAGATGTTTTCCATTTAAAGGCGTAACTTCTTGACTTTCCGGCTATCCTTACTTACCTGGATGCTGTGGGTGGCAGATTGATCATGCAAAACAGCAAGTCCGCCGTACAGAGACTGATGACGAATGCTGTGGTAGCATTGCGCAGTTTTATGCACTTGCTCAAAGCGAGGATGGTCACCAAGTTCCCAAAGACGCCGAAGATGATGAAAAAGATGCAGCAAACGGTGGCGAAGATCGTCGTCGCTCGGGGATACTGTGTGACCAGTAGGGATGATGAAGGGGTGGAGTTCCCGGATAACAGGATGCTGCCGGACTCGGCGGACTGGTTAGCTGCCAACAGGTAGCGCACTTCTTCGTCCATCTTCTAAGGACTTCTAGAAATATAGGAAGAAAGGAACTGTTATAATTTTTTCAGGAGTTTGGCAAAAGAAATAATTTAATAGTCATTTGATATGAATGCGAAATAAATAAAATTTGTCTATAATCTTCCGAAGAAGTTTCATAAATCAAAAAAATAAATACAATAAAATAAATTGTCTGAATTATTTCATAAGTTAAAAAAAAGAAAGAATTATGTTTGGCAAAATGTATCGTATGTATGGCAAAATGTATCGTAAAATGTAGTAAAATTTATCGTTAATTTCATCTCAAAGAAACAGAACTGATTTTTTTCTTAAAACATTTAACAAGTATTTGAAAATGGGGCATTTAATAGCAAAGAAAATTAAATATTTTGTACATTAAGTAATTCTATTAAATATCAAAATATTTCATATAAAATTTAGACAATACGCTGTCTTCAGAGAGTATATATTCCTTCTCATTTTATGGTTATTGGATTTTCCCTTTAAAAAAAAATACGGAAGAGGTATGTTAAAATTTGCATATTCTTAGTTTCTAGCCTAATTGCATTGCTTTGCACTTGCTTTATACAATACTCACTTTTATACACTGGGATTATTTAATTCTAAAATAAGATTTATTTTCAACAATGAAATTATTACTTAATTTGTTTGATATTTTTTAACGTTGAACTTGAATTAAATATCGCGATTTAAAGTCAACGTTTATTTTACAACTTATAAATACTTTTTTCCCCAATATTGGAAGAAACCAGGGGAGGATACTTTTCCAACATTTTATGGCATTATTTCCAGACTAAATTTTTTTCTTGATCTCCTGGCTAAGCATAAGAGGTTTACTTAGTAGAAAAAAAGGATGACGTATTCTAAAGATTTTAAGGTAATTTTCTACGTATTAAATAAACTACAGTGAAATACGTTTAACGCGATATCGCTTAGGACAAAATATCGGTTAAAATGAAATAATAAAACGGTCTCGGAAAAACCACTATGTATTTTCATGTATTTTTTTCTCGTAACACGAGACAAAAATCGCTTAACACGAAAAGATTTCCCCTCTGTGAATGAACAATATACAGAAAACACCAGTCAGATTGGACTGTCCTATAGTATTATCTGAAGAATTCATTGTAGTGGCTGATAATGTGTGTACAGCCCCAATTATGGCAGACAAATACATTTTGCAGTTTGTTCAAAGCTAAAAACAATCATTCATGCAGATTTCGACGATGAAAAGGAAAAGGATGATGCAACTCCTGTTCCCACATCATTCGAAATGAGGAACGACATGAAAAGTATGCGCAGCTATTTAGACGCATATTCCGATGGTGAAAAAATAACAAAATGGATATCGAACTATTTTTTGACAATTTGATGCTAAAATAATCAATGCAAAGAAAAAAATCAGATTATTTACCAAAAACTAAATTGTTTTTTTTTTTTAAAAAATATTTGAAAATGCTTGTGAGCGTTTTTGTTTAATTTATTTTTATTAAATATATGCACATATATACATATCTATGTAAATAAATTAAACTTTAATAAATTTAAATTTGTTGATATATGGTTTTTTTTTCTTGCAATATCCTTTGATACGAAATTCTTTAACATTAAAAAAACATTTCAGTTTCATGTTAAGTGATTTTCATTGAATTTCTAATTCGAATTCTTTAAAATATTGATTTTATAAAAAAAATGTCATAAATCATAAATAAAAAAAATAAATCTTTTGTATTCAAATGAAATATTGTCTCATCACAATTCATTCAATGTAACTTCAATTACTAACAAATAATATTATATTATGGCATATAATAAGACAGATAATATTATAACGAACTCATTGAAAAAGCTAAACGCTCCAGCACTATTTAAAATTTGAACTTTAAAGCAATGAATTTTTTGAAAGAAAAAAACATTTTTCGAGAAGCTAATCACTTTAAATAAGCTAATAAATTTTAACGGCAAAGAAAATAAAATGGAGCTGTTAATACTTTGAGTCATGTGAATTAATAAATCATTTGATATAAGTTCAGAATGAAGAAACAAATGTATGCTCCAAAGTTAATTAATTCTTATATTCTGATACAATTCGCGAAAAAAGAAGAAAAAATAGTTGAAACTAAATACCAGCAGAGAGAGACCAGAGATATTTTTTTTTACATTCTCATATTATTAGAATGGTTAGTTATTCTGAAACCGGTTTCAATTTAATCCTGCCAAATAGTGGTTTCCTCCCGTTGAGAAGCGAAACTTTTTTTGTTCAAGTTTAAAAACTGAGGATGAGTGAATATTCAAGTTGCACCATCCAACCGCTGGAGGGCTTTTTAAAAACTGAGGAAAATGGCACTTTGTAAATATTAAAGGACAACTTTGCCTCTTAGGGAAAATATAATCCGTTAAAATCATTTACAAATAATATTCGGCACCCCAAATAATTGCCCTACCCCCCATTCCATTCTTTTGTCTAAAAATCAACAGATTAATTTGTATTTTAGTTAAAGTTAATGCATTAGAGAGAGAGTAAAAAATTCTGTCATAGAAAACTCGTTATTATTTTTTAAAAGCCCATCTAACAAATTAATTCACTTATCTAGATATTCCGAAAATTAAAAAGATATTTTTAAAAAAGCTGGCTAATTTCCATCGACAAAAAGAAGAATACTGAGATATATTAAAGAAAAGGCCGAAATTTGAATTCCGGGTACACACAAAAGACACTTTAATCCTTTGCCCTTGACTCCAGACCAACTATTTCACATATTTCTAGAGCATTTGTTATTTTTTGTTGAACTCTAATTTATTATAATTCTTTTCAGTGCGTGCAGGTAAAATAGTCATTTATGAATGCAAACAGAAACACAATACAGCGACAAAGAAAGGGCGGATTTACTCCATTCTTCCCTCTTGCGCGAAATCTAGATATAACAATGAAAAGAAATTCATTGAAAAGAAACAACATTTTCGAACAAAAAGACGCGAATAAAAAAAAAATTTGTTCCGAAGGAAGTTGAAAAAGCTATTTTAAACGAAAGGGAGGCTTTGAGTAGTTATGCTTGTATAAAAACTTTACATTTTTGTGGCAGGTGTCAATTTGTGTGTGAGTCACGCAAGTATATGTCAGCGACCAACTATGTATTTCGATACAAAAGATGGTTACAAGACCAACAGAAGTCGTAGTTCTGAACTTAAAAGTCTTTTATAGTTTGAAAGGAACACACAGTTGAATAGAGGAAAAATATTTTAAATTGACTTTTTTTTAAACATACATGTTTTTGATTCAATATCTCCACACACACATTTGTAAGAAATATCTACTTTTAAATTATTATTCATTGGTATGCCTGATGCGTTGGAAGTATACAGGGTGACCGAAAAGTATGAAATACCAAAGAGATTCCACAATATTTTTATTCCACAATTTCAATTCACTATTAGTTGTAAGCAGTAGCGTACACACAGGAATTTTTCAAGGGGGGGGGGTCCAGGGTTGAAAGTCCACCATTCTTGTATCACGCTCATTTTGATTTTGTCGATTTTCGGGAACAAATAACAGTAAAAAACTAGTTGTTGAATAAATAATTAGCATTAATTAATAAAATTAATCATTAACAACAAATATTTAATTAAATTTTACGTACTATATACTTAGAATTATAATCAATCGGGAAAAAAATCAAGAACTTTAGGGGGGGTCCGGACCTCTACGACTCCCCCCCTTGTGTGCGCCACTAGTTGTATGCAAAACTTGGAGTCTATACGAGATTTCTGGCCTTGTTCTATTATGAAGCATTGCAGGATCAACATTATGAATGGCTATTGTAATTCGAACTTTCAATTCATCAGTGTTACAAATTGAAGACTGATAAACAATTTTTTTTTTCACTTATACCTACAAGAAGAAATTCAAAAGTGTTATGTCTAGAGATCTAGGTGGTCACGGTATTAGACTATCTTTTTGCATCCATCGCTCGAGGAAATTTTCCTCACTTCCAAACTCCAGCGTTCTGGTGCCTCATTACGCTGTACTTGTGTTGCAGATTTAAACTCAATAATCCTTTCTACAACTTGTGCATGTTTTTGTGTGGTGAAGCCATTTTGAAACGAGAATGTCGCAAACTGTGGACATTGCGCCAACTACTTTGCATTTCATTAAACATTATTTTTAATCTTTTCTTTATGTTATGTAAAAACCGTAAGTAAAGACTTTGCTTACTTTTAATTCATTTTTGAAAGTGTAGCCATACTTTTCGGAGGCCTTATATTTTGCCATGTGTTTTGTCTGTTTAGCAGTTCATCACACTTTTTAAACGTAGTTAAAAAAGTAGAACTATATAAAATGTTTTCATTTCATTTCATGGGGGTTTTCTTAAATGAACAATATTAACTTTAGTTGGTTTTTCTAGAAGAACGTTATTTAATGAACTTTAGAAATATATTCAACATCTTATCTAAATTGTTGAAGAAACCTTTTTAAGAATATCATTTACATTAAATGGAAATATAAGAGTATGAAACCTCAGAAAGTCAAAAGTTAATTTAATGTCAGTGCATGATTCTATGAAAAATTTTAACTAAATAATTTATCTTTTAAATATAATATATTATATATATCTATCTATCTATCTATCTATCTTAGATTGATATCAATATAATACTCATTTAATGAACTAATATTAAATCATATAACAAGGTTCCAACTAGTTTTTTTTGTAAAGTCCATGCAAAAATTTTTAACTTGTATTCTTTTCAGAAAAAATAGTTCTCTAAAAATTCTTTTTTTTTTTTCAATTTTAAATGTGTAAATCATTAAGAAAAGTAAATTTTTTTAATCGTTAGCTCTTATTTTGCTTTTTTTTTTTAATTTCGAACTACATTTTCAAAGATTCTTGTATTTTATTCAATACAGATAAAACACAAGAAGCCTTAAAAAAATACCGTATTTACTCGAATCTATAAGCCACACTTATTTCCCCATTTTTAATGCTTCTGAAAATCGTGTGCGGCTTAGAATCGAAGGCAAAACATTTGCTGGAGGGAGAAAATTGAGTTTCAACTCCTTTCAAAATGAAAAATGTAACCATCCATTCTGGCCATTAGCATCGATGATTTTTCTCATTCCGCAATTTATCTCCAGTACTCAGTCCATCCTAAACATAGTTGTCTGTTCATATTTAGGAAATGCATTTTGCATGGGCTTTCTTTCAATCACCTAAACCTAAAAGATATAGGTAATAGCATCAAGACGAGTTCACTATGACGCAAGTAGAAAAAGGTAAGCAATTTTACATGCAGAAAAAAAAAATAAGAAAAAAAAAACAGAGCAGCGGCCACTGAAAATTTGAGACGGATGAAACAAATATAAGTAGATGGCGTTAACAAAATGATGTAATTTTTGCTTGCAAATATTCAACAGTCTTTAATAATATCTTTACATTCTTCTATTATGCATTCTTTTAAAAAATGTTGCATAACAAATGCATTGGGAGGCACTGAAGACGACACCGTGAGAGAATGGCCGGCACCAATTCCGAAGTCAGCCGTGACAACGGGAGTGACGAATCATTTTTTAAAACATGATACTGACGGTTAGAGTGATTATAGTTTCATATATGTATTTGAAACTTTTTAATAGTGGTAAAATGAATTAATTTTATTAACTTGTTATTTCTCATTGAAAAAAAATGTCAATTATCGGATATTGATGAATCTTTTACACAATTTTTTATTTTTTTCTCAAAATCGTGTAGAGAATTAAGATGCGGCTTAGAATCGATGACAACATTTTTTCTCAAAAACAATTTGAGAATTTAGGGTGCGGTTTAGATTCAAGTAAATACAGTAAACAGATATGAACATCAAATGAATTCGTTTTCATTTCAACCAAGAATGGGGAAAAAAAACGTTGTGACAGATACTCATTTATTTTAAACTTCATCGTCCAAGCTTCTTTAAGGTCTTTAAATATGTCTTTCATCTCCTTAATTACCTTTAAAAATACAAAAAAATTTTAATCCTAAAATATTACTACGATTAACAGCTTAAAAGGACTGGCTTTAACGTGTTTTATTATACTCTTTATTTTAAACCTTAACCTTAAATTATCGGCTGTTTTTAAATTTCACTAGATAATGAGCTACATATATCAGTCGAGACACATTTATTTTCCTTTTGCCTTTCAAAAGTTTTAAATAAAAGTTTGCCTTTACTTAAATGTTAATTTATGAACAGCTCGTATACAATTTCCTTAGTATCTATGTCCATCCTTTCCATGTTAAATCCTATGAAGTAAATGACTCTGAAATCAGTCCCACAAAAATTAAATTTCTTATGTTGAATACTCCCTCGCATATAATTATAAAATGCTGTGAAAGGCATGAAACATCTGGAAACCTTGAGAACGGATAGAATATAATATATGATTCTGAGCTTGTGCACGATTTCTTTATATTTACATACTAGAAAATAAGTGCGAATAAATAAGACAGCAGTATAGAGATTAAAAATCATTATGAGTTGAAATAAAGCTTTGGTATATATTTAATAAGGGGATCACATCAGTTTGTCGGAAATCTAATAAGGCAATAGGAAATAATAAGCTGCACAGAAAATATACAGCATTCTTAGAAATTTATATCACGTGTAATAATTGTAAAGTTTTGCACTTATTCGGAAAATATAACCAGTAGGGAAAGTTCATAAACAATTAAATTTGATCAAGGTTTAAGTAGAACTGATATGACCTCCTCTTTAAAATTATTTTAATTTTTTGTAAAAGATTTAGATCCAGTATAAGAATAATCTTAGAAATATAGGGAACATTCCACGTACACAACATTATTATATTGTGATTCTATTATGCATAATGCGAGATCAACATATTTAATCTTACATATTTAATCAGATAGTTATATTCGTATAATATTAGAGTAAAATAACAGTTTCACTTTTGAATAATTTTTTTAAAAACTCGATGTTCCATTTCTCACTTGCAATATAAATCTAAAATTCTTTTTGACAAAATAATAATAATAATTACATTTACTAAATCGTTTGAAAAGTAAAAATATAATTCAATATTGCTTCTCTAACTTGTATTTCTATTCGAATCTATCCATCTTTGCAAGAAAAAACGTATTCTGTGTAATATTTAATCTCATGTACTGTAATACTAAATAATTTTTAATATTTTTGTTTTATATTTAAAAAATGCGTAGTTTCATTGAATATTCCAAACTTAAAATCATAGAACATGGTAAACGGATATATGTGTTACAACGTCACGAATTTATGAAAACATTGGGAGATTTTTTTTGACTAAAAATGCATTTAGAGTTTATATCCTGTTCTTAAAGCGAAAACAACCTTTCGCAAAAACTAGTTGCATATTCACTAAAACGGATACCATCGAAATTTACGTTGTACTTTGTGGTTTCTGATAACATGTTGTTAAAGAATTAAATATTATCAATGACAAATATGAAAGGATTCGTACGAAAAAAGATAAGAGGAAACTTAAGGGGTTTTACAATCGACGAACTTTATTATCTGACCAGGGTGGCTATAAAGTATAAAGACGACATCTGTCGGAACTTTACCTTTCTAATATCTATACCTCACAAACCATCCATTTCCATGTCCAGTTCCACAGTGTTTTCGGTAATAGGGGATAAAAAGTTAGAGAAGCAATATTAAATTGTATTTTTACTTTTCAAACGATTTAGTAAATGTAATTATTATTATTATTATTTTGTCAAAAAGAATTTTAGACTTATATTGCAAGTGAGAAATGGAACATCGAGTTATTAAAAAAATTATTCAAAAAGTGAAACTGTTATTTTACTCTAATATTATTATACGAATATAACTATCTGTATACCAATTATCATTTAAAGGTTTATTTTTATATTCCTTTGATGACTCATTAAAAAGTAACGTGTAATAAATTTTTTGTACATAAAACTTCTTGATTGAGAAGTTATCTTAAACACACAATCGTATCCAAGAACCATAGCTCGAGCATTCATTCCGCATCAATATATATTAAGCAATCAAGGCAAAAGAAAAAACATAACCACAATACGTAATGTAATCGTGTTCAAGTGCGAACCTAAGGGGAACTTGGAAACTCATCCAAGCGAAAAATTGTTAACTACGTTTTAATGAGCGCTTAAGCTCTTCATAATATTAAAACAATGTGACGAACGAAGATGGACGAGCCGAATCTTTGGCTGTCGCCAGCTGAAAGAGCAGGTCCATTCATTTTAGAGATCACACACAACTCCGGGGTGAAAAAAAAATAGCGGAACTAGAAATAAACAATCAACATCAAAGACAACCGCTCGGGTTTTTTTTTTTTGTTTATGCTCTTTCAAATGAAAGACCGCCCTTTTGACGGTTTCTTTTTAGTTAAGATATTCCACAACTGGTGCTGCGGCTTCAGATTGAAATGAAATAAAATGATATGCTTTGTTTTTTTTTATTTATTTGCAACGAATTCATTAACAGAAGATGCTGTGGAGAAAAGTCAGCGATGCATTTAAGAGTATTTTTATTACTTCAGTTCACTTTATCTGCAAATAGAATCTAATGAACGTACCGGAATCTGCTTTAATATCTCTTATGTAATCTTATATCGCTACTGGAAAATGCTTATCGTATTGCAATTTTTTGTTGATTATACTTTCGACAATAGTCTGCAAATCACAATGTAAAAAAAAATTAATTTTATGTTGATAAAACATTTGCTTTAATGATTCAATTATAGGTTTTCAAATATTTTTAAAAAATACTTTCAAGTGTTTTTAAACTTGAAAAATTTATTCTACAGAAACCTTCCATATATTTTTGCGCCTTCGATCAATTTTATCGCTTCCGTAGGACTAACGTCACGATTGAGAATTCAAAATGGCTAGTGTTCACAGAAAATTAATGAGATTAATTTTGTTAAAGATTCGAAAGATTTAACAAGTATATAAGATATGGATGTTAACATGAATTATTCTTCTACATAAATACTCGTAGAAGTTCATGTCAAGACCTCCCTTCGAAAACTAAAGTCCCAATAGCTCAAGAATTAGAAAACCTGAAACGGCTCTAAGTCACACGTGACCTCCTATAACGAAATTTGGTTTTCGGATGAAATATTACTTTCTGCTACATTTCATAATAAATACATTTTCTAATTGTCTTTTTAGATGAAGGAGTAAAACTTTTCCAAATAAATTCGAGGACCACTAACAGTTCAGTAATGAACTCTCTCTCTTTCTCTGAAAGAATTCTACATGTAATATAACCTTTATTCTGAAAACGGTTTGGGGCGGGGGCATCGGAAATAAATCTACAACTTGACCGGATGTAACGGTGGTTTGCCGGTCCAGGCTTAAATACAAAGATAAATCTTAGATTACCTTAAATATTTAAATATCAAATTGTTGAAACAAAGAAGACATCTGAGCTGGTGCCCCCTACTTTCTTATCTCGCATTGTTTGCAGTTTGGTTGAATTTAATTTACAAACCTCTATTTACTGGTAATTACTCTGTCAACCAGAGAAACGAGACATCCGTAAACCAGCAAAAGACTGAATAAATATTTCAAAATTGTGTTGATGCGGGAACCTTTAACAGTTCGTTAATTAGAAGAAAAATAATCCATTTGTCAAATTTTAATTAAAAACACCTACTTGTGAATACTATAATCTTGCATACCTTTGAATCTTGATTAGAAAATATTTAGTGAATTAGGATCCATTGAGTGAATAACTATTATATATACATATAGTCGGACATCTATATAACGTAGTCGCTAAACCCCCAAAAAAGGTTCGTTATATGGAAAATTCGTTATATAGAGGTTCAACTTTCAATTTTCCTTATAAACCACATACAAATTTCAAATTCATAAGCACTTTTAAAAAAAGTAATTATTCACACCTTTTTGTAAATTAACATATTTTATATGCATTACTTATCTTAAAAAAAAAAGAAAGGAAAACTACAAAAAATGTTTCTTGACGCCTTTACCTACTTCCTGAAGAATTTTTTTTTCTTTGATACTGAAACCTTATGTTTTGATGTTTTCGAGCCGCAAGAAACACAGTTACCCGCACGACTGATCAACACTACAAATGAACACTTCAAGGACACGAGACAACTTTGCTGAGGGTGCAAGGGGATATCGAAGATGTTGTTAGTGAACTGGTAAATGGGGGCTAAGCGTTGCACTTGGATGAAACGCCCAGAATTCTACTGCTTTCGGGGAGTTCAGCACCTAATAAAATCAGTTCAAGGCTAATGACCACCATAAAATGTGTTAAAAGAGAATAACTTGAAATATTTCAAAAACAGAATGAGAAAAAATTGAGAGTCACAAGAGAAAAAGTTCGTTATAGAGAAAGTAAACTTCGCAATAGGGAGGTTATTTTACGAAGAAAATCGTGAAATGTTCTTGGTTCTAGGAAAAAGTTCGTTATATAGAAAAATTCGCAAAATAGAGGCTCGATTGTAATTATATTTAGAATAAATAAGAGTTATATGCATTAAATAAATCGTATTCCTAAGAATCTTACAATGATATAATACAAAATTTTAGCTACAGCTAATTATGTATCAAACCCTCCTTTCAATATGATTCAAAATTATGATTGATAATATCTTGATTGTTAATGAAATGTCACACTTTGAAGGTGTACTAGGGCTATTTGTGATGGACTTTGTAGATAGGGACCTTGGTCAAATGACGAGGACGACACTTCTTGAAACTTCAACGCTAAGCCAATATGAGGAATTTGGGCAACAGATTTACCTTGCATCAGGCATGGTTTTAGTGGTACCCAAACTCCATCCCACGATTTGTCAGGATACGTAATGGCATCTCTTTTTCAATGTAGGTTTCGAATCAGGTAAGCATCGAAAACAAGGCATTAACCCTTAACTTCTCAATTTTTTAAATTTCTATGAAAAAATTATACCAGCTAGTTTTCAAGTAATAATGAAAGGGAAAATATGTATAAAAAATTAAGCTGTTTTAAATTTAATTTCAGTCATTTTTTTTTTGCTTGTTGCAGAAGTGCAACATTGCGCAGAAGTGCTGTAAATTACAAAACTTTTTTTTTTTTATATGAGGTTTTTATTATTCATCATAAAATGTTTAAACTTCTTACCTGGTAGTTTATTTCGTCAATAAACAAGATGAAGCATAAAATATAATGGATTTCTTTTTATAGCAAAAACACAGTTCTTGAGGCATCATAAATTTTTATAATTGTTGTGATTTCTAGAAAAATTTACTTCCCTCTAGTGAAAAAATTAGCACGTATTTCGTTGCAGTAATCTTTTTTTTCTAAGATAAGTGATTTGTAAGTAATGAAAAAAAAATATCGAGTCTGTTAAATTAAAATAAATCATATGTTGCAGAAAGGCAACAGTGGGAAATTAAGGGTTACGAAAAATCAAAAACATGTAGTTTTGCAAATGAAATTCGTGGAAAATAATTCTTTCAAAAATTTAAAGTTAATTTTTTTAATGTAATGAATCAAACACAGATAACATGAAAGAAACTGAGGCACAATTACCTACCGCGAACTAAAGAAAGAACCACAAAATGTTATCACTCACACGAGTGTGAACTCTTGATTATCTCACAAGTGCTATTCGAATCAATCGATAATTAAATACAATTCTCTTTTTATAGTATATTTATTCAAGCCTAATCATCCAAAATCTCTCCACCGTGAACACTCCGCATCAATTTATAAGCAAAAGCCGGATCTATTGAAAAGTGCCACCCACACCGGATGCGCCACCTTTCTCTTCTTTGCTTTCCGAAGCACTATTTAATATTCATGCATCACTCAAACATGCAACAAATTATTCAACTCACTCAGGTCATGTGTTTCCATTAGCATCACATGCTGATTTTATTCCAATGTTACTTTTTTTGTTCAACTAACGAGGCTTAAAGCGTGTGATGACTTGCATTTGTGCGGTGCTAGAGTGATAAATGGATAGATTTAGTGAACCTTTTCAGTTACTGGGGAGGAAACCCTTTTTCTTTGTTTGTAACAAGAGTAGTAACAAAGGCTTCTCTTCTCAACCATGGCGATTCTGACATGTTAGTCAAGAGATTTATAACAAACTGAAAGGTTGTACAGTGAATTCAATAACAAAGGTTATACGATAAATTAAGTTCCGGATTTTTTTAACAGCAATTAATGAAAAACCACCGATTTACATTAGATACTGATGATTTTCTTCATAGCTCTGAACTCGGAGATCAAATTATATATGGATGACATTCGAACTTCTCTACTTCTTTCTTCGAAACTATCATAATAACCATGCTGTACGAGGTTAGCTGAAAAGTTAAACTTAGTTAGTCATACTGGAAGGACACGAGGGCTATTTGCAGTGGAACTCGATTTCTTGAATTATGACCAAATGACGTAGACGACGCCAGAGTTATTAGCGTACAAAAGGTGGGGTTTGGAGGTTCGAAAAGAAAATTCGAATAAAAATTGCTTGGAGGCTTTTGATGCTTTCGTCAACTATTTTTAAAATGCAAAAACCCCTTCCACAAAAATGGCCTGTGTACGCCACTGACCAGAGTGTTTTTTAGCACCTTTCACTACTAACTTCAACATCACTGTAAGGGTTCTACGTGGCCTAGTTCAGGGGTGGCGAACCATTATTGATCAACGTGCCATGTTTTTCTAAAGAAGTGTTAAATAAGGAATAGACGTGCCGTCAAGTAATTTTTACTTGTAATTATTGAGGAAATAATAAAACTTAAAGAGTTTTGTGTTGTTAGTATTATTTACCATGAAAAAATACACCTCTTGCACTGTATAGTTGCAAATGTTTTAGTTATACGTGTGTAATTCAAATTAATGTAAACATTAGTGTAATTTCTGTTGTTGCAGATTGGATGACAAATAACTTATATTAGGATTGTAACATGTTTCTTTTAGTCGAATCCATGCTTAATTGGAGTCATGTGTCAAACGGTTTCTAAGCAATTAATTATTTTTTATGTGGTTCACTTCTTTGACCAGAGGATTTGTGATTTGTTACAAAATGCCGTTTTACAGATGATATATATATATTCTGCATACCACTATTCCAGAACATAAAACACACGATAATGCCATACTTCTAGATTCACCAAATTCGAAATTCTCTGTTACAGTTACTATCTTGCACTTTTTGTTCTTTTGCGGAACTAGCCATGTTAGATAACACTGAAAAAATCGTAAATATAACACAAACAAATTTTAAAATACATTTGTGTCAATGAAATTGACTATGCTATGCGTAGACAAACTTTGCATCATAAGCAGTTGTAGTCCAAGACGTAACGAAGGCAAGACAATAACAAACGAGTGTGCTCCCGTTCCCCGATCACAAGCAATTTTTCGTAATACATCATAGTGAATTTTATTATTTTAAAATAAAATGAAAACCATTTTAATCACTGGCGTGCCGAAAATCTTGCGTCGCATGCCATCAATGGCACGCGTGCCACTGGTTCGCCATCCCTGGCTTAGTTGAAAACTTGCTGTAACATTCATTGCTCAGCACTAGTCAGAGTCAGGAAAAGAATTGAACTCGTTATGACTAGCCTTGTACATTGCCGGACTACTACCGCACTCATATACTATGTCAGAGGAGAATCTATGGTCAGGTATAAAAAAGCAAATTGTCATAAATAATTGGTTTTTACCTCAAGGTTTATTTCTTAAAGATACGACCTTTTCTTTGACTTCAATCTTACTAAACTTACATTTGTACCACTAAATTCAAAGATGCTTTTTACGTTTAGATAACAAAATTTTACAAATTTCTAATGCGGCTAAAATGGCAAATCTTTTCTGAAATATAAAGGCAAGCGCATTACATTTTTAAAAATAATACATCATGAATAATAATGTTCAGTTTCAAAAACAATCGTGCACAACTTTTTATTACACATACATACATTTAAAAAATTTAAAGATGTGCTACACGCATTTCGCATTTAAAAGCTTTAAAAATAAAGAATTCCAAGGAATTCTCTGAACTAAGAGTGTAATTTTCTGAATGAAATAAAATAGTGTTGTGGGGTTTTTTTTAATATTATATAAAACCAGCATTTGTAATTTTCAGCTGGAGTTTAAGCAAATTTCTTAGTGGGGTGGGGGGTGTTCAAGCATAAAAATGTGCGCTATATAATATTGAAAAATTTTTCGAAAGTATCTCTTTAGATAATTCCATATAATGAACGTGATAAAAACGATTGATGATCGTGCTAAACTTTAATGAAATAAAATCTGTCATTGTTTTATTAAAATTTTTTTTAAATATTTTCAGAAGTACTTAGCTTTAATCTACTAGATTCAACAATTAAACGATCACCAAATGCAATACTCCGATTAAATAAAACACAATTTCAAATCAATGAACTCTTTTTTTGGAATTTTTCCAGAAAAAATTTTACATTCATTTTAACAATGAATGTAAAACGAGTAATGTTTAAATGAGGTCAAGCAAATTTTTAGAGTATTATTAGATCGTAGGTTATGATGAAATGATACAAAATACTATAAGTTAGAATGTAGAAAAAAATGTTAACATGTAAAAATTTCAACTCAGACGATCGTTTTTAAATGAAACGTAAGTTCAGGTGCGTAGCTACCGCCGTATCAATCATACGGGGCCCCCAACATGTGTAAGCAAAATATCCTAAACTATTAAGGAGCTTCAAAACAGGGTCCCCGAGAAATTTTGATATCGGGCCCACTCAGGACTAGCTACGCCAGTTCTTAAGTTACTGCAGCATTTAATAGCTCATTTAAAGGGGTAAATGGATGAAAATGTGCTTTCAAAAAGCTAAATTTTCATTAAAAAAGAAAAAAAAGTATACATCCGCCTGAACATGGGGAAAAATTGAAAGTTAGCTACAAAGGTTTGAAAAGCTACAAAAATATCAGTCGCAAATTATTCACGGGTTCTCCAAAAAATATATTTAAGCTTGAATAAACAAACAATTCAAATAAAACAAACAATGCCGAATCTTAAAATCTGTTGAAAATCCAGTTCTAGCACTTAAAATAAATCTTGCAATTATTCCACATCAGCCGCTGGAATAATAGAACAGAAAAGCTAGATTTATTTTTACTACCGAAGTGTTATCCCTACGAGAAACAATTACGTAAATCGCTTGGTAAACAAATAATTTAAAATTCATTAGTGTTGAAAACTTAATGACAAATGTTACCTCGAACGTATCTAATGAAAATTTTCCATCACCAAAATCCTATTTCCTTCGCCAATCAAAAAACGTTCTGGAACCCTTGCGTAAAGTTCTCAATCCATTCCCCCGACTTGGGATATGCAGGTGCGCATACTGCCATTTAGACTTTAGAAGATCACCTCTGGAACATTCCACACTTGACCAAAGCGGTGATACGGACTCTTGAACAAAGGAGTCTAATCTGTCTTCCGTAGGCAGATTACAACTGACCCTTTTCAATTGTTATTTGTCATACACTTTCGCTTAGTAATAGAAACAACGCCGCCAAATATTAGAGATTATACTTTTGGACATTAGTTATACTTTGGTGAGGCTGTGGTGATTTTTATTTCTAGTTTTTTGATATTTTAAAAAAGATTAACTGTTTTGAATTTCTAAAAAATGTGTTATTCTTAAAATGAACAAACGGCATATGCAATTCAATGTTTTGTTTTATTTAACGTCACACTAAGCGACGAAATGGACTACAAGCAAAAGCTACTTTGTAATTTAGTCTCAAGATGGCATCTCACTCTTCCACTCACACCTTCTAAATTGGGAGACAGTTTAGTTCATATTTAACTGCGCCTATTATTATTAGAATCAGTTCTTAAGGGCTACGAAAATGACATTAAAACATATATTTAAATATGCCTCTCATTACTGAAGCATATATATAAATAAAAGAAAACTGCGAATATTCTTGACTGCAAAATATTTTAAAAAATGGTAGGAGGGTGATCTTTTTTTTTTTCGCGATTAAGTGGAGTTATGTTTGACAAGTTTTATATAATAACATAACATGCACATTGATTGTTGTTAGGTATTTTTTTATTTAAAAATCTGTTAAAGTGTAAATGTAAGTGTGAAGTCAAATCTATTAAATGTAAATAACACTTTACAATATATACTTCTAATTTTTTCTGCATAGTTACAATTACTTTAATTTTAGGAGATATATTAGGATATTCCTTTTTTTTTTAAATTTTAAAAGCATTTATTCAATCAATGTTTAGACAGCCCAATAGCAGATATTTGTAAAATAATGATCTATATAAAAATATACTTCAAATTTAGCTTCAGCTCTTTAAATGCAGTACTTAAGCTAAATATCTTAATAGCAAAAAGATTTCTAAATTTTTTTAATTATTTACAATACATAAATGTGTTAAGCAGCATGCATCCATACATTGGCTTAAAAATCCACAACAGTATATTTTTCATATATAAACTGATGTATTTTATTGAAAAGGAATTTTAAAGTAGCGATATTCGGATAAACTAAGAGCTCGGATCAGTTTTTTTTGAATAAATTCAAATACTGCAAAATAAATTTCATAAAACTTTTTTATACAATTAATTTGATGAAATCATAACCTCAGTTATACACATTAGCAAAATTTTCCTTATGAATTTCTATGAATTTATGCTAGTATTATCTAATTAAATATCAAATCACTACATTCAACAGTCCGATTTAATAGTAATAGTAACTAGCTCACACATTTTCCCCCATGTCTCTCAACTGTGTGTGTTTTTTCTCAATACTAAAATTCATACTTTTCATCTACGCGTTGTGTATTGAACACTGAAAATTGTTTAATTGTTTAAACAAGTGAAATATCACTAAATGATGGATCAGAGAGAGAGAAAGGTAAAACACACTCAATGACTTAATATTTAAATTTTACGTATAGAACTCTTTCCTTTCCTCTTGGTACATAGTATGACAAATTACAGGTGAAGGTTGGCGCCGCAAAACTTGTTTAAACCTGCAATCCTGGTTCCTAAGGCCAGGAATTTGTCTTTATACTGTGTGCCTACTTCCTACTTTTAGTTATCTTAGGTTTATAACTATATGATTATTTTTATATTTTTGTTTATATGTATATGTATATGTGTGTATAAATTTATATATATGTGTATGTATATGTATATGATTATATATTAAAAAATTCTTATATTGGATTATATATATATATATATATATATATTTAAAAGTCAATCCTACTTAGGTCAACAAAGAAACATTTTATTTTAGTTACTTTTTATTAAATAATTTCAATTAATATAAAATATGCATATACATATGTCAGAATCACAATATTAAGTGACAAAATACCTTTTAAATTAACATTAAAAACTTATTAACCACATTAAATTTGTAAATACATTTTTTGATAAAAATCGAATACAATAGGTAAGAGTCAGTGGCGCAAACAAGGGGGGTCTGGGGTCCGGACCCTCCCCAAAAGCCCTGATTTTTTTTTCGATTGATTTTAATTCTAAGTATATAGTACGTAAAATTTAATTACTTGCTATTAATGATTAATTTTATTAATTAATGCTAATTATTTATTCAAAAACTAGTTTTTTACTGTCTTTTGTTTCCGAAAATCGACAAAATCAAAAGGAGCATGATACAAGATTGGTGAATTTCGACCCCGGACCCCCCCCCCTGAAAAATTCCTGTGTGCGTCACTGGTAAGAGTATCTTTTAACCAGTGTAAAAGGAATGTTGACGTCTAACTAGCATATATTTAGGTTAAGTTAAATCTTCTTCACAAATTTAACAAAAGCAGTTTTATCCAATGGTGGTGTCATCAAAAGGAATAATATCTCGACTGCGAAATATCTCTTAAACTATAAATAATTAAATTTAATTAATGAATTAATATTTGAAAAAAAATACTGTTTTAAAATTCAGTATTATCCATTGCAAGTTTTAGAAAATGTATTTGAACTTGAGTGGATGAATAAAATATATTTTATTAACGATTGAAAATTTGAACAAGATGTATAAATACATATATATAGGGAGAGTGAACTAATAGTTGATTGATTGATTGATTGAATATTATCGTCGCACTGTTCAGCTACACGAGGGCTTCTGGCGACGGACCACGTAATTTTGAACCATGGTCAAGTGACGTGGACGACACCTGAGCTGGCACCCCCTCTCCTAACTACCACACCACACCAACGGGAGGACGTTTCAGCTCTCGACAGATTTAACGTGCATCGCTGCCCTACACGGCGGGTCTTTAGTGGTACAGGGTTCGAACCCGTGACAAAGCAAGCCACGGTCCGATACCTATACCACTCGGCTACCGCGGCTACAAACTAATAGTAGGAATTATGAAAAATCGGAAAGGTATAATCTCTCTATACTAATATTTCCATATTTTTTACAATTAAATAAGAGATTTCCAAGCCAAAAAAAGAGGGAAGTAATCCATCTGCGGTTGTGTGATTGAACATTTCCTGTTTGTCTAATTTTGTGATGGATGCGATTATGTAATGCTCAGAATTATGCACACATTACAACATCAATTTTCTCACGAAAGTTAAAAGAGCAATTTATATGAAAATAACATTTTGATTGAAAGGGTCATACCTTTCATCTCAAAGCTAGACAAAAAAAAAAAAAAAAAAATACAGAAACAGTGTCGCTAGGATAAATATTGTTTTAGAAATCTTAAGAATGTTCCCGAGTCTTTATTTAGAAAATAAAAAAAAAATCATGCATGGAGTTTCTAATCAAAACGAATGATTCACAATTAAAACCCCTTAAATTGTAACATCTTGTGCATATGTTAAAATTAATGAAATTAATTGAATTGTGCTCCGCATACAACAACGAATTTGAAATTGTAAATAATATTGTTAAAATATTAAAATACATTAAAGGCTCAATTCCTTAATTTAAAAGGATATTTTCGATATTTCTTACTTCAAATTTGTTTTTCTGCGTTAATAGGAATAGTTAGTAATTGTTATTAAAGTCGCACTTAACAGCAACACGAGTGAGTGGGTGAATTTTAACTCCGCCCTATTCAGTGTTACGTCCTAGCGTTACAAGCGAGGAAACTTTATTGGTATTTTGAGCATTTATTTTCAAACACACAGGACAATACATACACAAAAATTTACGCTGGTTACACGTTTTAAGTTAAAATCGTAAGAAAGCCGAGTTCATGACACTTGTAAAGAAACAAGTGTGATATATAAAAAAAAAATTTAAGTCAATTCCTACTTAGATCAACAAAGAAGAATTTTATTTTAGCTACTTTTTATTAAATAGGTACAATTAATATAAATATGTATATGCATATGATAGAATCACAACATTAAGTGGTTAATAATTCTTATTAATTATGATTAAAGTATCGTATTGTCATCCAAACAATCGTGTACATAAAATTTCAGTTCAACTGAATGCTTTAAAACGCGAGAAAAAAAAAACTTTTCAAGTTTTGACACAAGTCGCCAAAAATGATACCAACGTGGCTGTATTTGTGATTCTTTAAGTAATTAGTTTGAATTAATTAATTTTTATTCATTATAATTAAATTATTGTATTGTCATCCAAAATAATCACGTATATAAAATTTTAGCTAAATTGAGTGCTTTAAAATGTATTTTATTAACGATTGAAAATTCCACCAAGATAAATAAATATATAGAGAAAGCGAGCTAATAGTAGGAATTGAATAAAGCAAGTCGGTGTAGCATTTAACCTATCTGCCTCCGGCAGATGCAAAAACTTTAACTCAAAACTCATTTATAGATTTCACAAATCCAAACTGCACTCCCTGGTGGAGCAAAAATACAAACTCTCTCGTCGAGAGGAAACCACTCTCTCCAAATCTCCACACTACGCTCACGCACGGAGCAAAAACGACCTCTCTCGTCAAGAGGTAATCACTGAATGATCTTAGCGTGGCACTCGCGCATGCGCAGTGTTTCGGATCAGTCCGCGTTGCCATCTAGAGTTTCAGATAGGGTCTAGAATTCGTTACATCAGTTACTCGAGGCTTTTGGCGACGGACCTCGTAATTCTGAACCTGGGTCAAGTGTGACGAAGATGGCACCTGAGCTGGCACCCTCCTCTCCAAACTTCTACACCACAACAACAGGAGGACGTTTGAACACAGATAGATTTAACGTTCATCGGCCTCCTCCCCACGGTGGGTTTTTAGCAGCGTCAGGCTCGAACTCGTGACAGGCCGGCCACGAATCCGATACCTTTATCACTAGACTATTGCGGCCACAGTAGCAACACGAGGGCTGTTAGTGATGGCCCTCGTGATTTTAAACCACGATCAAAATTGACGTGGCGCGAAGGCATCTGAGCTTTTCACTCTCTCTTCCAATTTATACAAAACGCAAAGTGAGGAGTTTGAGCATCGACAGTTTTTATGCTAGGAATAGAGGTTTCTATTTCATTTAAATGATTCCAGAACTATAGAAGGACTATTGGAAATGGGAAATAGTCTTTATCAAAGAAATTCAGGCAGATGACGAGGATGACACCAGAGCTGGCATTTCATTCGAGAACAGAAAAAATAAAATTTCGTTTAAGGTGTAGTTTGTTGTATTTTTAAGATATTGAATGTTTTAATGAAATTATCATACTGCTCAAGTTCAATCAAAATGAGTACATAGATTGTGTTTATTAGGCTACCTTGACATAATGAATTCAGGAGAAAAAAAAAAGACAAAATCTTTACTCTCTTCAATATTATCATTAATTATCTATTCTTTCAATTGAAAAGCAAAAAATGCGATATTTTCATAAATTAATTGAATTAATTATTGCTTATGAAAAACACATTGTGGTTCAGTGAATTTTAAATTTTAAACTCAAAAGATAGAAGTTTTAACCTCAATATATTCCATTTAGATCAGACAAAGCTAGTATTAGCTTTTTTTAGATTGCGAGTACCCTCTAGTCGACGAAACAATCAACATATATATCAACATTATTAATATATTAAAAGAATTAAATTTTGTAGATATGCAAGTGTGTAGATAATCAGTCAGAAGAAATTTTTTTTATAAAACTAATACAAGAAACAGTTAAAAATATTAAAAGTAACACATAAAAATGTTTAAAATTTTTTAAACGCCAGAAAATAAATGTGCTTAGCAAAATGTTAATAAAAATTATTAAAAACTGACTCGCCTTCCCGAAAAGAAATGTAAAAATAATCCAATATAAGTATAGATGTCTCATTTAAAAACCGTAATCAAAATTTGGCATCACATTAAGTGACATGTCACTTAAAAGATGACATATTTCCGGGTGTTATGTATCATTTACTTATATATCCCATCACATCAATCATTTTCTCCCCAATCATCTTCAATCTGTATTTTATGCAATATTTTTTTCAAACGCATTTCACATCTTTAAGGCTGTCTTCGGTCAATGTTAAAGAATAAGACTAATTCAGAACATTTTTGTAGATATAAAAGAAATGAAAAATTAATATGTGTGATTTTCTAGTTTCGCTATCCTTTAGAGAGAGGCATTATTGATCATATATTCCATTTTTAACCAAGTCGATTCATTTTTTCTGGTATAAAATGTGTTTCGCATTTTTTCTCCTATACCGTAATGTTAAATGGGCTATGCCTTCACGTATTAAGACAAAAGAAAGTATTCATGAAATATTTTGAAATTTTTAAAAACTCTATATTGTTAACAGAGGTATGAGTTATGATATTACAAATTTCCATAGAAATTGAGGCATTTTTCTGTCTGAAAATGTGCTTCGCGTTTAGTTCAAGCTCTCGTACTTTTACCGAAGATAGCCTTAAGGTATCCGACTACGTTCGGAACCGTGATTTTGCAAAGTCCATAAATGGATAATTTTCATGATATTTAGTATCACTTAGATTAGAATGTATGCATAAAATTGTTTTTAGGACATTGACGAAAAAAATTTAAATATAATATTTTGGCAAAAAATTAACTTAGAATAATCTTTTTTTCCCAAATGTTCTTTTGTGAAAAATGCCTCTATTATAATAATATTTTGCCTGTATATAGCTCAGACCTCTCTACAGAGGCTCAACTAGAATTTTTGAAATGTATAACCTAGAAGTGGGTTTATTCATATTTTACGACAACAGAGGGGAGCAATTTTAAGGAAAAAAACGCCAATGATTATTTCAATTGGTGGTAACTCTGAAAATAATTTGAATTTTTCAAAAATTCTAGTTGAGCCTCTGTATAGAGGTCTGAGCTATATACAGGCAAAATATTATAATAGAACCAGTAGCGCACACAGGAATTTTTCAAAGGGGGATCAAAAGTTTTCCGGGATCAAAAGTTCACCATTCTAGTATCATGCTCCTTTTAATTTTGTCGATTTTCGGGAACAAAACACAGTAAAAAACTAATTTTTGAATAAATAATTAGCATTAATTAATAAAATTAATCATTAATAACAAGTAATTAAAATTTACGTACTATATACTTAGAATTATAATCAATCGGGGAAAAAAATCAAGGGCTTTGGGGGGGTCCAGACCCCCAGGACCTCTTGTGTGCGCCACTGAATAGAACCATTTTTCAGAAAAGGAGAACATTTGGAAAAAAGATTATTCTAAGTTAATTTTTTGACAAAATATTATATTTAAATAAATTTTTTTTGTCAAAATCTCCTTAAAACAATTTTATGCATGGACTCTAATCTGAGTGACACTAAATATCATGAAAATTATCCGTTTATGCGTTTTTTTAAAATCACGGTTCCGAACGTAGTCGGATACCTTAAAGTAACTAGTTGTACCCTATAAAATGAAATTTTTCCATTTTAAAGGTCATTTTTCTTACAAAAAAGAAAAATAAATCTGTCTACTTTTTTTCTTATTATATATTCCCCCACATCCTCTGTCCTGTATTCCAACCACACTTTCTCCGCACCACTAGCGAAAGGAAAACCCACAGAGAGTCGATTTTCTTTTCGTCCAGAATGTTCATTCAACTCACGTTTCTCATTTTCAAGAATCGCCCAGGGATGAACGAATCCTGTGAATCACTTGCGACATCCTACACGTTCCGATGACACTCGTCGCTGTGAATCTCTGGTTACAATGGTTTAGCCGTTAGGAGGGTAGTTTGTCCGGTCATGGGGAAAGAAACAATGATTTTCCGGTGTGGGTTAACTGTCTCTTTTTCTCATCTAATTATCACACAATCTCCTCTTCCTGTATGATTATTTTATTCATTTTATAGAATCGCTTAAGTAATTTTACTTTCGAAACCGCTGGAAGTCTTTTAGAGAGCATCTGAAATTCAATGATTCTCAATTCTTAAAAGTATTAAATGATGTTGGAATATTATATTTTAAATTAATAATATTAGAATCCCATTGTGGCAAATAGAGAGTTTATTAACGTCACACTACGAAGACTGTTGGTGACGAACCTCATGATCTTGAACTAGTCGAGTGACAACAACGATGTCTGTACTGGTACGTCACTCTACAGCATGCCAACGTAAAGACTGAAAACCTCGACTGATTTAACGTGCATGAACACCTCTACAAGAGATGGCCGTGGTATTCTAGTGGTCATGGTCACGAACTCGTGGCTGGCGTGTCATGCGTTTGAGCCCCAGTGTCACCAGGCTCGAAATCTCTCGTGTAAAGGGTCTGCACGTTAAATCTGTCGTGGCTCAAAGTCCCCATGTTGTCGTGAGGGCGTATTTAGAACCTTATACGATCCGTAGTCAATAGGCCTCATGTTGCTTTAAATGCGACGTTAATAAACACTCACACTACAAGGAATAATTACATGGGGAAAAATTGCTGGATAACGCAAAAAAAAAAAAAATCACGCTACAATTTTTTTGAATATATATATAACACTATACGAATAAAATAAATACTTAACTCAATAAAATGGCATTTTTTTTGTATCAATGGAATGGAATTTTTTTAAAATGTTCGACAAAAAAAGCCTTTAGAAATTTAAATTTGAGTTTATACAATTTTTTAGATAATTATTCCCATGTTTGGACCAATTATATGCTTATACTTTTCCATATCTGGAACGTAAAGACCCCGAAATATTCACAACAAAAAAAATCAACTGATACATAAACATCTCAGCTGCAATTTATATCTGTATCACACGCACTATAAAATAATCTCTTCAATACTAAATATACCCCCAAAGAACGCATATCACAGTTCGGAGGGTTTTAAGGTTGCCTCGTTCAATTTATACTCCACTACCAGACAAATAGCTCCGATTTATCGGTCGTTCCCTTTCCGTGATCGGCACATTTGCTGACATATCCTTTCCCCTCACAGCACGCAAGTTCAAAGATCACCCAAACTCAGAGATAATCCCTCCATTTACAAAATGCTTCTCACTCCTCTCATAGTGAGCAGAAAAATCAAAAGAAATTAACTACAATAAAAAAGAACTTCATATCTCCCGGGCGCCGTAAAATTCCTGCTAAAATGAACAAGTCTGCCACCCTGATAAAACGGCGTTTCTCTGGGCCTGTTAGCAACCTCTGCTAATAACGATAGACGGGAGGGAAAAGAAAAAAAAAAAAACCAATGACCTGGTTACGGGCTGAGTAAGTAATTCAAAAGGCAAGAGCTCGAGTTTCGGGCATTACTACACTCCTCCGCGTTGTATGCGGCGGGCCTCTCGTATAATGGGCCTTTAATGAAATCTGACGAAGCACGGCAAAAATGGAAGGATTCTTTCTTTTTCTATTTCAGTCCATGCGGGAATGAGATAACTCGTTTCTGGCGACAGCGCATTAAATCAATAAGTTATATATGAATCGGATACTCTCAGCAAGGTCTAATTAGAAGGCGTATGCTTTTAATTAAAAGGCGAATCTTAACATGCACACGCCGACTTTCTGCTCCGAGGTTATGTTGTCAGTCTTTTCAAACAGCACGTGTACATCTTCATTTTTTTTTTTGGAAATAGTATTTAAGTATTCCATTATCGGAGAAGTCTTATATAGGAAAATCTATTCGCTTCATAGTTTTTTTTTAATTAGATCTTTTGATCAAGAAATTTGAAATTAAAATTTGAACTGTACTTGGTTCGGACGCAAAAGAATGATTTCAAATTCATTAAAAAAAATTTTACACCTTTTTTTCTTAAGCATATTTGATTCATTTTTAATAGAAAACTGCTTTTCAAAATATTGATAACATGTGGTGTGTAAAATAATAAAGTATTGAGATCTATGGAGAGATTCAATCAGTTTGATGTAAGCAATACCCAATGTTTTGTCAAATTAGAATAACCAATTATTCGAATAACACTTGTTTGACTATAATATTTACGGTACACATATTTTTTAAATTTAATTTCTTAGTTTAATGTTTAAAATCCTAATTTGTAGCAGTGAACAAGTTAAATCAGCGGATCTTAAACTGTGATCCGCGGGCCCCAAGAGGCCCACAGCGCCTTTCTGGGGGTTCACGAAGGTCTCTCATCAAATGTTAAGAGATTTCTCTTTTTTACAGACCCTGAAATCCTTGTGGAAAAATTTAAATATATGTCATTCCGGACTAGATCGCTTAAAATTGCTCCAAAGAAAAAACTCTACTAGAACATGTATTTCGATCAAGACCATCAATTCATTTTTCCAACAACGTAACCATTACTACAACGTATTATTTTCAAAAAGTAGGAAGCTTTAAATCCCCCAGCCTTGTGTTTGGAGTCAGAGGTGAGTGTTCAAAATCTTGGGGGTCCGCGTGTTAAGCTGATAAATAAAGGGGGGTTGAGCAGCGGCGATCGAAAGTTTAAGAGAGCCGCTGAATTAAATTATTTGACTCTCTCATTACTGAATAATGCAACCAATGCTCCAAGTTTCATGTATCTATATGAAATTACTTCAGTTGATTAGCACAATAATATTAACGCAATCTATTTTTATACATAATCTGCCATGAAATCCCAAAGGTATACAACACTATTCAAAAGGTGGATACATCAGATATTTAGATGGAAGGCTTATAATAGTTGGAAACCGTCTTTAAATTTTGAAAGCTGAAAATTTCAGTCTGAGGTTTGAAATCGATATTTAAGTCAAACTTATTAGTGGAATCAAATTAATCACGAATATAATAATTGTGAATAAAAAGACAAAGCTCAGGGGTATTTTCAGCAAATTCAAGTCAATCTGAAAGTGGAAAAGGGTATTGATTTTGGTTTAATTTGAACTAATGTTACTCTGAAGCTACACGAGAACGGTTGACGACGAACCTCATAATTTTGAACCTCCAATAGAAGACGAGAACGATATTTTTTACTTTTTCTTCATATCACGAGAGAATTGAGATTAAATTTTTTTATTGTGCTGCAGCTCCATTATATAGCAAAGTGGTGTGACGTTTGAGATAAATAACGGTAGCGTGATATTGATTAATTTAAACTTTTTATACAGTTTAGTTTATTTACAGATTATGCATTAAAGTTAAACTTATTAAAAGATTATTAGAGTTCAAATGCTGTGGTTTGTGAGAAAGGAGTTCTTTTCGGTCGGGGATCAGCAGCCGGCGTCTCTTTTTAGCTTCCAGTTACATCCTGCTAGTCGGTAAAAAGGGTCCCTCGTGATGTCAAAGGTTGCCGGGGTGATCCAAGGTGGGACCACGCAATAACTTTAAAGTTGCAGCTGTAAAATGCACATGTGGTGATTATTTCCACAAAGAAGCCAATTCTCAGCTGTGTGGTGGGAATAGTTACAGTGGTCTCAGATGTTGTCATTTGATCGTGGTTAAAGATTACGAGGTCTGTCGCCAATAGTCCTCGTGTTGCTTTATAGTGCGTTATAAAGCAAATATAAGATATTAAACACTCCCTCAGATAGTTAATTGAGTCGTTTTAAGGAGGGGGGTATTATGTACTGATGCAGTTAGTCTATGTTGCATTGATCATAACAATGGAGAATATATGCCGGATTAGATGCATGAGAATGGTACTAAAGTCGTTTTCGAGAAAAAATTTGGCAAAAGAATGTTTTGAATTTCGATAATGCCCATTTCGCTCATGATATCTATAAAAATGATCAATGCAATATCCACAGAGAGTAACTCGCGAGTATATCGATACATAACAACGAAAGTAACAACTGAATTTAGTGACGATAGACGGCCATAACTAACTTTTCAACCACTGGGGTATTCCACCTTTTGATCTCGCATAATCAAAACAAAAAGCAATTTATTCACCAAACAAAGATGCGAAAACGCGTTCTTTTCCTTTGTAACTTTTTCCCCTTTGTAAGAACACAAACAGATATTATTACTCTGAAGAGATTTATTGCGGTGCTCAAAATAACAATTATTGGAGAGGATTACATTTAAGCCATTCATCTTTCTTGTATCTCTTCGGATCAAAAAATGAATATATCTTTATTATTATCTTAAGGCAGAAAGGGGACTAAAACGAAAATAAACATTCCTAAATGTCTTATAAGCTTATCATTCTTCCTTTCCTTTATTTTGGCCGATAGTAAGGGATTTTTTGGTAGGACAATCACCTCGCATAACGTGTAGAGAATACCATAATTTACATCAAAAAACATCACGTAACACGAACGGTTTAGGAATATAGAAGCTCTTTCACAACCGGAAATAGACTGAATTCCTCGTTTTAAAGCAACCATTCTTTTTCACTGATTAATATTGGACGCGTGTATCAGCTAAAGCTGCCGTTAAACATGTGAAGAAGCTTTTTACGTGTAAATTGAAACCTATTTGTCACTTTTTATGCTCAGTGAAGTGGAAACAAAAATATGAATATGGTTTGAAGTACATAAATGGTTTCAGAGTGAGTGTAAACGTTGCACTGTAAAGTAATGAGAGGGCTATTGGCTACGGACCTCGTAATTTTGAACTGAAATCAAGTGACGAATCACTTGAATGATTTCCGAGACTTGAAAGTGACGCCATTAAACAAATTTGAAATGAGCTTCCTGAACCGTTCCCCCCCCAATATATTTCATTCGTCTTTCATAATTTACTTAGGTCTCACATAGTTTACATTTACTTATTGAATCAACCAAAGAGCTAAAAATTATCAAACTATCAAATTATCATTGTGTGTGCCACTGATTACGTAAGATTCGTACTCAGTTTTGGTTGGATACTAAAGAAAAGCAGAATTCGACTGCAATGAGCCATAATCGTAAGCACTCACACACAAAACTGAAGTACATTTTTTTAATTGGTCAATTTTCTAATTTGTAAATCTTTTTGGGGATCTTTACAAACGGCACCCAGAAGCACAAAGCTGAAGAGCGTAGCGTGTTAAATGAAAAAGTGTTTCAGAACTTTCCAAAAGAAACTCCATATAATTAGAACACCAACTGATTACATAAATAATAAAATGCATCCTAAACATCAATTCACACAAAATAAATAACTTCTTGAAAAAATGTATCTTCATTTATAATTGTAACAAATTTATATGCTTGTTGCGAGAATTTAATTAGTTATTTTAATGTGTGTTCATTCAAAAGTGTACTCCAAATCAAAGAATGACAAAGAAAAACACTGTTCCTAGCGTTTTATTGCGTCTCATAAAAAATGTATGATACTTTTCTACATTCACACAAATTTAATCATCTGAAATTTTTATGCATCGTAAGGTAAAATGATTACCATGAAATACTATACTTAAATGATTATTTATTAACATCGCACTTAAAAGCAACACTCTTTTGGCAACGGATTTCCTAATTCTGCGTAGAAGAATTAAACATAAAGAAGGGACAAGGACGACACGCGAACTGCATTTAAGTCTTCCACGCTACTCCAATGAGACAATTTGAGGCTACAATAGACTTAATGCGCATTAACCCTGCTACACCGCAGAGGTTTAGTGCCCAAACAGTCAGTGTTTATTAACGCCGCACACTAAACAGCACGAGGGCAAATGGGGATGGATCTTGTAATTTTGGACTATGGTTAAGTGACGAGGACGACACACGAGTTGGCATCCCACTCTTCTAATTTCCATACCACACTAACGAGAGAACTTTGAGTCCCGACAGCGAGTGAGGGAATATTAACGTCGCACTGTTCAGCTACTCAAGGGATTTTGGTAATGGACCTCGTGATTTTGAAACATGGTCAAGTCATGACGACACCTGAGTTGTCCTAACTACCATACCACACCAACAGGAGGATATTTGAGCTTTCGACAGATTTAACGTGCATCGGTTCTCTACACGGTGGGTCTTCAGGGGTATAAGGCTCGAACTCGTGACACGTCGGCCACCAATTCGTTACCTTAACCAACAAGGCTACCGCCGCCACTTGAGCCACGACAGATTTTACGTGCATTACTCTACACGGCAGGTCTTTAATGGTATCAGGACTCGAACCTGCATCTCTAAAACGCTGACCTTGAGTTCGTGACCATAACCACTTGGCTACCTTCAAGACTCGGACCTACGAAATATTTCACTCCAAAGCAAGCTTATTTAAAACGTTGATTTTTTTTAAAGTGACATTCAAGATGAAGTTATTTCAACAAACGTCATGGGTGTGAATGTGAGTGGGAGGGGTCAGTGCATTTTTCCTGTTCCACAGACATGTATAATCTTTCAAAGATTGCATTTTTCTATCGTCTAGCTTCCTTCTCAATCTTATTTATCTTTCATGTTTCACCAGAGATCGTTATCTCCAGATTTTCCGGATGATTGATGACAAATGCAGCATCCGAATGCGAAAACGATATTGTTGTGGATGATGGATGCTCAAATATTTCGCAACATGGAAAACAAATCTGAAGGAAAGTTTAGCTCTCTGGTAAATGTAGACAAGATAAATAAATTGTATACAATTATGTACTATAAATGAATCAAAACTGGGAGGATCAAAATTTCGTGGTAGAAAGCACAAAAAACACAGGAGAAAAAATTAAAATGAGATTGTTTCAAAAACTATAATTTTTTCGTATATTTTTATGATAATGACAGAAAGTAGGATAAGCAAATTCCCGAGATCACCCCAAAACCAAGACGCTAAGAAGCAATTATGAGATCACAAAAAGAAATTAAAAAAAGGACAAAAACGGCTATTTTTTTAAATTTGTGCCAAAGGTTCAACAGTATAAATTTTATCATTGATACATATTGCGGCTAAAATTAGCATTTATTGGGTTGGCTGATTTTAATAGCGAAAAAGAATATTTAGTCGAATTGCGCCAAATCCTTGTCTATCTACGAAAATAACATGCGTGTGTCTTTGAGATTTAGACTAAATTTTATCAATGCGAAGAAAAAAAAAGAACGAAGTAAAGATAAGGGCTGAAAACAAAAGATCATAAGAACCTACTGGGGAGGCATTCTTCATTATCGAAAGCGGTAAACCTTTTGAAAGAAAAGATGAGGTATTTGGTACCACGACCCTGCATCTAATGTGTGGTATGGGAGTTAAATATATATTTCAGAAATTACACAAACATTTCAACGTATTGGTTAGATATAAATGATTTTCTCTATTAATATCTTTGAATTGATTGATTGTGTGTTTATTAACATCGCATTTAAAAGATTACACGAGCACTGTTGGCGACGTATCTCGTAGTTTCAAACTAAAGCCAAATAACTATGACAATATATATATTGATGGGAGGCCAGACCTCAAAATTTCAAAGTCAGTTTTTTGGAATTCTCACTGGAGGGTGGAATTCCTTCGACAAGGGAGTGCCAAAAGTTCCCGCGCCTGGGGGGTCACTAGACCCATAAATTACGGGGTGCGTCAACAGAACTCCCGCGCTTCCGAAAGTGCAATAAACCCTATGCTGTAACTCTGCGCTGGTTCTGGACCAATCAGAGGCAATTAAGTGGACAAGACAAAGAGTCCGCTCTAGGATTTTTAGGTGAAAAGTCGTAAAATAAAAGGGGACGCACCCCGATTTTGAGAGAGACACACACAGACAGAGCCGATCCCAGAGCTAGAGAAAAACTTCCGCGGAGACTCCGGGAGTCAACCATGTCCATTCTCCTACCCTGCTTCATCCCTCTCTCCAGCTAAGTTAAATTTTAATCTTGTAGTGAAGTAAATTTCAGATACTTGTGCTTCAAAATAAATTTAATAATGTTTAAAACTATACGATCAGTGTATAATTTATTGTGTGTGAGATGAGTGTTTTAATTTTAGAATTAGTTAACTTAATTAATTGTCATGATGCGATGTGAAATTAGGAATCTGGGTTCAAAGATTTAATAGATTTATTAAGTTTAAAATAGCGTCGCATCAATATACATAAGGGGGTACCTCACTCTCCAAACTCTTACACCAGAGTGGAGATTTTTGAAACATAGCATATTTAACTTGAAACAGTCTGTATATGGAACCCCAGTGGCAGCGTACTGCGTGGGTTCAAACTCCGGGCTGGGCAAGGTCGACTCAGCCTTTCATCCCTCCAGTGGGTCGATAAATGAGTACCAAGCTTGCTTGGGAACTAAACACTGAGGGTTTCGCTTCAGACCGACCACCTGACCGGAACATCTGATCATGCTTCTCAGCGCCCAAAAAGGTCACGAAAACTCACATGGCACAGTAAGCCTTTGCCCTCCAATGTGTTGCTGCACCACTGAATTTAGTTTAGTCTCTATACGACAGGTCTCAATGTCATCAAGACTCAAATTCATAAAAACTTACTACTACAAAAACTACAAAGCACACGACTACCGTTATTTTTTCGGGATAGTAAAATATGCAAAAGCAAAAATTTAGATTCATGCCTATAAAAAACATTAGCATATTTTATCTAATTTTGCATACCACCTTCACCCTAATGAATGGAAGTTCATCAATTATAAAATCTGCTTAGAACAGTTTAAAATTAGATTTTAATGTGTCTCAGTTTTATGAGATTTTAAATAGTTTAAAATTTATTCTCTCTCAGTTTATACAATTCTTCAAAGAGAGTTTATGTTTGAGAGAGAGACATGCATTATTGAGGTATCAGAATCATTGTCAAGGTGTACGTTCTTTTTTTTCTTGCGTACAAAAATTGAAATAGAAGAGACTTGTAAATTTTTCATGAAATGTGATCTAATCTGAGAAGAAATCTAATGTGAAAAAAAAAACCCGAGGATTTTACCCTCTACCAAAACGCTCAACGCGCGTAAAGAAGTTTTCACTTCAAAAATCTTCGTCAAGGTGTACGTTCTTTTTTTTTTTTCTTGCGTACAAAAATTGAAATAGAAGAGACTTGTAAATTTTTCATGAAATGTGATCTAATCTGAGAAGAAATCTAATGTGAAAAAAAAATCTTCAGTAGTTCATAGCAATCGATATTTTAGAAAAAGTATATATATCTGAATTCCTTTCAAATTAATGTTTATAACATGGAAATTCCTTTCAAGAACGTGACTAAGCTACACATTTCTTGAAGTAAGCAATCGCTAGTTGAAATGGGTTAATATTGCACAAACATACCTTTATTGTTAAAAGGAATGTCATTGTTTATAATGCCATGAATTGAAATGGGCCATAACTACAAATATACGACGATAAATAACTCTTATATTTAT
Source organism: Trichonephila clavipes (assembly GCA_019973935.1). NCBI lineage: Eukaryota > Metazoa > Arthropoda > Arachnida > Araneae > Nephilidae > Trichonephila > Trichonephila clavipes. The sequence continues at coordinate 175,405 of BMAU01000783.1, read as the reverse complement.
GTATATACTATAATAAAACCGATTCCATTATTTAAGCAATGTGTTCTCGAGACGGTCATGAGCGATCACACAATGAAATATTCATAGTAAATGTGACATGAACCCGGACACGTTGACTAATGATTAGCCAACAAAGAGTTCAGAGATCTCGAGTGGAGTATCTTAATATCTTTTTATACGCAAGGGAAAACGATTTTAAGGAGTCTTTCTCGGAGGAAGTCGGGATAGTTATTGGAGACCATCTCTAATTGATTTCTACGCAACGTTTATTTTTATGCATGTTCGGATCAGTGACTGGGAACTAATGTGAGAGGCAATTTTTTTTTATTCTTCGTGCAATGGAGAAAAAGAATTTCATGAACTGTACGCAAAATAATAAAGCATATACACAGATTTGGATGAATTCAAAACCATTTATTAAAGCGATTGATTGACACTTATTAGAAATTTAATGATGAAAATTAATAAAAAATATAGTAGAGATTACTCTTTAAAACAGCATTTCTCAAACTGTGGGGCGTGTCCCCCAAGGTGGGTATGATAACTCTACGAAGGGGGCGCGAGCATATTGAAAAGTCGAAAACAAAAGATTACAAAATAGTTATTAATATACTGTGTGAAAGTAAACAAACAAAATACATTCCGACATAATAAAAAATAAAATACACATTTACACTTATATAATACAGGTATAAATGTATCAGTGCTGCACAGTGGCGCACACAAGGGGGGTCCTGGGGTCCGGACCCCCCAAAGCCCTTGAATTTTCCCGATTGATTATAATTCTAAGTATATAGTACGTAAAATTTAATTAATTACTTGATATTACTGATTAATTTTATTAATTAATGCTAATTATTTAATCAAAAATTAGTTTTTTACTGTATTTTGTTCCCAAAAATCGACACAATCAAAAGGAGCATGATACAAGAATGGTGAACTTTCGACCCCGGACCCCCACCCCCTTGAAAAATTCCTGTGTGCGCTACTGGTGCTGCACAATATATTTTATAATTAATTTAAGAAAACTAAGTCAAGAACAAGTTAAATAATTACGAGTGTCTCCATGGGCTTGTCATTTATAAAAATACATACAAAAATTAACACTTATCTTGATAATTTGTACGGTTTATAATTAATTCCTTACTCGTAACTGCCGATTAAAAGTTATGCGATTCGCTATTGAGCTGGGGAGGAATAATTAAGCAAATCCTCTGAAATAAATAAATCTTTCGCAAAAACTGCCAATGTCCCTTTTATTGCATTCCAAGACCTTCGGAATAATTTTAATAGCAGTGCACAGAAAAGATCGTACTTCGGAAAGACGTATATATACGCCCAGGTAATTAACGCTTTGGCCGAGAGAGACGTTTATATACGCCGGTGGCACTTAAGAGGATAAAATCATGTTGTAGCTTTAGCGTCAAAGGTTTGACCCTAAATCTCCTCGGTTAGTAATATCCAATCTTTTTTTTTCTTTCTGCTTTTATTTTGGAGATTGGCAAGTGCGCTGAAACTCCACCTCTCTGGGAAAAGCAATTAAAAACTTTCTTGAGATATTCCAAAATTCGAGATAAATAACAGGTATATCTTTTTAAAGTCAAAATTCCTGACATTCGTTTCTCAACTTTACTAAGATCTTCATTAGGGCTATTAAAATGAGTTGCTTTTGTAATCAGACATTTTTTTTAATGTGACATGAATTCATTACCTACTGTGATATTACCATAGTCAAAGCATTCTCAAACCTAGTTTCAAAACCCGAATAAAGGGCATTTAAATGTTGAGCCCAATAGGTTAAAACTTTTTTTTGGCTGGTTGTCTGTGATAAATTGAAAAATTTTAAATTTGCGACGTCCAGTTTTATATTCCTTAGCTTGTTTCTGGGGCACACACAACACTGAAATGATGGTCCTTTTTTAATAAAATTCATGCTATCACCTTGTAACTGCAAATTAACCCCAGTAAATTTAGTAAATAAAGCTATTAAATAGGTAAATCTGGTTTACACTTGGTTATATATAAATTTTCTTTTAAAATTAAAGTCACGATCTAGTTTAGGTTATCGTAGACCCCCATTTACACCTCATAGACACCCAAATCATTTCTTCACTGACGTGGATCCCTTGTAGGTCATAATAGATCCCTAGGGGTCCATATTGACCACTTTGGAAATCACTGATCTAGGCGGTACTCTATTTCACGACATACATTCCGAAGCATGTGTTCAGTTACAGACGCAAGTGCATTGCAAATGCATGCTATGAGTTATCCAACTGTTTTAGACATGGGAAGCACATACACACACACTCTGTCTTTCACATAACCCCATAAAAAATCGCACGATACTTTTGGTCCTGGTGACGAATAGCATAAGACATCATCGGCATCTCCACTTCGAACAATCCAACGCTTTGGAAGATGTTGGTTGAAAAATGTGCGAACTTCCATACCCCAGTGGTGGAATCAGAGTCTGGCTGTGATATTAAACATAGCTGAGGCATGTGTGTGTGTCAAGGTAAACACATTTGATGTAACACTTCATTCACAGAAGAAAAAAGGACCGTACAATTTTCGTTTCCCTTGTCCGTGTGACTAAGGGAAGTCAATTAGAACATCTATGATGTATGTGTACAAAATTTTGAAGTTCATTCTGAGTAAATCTTATCGATGAATTCTTTTCCATTATGGCTGTCTTCGGTTAATATTAAAGAATAGGACCAGAATTTGGAACATTTTTCAGATATAAAAGAAACGAAACATTAATATGATATTCTGACTTCGCTATCCTTTAGAGAGCAGAATTTTTTAATATACTTCCCGTTTTTAACAGAGTTTATTCATTTTTTCTGGTATAAAATGTGTTTCGCGCTTTTTCTCCTTTACCGTAATGTTAAATGAGCTATGCATTTACGTATTATTACAAAAAAGAAAGTATTCATGGAATATTTTGGCATTTTTAAAAACACTATATTGTTAACAGAGGTATCAGTTATGATATTGCAAATTTCCATAGAAATTGAGGCATTTTTTTCTGTCTGAAAATGTGCTTCGCGTTTAGTTCAAGCTCTCGTACTTTTACCGACGACAGCCTTAAACAGTTACAGCCGTTTGAAATCGCTCTATTCATCTTGACTTACCCTGTATATCAACAAATTATTAAAAGTAATTTATTTGCTCATTCCAATTATGCACTATGATTAAATAACCATAAATTGAATTTTTTTTAAAAAAATGCGATCAAGTTACTCAACTACCACTACAGCTTAAGAAAAGCGATGTGTGTGATTTTCGTTCATGGTTGCTTTCATGAGGAATAAACTATGATAACGATAAACCCATTCAAGTGACAGATAAATAAAAAAAACTTTAAATATCTCCTAAAAAATAAACAATGATCCATGAAACGAAACAAATGATAATCAAAACGTATCATTCACACACTTAAGTTCTCAGAATAGAACGGGAAATAGCATTAGCATTGCATGAAATCGAAAGTCCGTGGCTTGCAAATCAGTTATGATTGAGCGACGCTTTTCTGTCATCACATTCACTAGGAAGCAACTCCGTTCCGCCACTTATTAACATATCCCAACACATTCCCCATACGTGTTTAAAAATTGCAGGCACGTTCCTCAGGGAGACACATACAACCGGAACAAATCCCAACTTGTTAAACACGTGAACATGATATGCGCTCATAAAAAAAAGTCTCACAAAACACTCCTGGGACTTTGCAGTACGTAATACGGAAGTGATTTGTACTGAAGATATTTTTAACATTTATTAGTTTTTCGACCTTACAGGAGGGTGATGGAGCTCACGAACGGAATGAATCGCAAGGTGAGATTAGAAAACAAAAACAATTAAGCGTATTTTTTAATATTATATACAAGCTTATTTGGTACCCCCATCACTCGGTTTGCACGGTACTTTATTTACACGGATTTTAAATGAAAACAAAATTAGAGTTTAATTGCAATTGTTTTGCATGATGCAATTTATAGGATAGGTAAGCACAATGTTAATAAACCAATATAGTTTAAAGCTTATATCTCCATAATGTCAACAAAACAATTCATTCTACACGGTTACAGTTAACACATTTTCGATTGATTGCTTTTTGATTAAAGTCGCATTTAGAAGAGACATGAAAACTATTGGCAATAATTGAACTCTTATTAAATGACAATATAACACGAGGGCTTTTGGCAACGGACCGTAATGTGGACCATAATCAAGTAATGATGCCGACCAGTAGCACACACAGGAATTTTTCCAGGGGGGGGTCCAGGATCGAAAGTTCAACAATCTTGTATCATGTTCCTTTTGATTTTGTCGATTTTCGGAACAAAACACAGTTAAAAACTAATTATTGAATGAATAATTAGCATTAATTAATAAAATTAATCATTAATAACAAATTAAATTTTGTGTACTATATACTTAGAATTATAATCAATCGGAAAAAATATCCAGGGCTTTGAGGGGGGCTCCGGACCCCCAGGGCCCCCCTCCCCTTGTGTGCGCCACTGATGCCGACACCTGAGCTGCCACCCCTATCCACAAACTACCTCAGCAACAGGAGGACTTTGAGCCTCGAATGATTTAACGTGCATCATCCCCTGCACGGCGAATTCTGCAGTGGTACGAGGATTCGAATCCACGACCATAACCCCTGGGTTGTAGCGGCCTTGTGATCAAGGGAAGAAGACGACCCCTGAGCTGGCAGCCCATTCTTTAAACTTAAATATCCCGCCAATATGAAGATTTTGAGTTTAAACAAAGTTAATGTTCGTCAGTCCTTCTACACGAACACGAATTTTCGAATACTACCATCATGTAAAACAAAATATGGGTGTATATCAGAAGCGCACACAGGAATTTTTCAGGGGGGTCGAAAGTTCACCATTCTTGTATCATGCTCCTTTTGATTTTGTCGATTTTCGGGAACAAAATACATTAAAAAACTAATTATTGAATAAATAATTAGCATTAATTAATAAAATTAATCATTAACAAATACTTAATTATAATTCTAAGTAAATTATGTAGTACAAAAAATTTAATCAATCGGGAAAAAAATCAAGGGCTTTGGGGGGGTCCGGACCCCCAGGCCCCCCCCCCTTGTGTGCGGCACTGGTGTACATGGTTAATGACTCAAAGAATTTCTATACAACAAATCTTTAATGCCATTTGGAAAGTTAACTAATTTTTATTTTAATAAAAATGAAACTCGTGATTATAACCAGTATTAAGAATCGTAAACATTTAATTACTAATTTACAATTTATTTTGAATAATTTAATTTATTCAGTTTTAAATTTATTGCACGGCTGCTACAATATAGAATGAAAGCATGAATTGGGATTAAAATTTTCAAGGAAAAAAAGCACTAATAAATACATTATAAATAGTTCGTACATTGTGAAAGTGTAAACAATTTGGATTTGAAATAATGTTTAATTAATTTGCGAAAACATTTACTGATAATTAATGCTGAGCAACTTTCGCAGTTAGATACACGGTACTAAAAATGGCATTATTAAAGTTTGTGAAAGAGATCAACCGATGTACATTTATTCTTTCGTAATGAATTTTGCATTACTTTAATATATTAGTTGGCTATGCCACCTCACACATTGGATACATAATTTATTATCCAATTTTTTTGTCTTATTAGAGTATACATTATTACTTAATCTTTTTTTACAGAATAGAACTGATTACAAGAAAACAGAGTTTAAAAGGAACAACCTTTCAACTCGCTTAAGATAACATGTTATCAAAATTCACGGAATGCAATCCATATAAAAATATGAAATTGCATCAATACTTTATATCAAATATTTAGATCACGAAAGGAATCCTTAAAAAGCCATACAATGCATCGAAGGCATTCGTTTATTATTGATACTTTTGAAAGTATCACAAAACTGTGAATAAATATGTTAAGTACTTGAATAAGGAAAAAAGTGCTCACACACACACACTAAGTGAACAACTGCTCCAAAACAAAGAGATTGCCGCTCAGCGGTAAAGAAGAAGGCTTAAGTTAAGCATTATGAACATCAAAATACGTTTGAAGAGCTATTTCTATAACAATGATATCAAAAATAAAAACATTATTCAAAGCATATACTTTAAGCCGGTTAAGGGCTATCAGTGTAGTAAAATAGTGATCCACACAACTAAGTACTTAATACTTATTAAAAAAATGACGCCCACTAAAGCTTTAAATAAATACTGAATAAGTTACGGTTTTCTTTTCTAACTCAAAATACTTGTAAAATATAATCGCCTTTTCTTAAGTTTGAAGATAATGATACAATAGGTTTCATTATTTGGAATCAATTGTGTGGAACAAATCTCAACCTTTATGATGTGTGTAAGTCTTCGTTTAAGAGTGAAAGTTGTGTTGGAAGAAGATGGTTGGCACCGAAATAGTGTCAAGTAGCTCAAATAAATATAACTCACGGGAAAAATAATCCCACTTTACAAGTTTTTAAAATAATGTCGTTACTATCTTTCTGAAAACTGTTTAAAATCAGTAAAAATATTTTCTCTGAGGGAAAACACAAAATTTTTAATGCTTGTTATTCACCAGCGTAGCTAGTCCTGAGTGGGCCCTGTATCAAAATTCCTTGGCGGCCTTTTCGGGAGCCCTGTAATACTTAACGTTTTTATAACACATTTGGGGCCCTGAAACTTGGGATCCCCATATCATTGATACGGTGGTAGCTACGCCTTTGTTATTATTTCATTAGCATATAAGAATTCTTTTACGCGAACCATTCTTCTAGTTAAAAGGTTCTTCGAAGGTTTTTAACATTCTTTACGGAGGAAAAAAATGAAAATTTCAAGATTATCTATCTGGCATCAAATGCTTTTAAAAAAGGCAAGCTCAAAAAATAATCGGAAAACATTTTTCTTTCTTTTTTTCAAAACCCAATCGTTATTGGTTTTTATCAGATGAACATCAGGACACTTTCTTATCGATAAAAATCTATAACAGCTAATTTTTCCACATGTAAGCATGAATTAAAAAAAAAGACATACAATTGCTAATTATAAATTTTGAAATTCTTTTTACAAATATATTACAGCACGGTTCATACATTATTTTCTCCTAGAAAAATGAATAAATATTCACCTAAGATATGAAGCTTTCCATGAATATATAATTGCAATTATTACAAGAGTTCCGAAGCATAGAAATTAGGCAGTGTTCTCTTAAATTCACCAATGAATCATTGAAGACGCAATTTGCCAATATACAGCTGTCGTAAGCACATGGTTTTTCAAAGTCAATCGCCGTTAAATTGCTACCTTTCGGCGTTAAGAACCAATTTAGGGATCAAAGTTTGAGTGATTACCCGGAATTTGTGATAGCATGCTTCTTCCTTTTGGACTTTTCCCGACTTGAACAAAGGGAGCCAAAAGCACGCAAACACTTTTCGAAGATAAAATGTTCCTTGGCTTAAAAAATAATTGTGATATTTTCAGAGTTATAACAAAAGGTATTCTATAAGAATTAAAAAAAAATAGGCGTTAAGAAAATATTAAAAAAAAAAAAAAAAAAGTAAAATATTAGTTAAGATTAATTCTGAACAAAAATAACAATTAAATCATTCAACTCAAACTATGGTTGGTTATTTTATCGTCACATTAACGTAATACTTAAAAGCAACACAAGGGGTATTAGCAACGAACCTCATAACTCTGAACTATGGTCGAGTGACAAGTACGACACAAGAGTTGGCGCTCCACTTTTCAAACTTCTATAACCGAAAAAGACATTAAGTCGATCGCGATCGACCTGTGGACTGCCTTTATTAAGAGCCAAGACGCGCATACTAAAAGAAATGTTTATGGAGCACCGACGCCAGCTAGAATGGAGAATCGGTTTTCCACAGTTGATGTGACTGTTTACTTAAGCAAATGATTCGATGAACGTCTAGACCAGTGGTCTTCAAATTATCGTCCACGAAACTCTGGGGTTCCACAAGTCACAATAAGAAAATCGAGAAAAAATAAATATGTATGCAAAATGGATTCAAGTTCTCTATGAAGTTTGTATAGTTACAAGCATCTATTCATTAAAACTGAAAATTTGACTTTTATATAATTTTTTTTTGAAACACTAGCATATATCTCGGTTACAAAATATAATGCATGGGTATAAGTGACACTTGAATCAAATTAATATTATTAATGAGTAAATTATATTAAAAGTATTAGTTGAGAGTTTTTTAATATATATATATAATAAATGCAATACTTTTTTTAGTTGCCCTTACATAAAGTACTTATAACATGTTGATCTACTGTAAATATTATTTTGAGATATATTCCTTGAAGTATGTGCATGAAATGGGGTACCCCACAAAAACACTTTCTAGTTCTAGGGGTTCCACGAAAGCAACTTCAAGTTCTAGGGGTTCCGTGAGTTGAAAAAGTTGGAATACCACTGGTGTAGACGATACATGTATCTTCATTAGAAACTCATGATGATTTTTAACACGTTCACTGCCACTGTGGCGGAAAAAGTGAAAATTGCAATGCCAGCCATATAAAAGAATTTTTCCCCACATGCCGATTAAAAGGGCAGAATAAATGTTGATGATCAGCTCATCCCATGATAGTATGGGATTAGCTACTGAGACATCATCCCGCGCTTTCACGGATTCAGGTTTTCGTGTTTATATCATGTCCCGCAATGGCGCTGGGCTTGGCAGCGAACAAATTAAGTACATACGTCGGTTTTATATTCATCGGTTCACGTATGTTACCAGTTCGCTGCATTTAACGAGTCCATGCACAACGGTCTAGCAGTCGCTCATAGTTAACTCAAGTTTTCAACTTGATAATTTTGTGTTACTTGCGTTTTTGTAGTAAAAATATCAATCATTTTTAAAAAGAGGGATACAATGTCGAAAAATAAATGTGAAGAAAAGTATGCATACATGCCACTAAAAGGACCGCAACACCTTAAAACTATTTGAAGACCGTACCCTGAAAAAGTCCGCCCACCCCTGTTCTATAGCATGCCAACATTTGGACATGGAGCTTCGACGTATTTAAGCTGCTTCTGCTCCACGGCTTGGCGGTTCTTTAGTAGTAACATAACTAAAAAAACCGACTTGACAGAAACATTGGTCATAAGTTCTGACCATGATCGCTACTGTGGCCATATTAAAAGGTATAGAGAAGCATGAATATATCATTATTTATCCTAACTACTAAACTCAATCAGTAGCGTGAAAATATTGACATATTCAGTTAAAACTATTATAATGTATTGTAAACGTCTCGCAAGGAACATAATGCAAGATCTAACTTGATGGCACAGAAAGTACGAATTGTGTGTATTTTTTCCACACATCCACGCTCACAAATCCTTCGCAAAAACGCTTTTTTTTTTTTTAAGAATCCTTGTAATGTGTTGTTACTGAACGTGTGTAATGTTACAGAATTCAGAGATTTAGTTACTTTCTGTACTTAACACTAATTTTACATGTATGAAGACCCTGTTTAACAGTTTCAAACAGTGCAGGTTTATCCATTGGCCACTTGTGGTGGGCACCCAAGACCCGGATAAGCTGGACTTAACCAGATTTTCCTTGGATCCACCAGTGCCAAGGGAGCCCGTAGATCTTCTGCACCCAGGGCCCGATATGAGCTTAAATCGGCACTGGTTTCAAAACGGTCACAAGATTTTATTAATAAAATGTAATATCTTTGAGACGTACATATAAAATCTTACCAGTGCTCTATAAAGTACTATTCAGTTTTTTTACGGTTATCTATATCTTTTACACCAATAAACACTTTAAGTAGCTTCTGAATTCTAGTAAACACAGCACCATTCATAAAACTTATCCTACTAAATCAAATCCATCAAGACTTCTAATAATAGATATGCGAATGCAAATCATTTCTTCTTGATATATTGTGGCTTTAATTGATAAAACTAACAATACCGTGCTTTGTTAAGAAAAAAAAAAGAAATCCCTCCATTGCAAAACACGAATTGCTGATGGATTCCTCTCGATTTTCCGGAAAAAACATGGCGTCAAACATTCCAGGAGGTGAAATACATTAGTTGTGACATCAATAGCCCATTCATCGGGTAGACAGTCATTCAGTGCGCGGGATCAGATAAGTTGACCTCTGGCAGCAATCAGAGTAACTTTAGATAAAAGCAATGATCGTTTTGGAGTAATTTCATTGTCAGCTTGCATCTTTTCAAAGGAATATTTAAAACGAGATATCGATTATTAAAACAACCTAGTCATAATGAAAGAGATACAGTAGTATATCTTTTTCCGGCTACCATAGTGAGATCAATTGATTATCGTCTTCGCATAATTATCCAAATAAATATTCAAAATTCTGTAAGATTATTTAATGTTAAACCGAATTCACACACACAAAGATGCGCATATTGAACCAGTTTTTTAATTAATATTGAAGGAAGTAAGAAAATCGGAAACATAATTTTTCTCAATACTAAATTAATTTTTTTTAAAGAATAACACCATGTTTTCTTCATGTCTCCCATTTTCATTTGAATTCTTTTTCCTCCATTACAAACGTACTGAAAATATATAAAAAGGCGTTCAATTTATCAAACTAAACACCCCTTCACCACCAAAGAGATTATATTATATTACATGTAACAAAATCAATCCTAAATGCAAACAAGTAATATAAAAAAAATTAAAAGTCGATTCCTACTTAGTCAACAAATTTTTTTTTAATTTTAGTTATTTTTTTTATTAAATAATTACAATTTATATAAATATGTATACATATGACAGAATCCCAATTTTAAGTGACAAAATAGAAAGTGATTTTCAATTTTCCATTCTTTCTATATATGGTGTTGGACTATTATTTTTGTTTGTTACAATTTATTCAGAAGTTAAATTGAATCATTCCAATAAAGTAGTATAGTAAAAAGAAATCACATTCTCAGAAATTAGGCCATTCCAGGTGAACCCCACGACCTTTGGATTAGAAGTCCAACGCACACACACTATCCATTGCGCTACAGTGGCACAACGAACGATTTTCCTTTTCATATATGGCGTTATGTTTTTTTTTGTTTGCTACTATTAATTATTCAAATATTAATTCATATATATATAGGGAGAGTATGAACTAATAGTAGGAATTGAAAAATAAAATTGATATGTATAATAGGAAGAAATTTAGTTCATCAAAAATGAAACATTTATTTCACAAAAATCAAGTGATTACTTTAATGGATGATATATTGAAATTAATTCACAATATATCATGCAAAAATATTTTTAAAATTAGTAATTTCAAGCATTTAATGTCAAATTCCAATATTTTAAATACTAAATTGCAATTCATTTTTATCAAAAACTATCGTTGTTGTTATTGCACAACTAAACAACTATTAGTTTGGATGTTCCAAGAGAGAGTAAACTTATTTCATTCAAGTTTAATTAGATTGAAATCAAATTAAAAATGTTGAATATTTGAAATAAAAAGATTAATATTAGTTCGGTTTGAATTAACGTTATTCCAAAAACACGAAATCGCTCTTTTAGATGGATCGAATAAATTCTGAGCTACAATCCAGTAACGAGGATAACATTTCAGTTGAAACTACCTCTCTCTCTCTCCACTTCCACATGTCACCACTTAAGAATATTTAAAGTGTGATTGAATTTCATTAAATTTTCCTTAAAAGAATCAATACTTGTCTACAAATCGAGTTTATAATTGAATGCCATGTTCTAAAAACAAAATCATGTGAAGGTATTGAAGTATCCGAAAAAAAAAATGATTAAATAAAATGCATAATCCTTTTCAAAGAATTACGTAGAACTAAGTATTTGATTTCATTCATCCGCCGTTATTTCGATTTGAATTTATAAGCCGATGTGTGGTACAATATAGCGAAGTGTAGATTTAATTGTGATTGATTTAAATCAGATAATATTTTTAACAAAATAACCTGTCAATATGTATTTAATAATTTTCAAACGAATTCGAACATACTTGATGGCAAAAGAATTAAAAAATGCCCTTAAAAATTCACCAAAGCAAATATACTTAGTTTCTTCGGCTCTAGTTAAAACACAGGAGCTTTGATATAAAAAAAACTTTCAATTCCTATTATTAGAGGTCACAATCTCTCTACCTATATCTTGTTCAAATTTTCAGTCGTTAATAAGATACATTTTAAAGCGCTCAATTGAACTGAAATTTTACATACACGATTATTTTGGATGACAATACGGTAATTTAATTATAATAAATAAAAATTAATTGACTGAAACTATTTAAAGAATTACAGATACATCCACGTTGGCTTCATTTTTAGCGACTTGGGTCAAAACTTGAAAATATTTTTTTTTCTCGCGTTTTAAAGCATTCAGTTGAACTGAAATTTTATATACACGATTATTTTGTGAATGACAATACTATACTTTAATGATAATTAATAAAAATTAATTGACGATTAATATTGTGATTCTGTCAAATATACATATTTATATGAATTGTAACTATTTAATAAAAAGTAACTAAAATAAAAAATTTTCTTGTTGATCTAAGTAGGAATTTACTTTAAAAATCTTTTTGGTATTACTTGTTCCTTTTTATTTTATGGTATAAAACTCCTTCATTTTTTTTTTGACAATGATGTGTAGTATTTGTACATTACTATTACCAAATCCCTTAAAAAAACAACCAATACCTAAACATACGTAAAAAAAAAAAAAAAAAAAATCCGTACAACACACACACACAAACTCATTATTTACATACACGGAATTCTGTTTCAAAAACTTTAAACTCTTATTCTTGCAAACGAACAGGTTGTGATTTTTTTATATGGGTTATGGCTCATTTTTATATGGGTTATGGTTCTTTCTTTGTATTAAAACACTGAAATCATGTAATAAGCATGTCTAGCCTTTATATATAAAAAAGTTTAACACGAATACTTCTCAGAAATCCAACCAACGGAGAATTTTGACCCTTTGCATTTCATTGCTAATGTGATTCCATTTAATTTTAAAGAAAAAACCGAGGCGGGAACTAGAATTTAGAAAAATGCAACAAGACTGTTACCGCAAACAAGTAGTGCTTCTCTAGCAAATGGTAAAGAAACGAGTCAGGATACGTGTCATTCAATGGTTGAAACAAAGCGATCAATGGCGTCGCAGACTCGCAACAACTGTAATTAAGTTTTTTACGATGAGATGAAAAGGAAAAAAACGTCTTTTTAGTAAGAAATTTACTTAGATGAATACTGCTGTTATAAAAAGTTTTTTTTTTTTGCTTCCGTTGTGCATGTGTGTTGCCTTTCAAACGTATTTTATATCAGTTTAATAGTTGGAGAAACTTTTCTGAGCTGTGGAAGAAAATGGAATAAAATGAAGAAACGAAAGGGTCGATTTTTTTAGGTACTTTATATATATACCGTTGTTTTTATAATGTTATAACATTGTTGTTCGATTTACTTTTGTCTTTCTTTTACCGATGGTGATTTTTTTTGTTTTTGTATTTACTATAGAAAATTACCCACCCGCTTCGCTGGGTATTTCGTGATATTCTTTAACTATATTGTTTTAAGTTGTTAATATCAAAATTCTGGCATTCGATTAAATTAAAAACTATTCTTAATAAGCCTCTCGCCTCTTGATATAAAAAGGACAGAACTTTTGTACTTTATAAAGAGTGTTTTTTTCCAGGTATAGAAGTTTAAGTTGACGTTACTTTCCAAGATGGCGACCGATTTAACAGCTGTCAAGTGATTTATTCTCAGTTTGGTTTGGCAATTCATCATGAATAGACTCGCGCCTGAACAACGCTTTCAAATTGTGCAATTTTATTTCGAAAATAATGGTCGATTTTCATAAGCGAATTTTGTTTAGCGATGAAGCGCACTTCTGGTTGAATGGCTACGTCAACAAACAAAACTGCCGCATTCGGAGTGAAGCTAATCCCCAAGTGTATGTCGAAACACCGTTACATCCAGAAAAAATGACTGTTTGGTGCGCTTTATGGGCTGATGGAATCATTGGTCCGTACTTCTTCAAAAACGATGAAAGCCACAACGTTACAATCAATGGTGATCGGTATAGAGCCATGATTACTAACTTTTTCATTCCTGAATGGAACAATCATGATGTCCAGGAGCTGTGGTTCCAACAAGACGGCGCAACATGTCACACAGCTCGTGCCACAATCGATTTATTGAAAGACACGTTGGGTGACCGCCTAATTTCACGTTTTGGACCTGTGAATTGGCCTCCAAGATCTTGTGATTTAACACCGCTAGACTATTTTCTGTGGGGCTATGTAAAGTCATTGGTCTATGCGGATAAGCCACAAACGCTTGAGCATTTGGAAGACAACATTCGCCGTGTTATTGCCGATATACGGCCACAAATGTTGGAAAAAATCATCGAAAATTGGACGTCCAGATTGGACTACATCCAAGCCAGCCATGGCAGTCCTATGCCAGAAGTCATATTTAAAATGTAATGCCACAAAATTATCTTTCGAATAAAAAAAAATTCATGTCAATCGAATAATACATCGTTGTTTTATTGCAATCTAAAGTTCTATACCTCTCAAAAAAACACCCTTTATTCTACACCCCTGCCCAGTGGCGCACACAAAGGGGTAGGTCCCCGGATCCGGACCTCCTCCCCATAGACCTTGATTTTTTTTCTCGATTGGTTTTAATCCTATGTATACAGTACGCAAAATTTAATCAAGTATTAATAATAATATTATTAACTAATGCTAATTATTTATTTATTAATTAATTTTTTACTGTTCTTTGTTCCCGAAAATCGACAAAATCACAAGAATATGTTGGGTGGCGTACCTTAGGTGGTGGACTTTTGACCGTAGACCCCCTCCCCCTTTGAAAAATTCCTGTGTGCACCACTGTCCCCTTTTAGGAGTCGAAACACAATTCTCAGAAGATCTCATCTCAACAAAAGAAACATGTCTGCCAAATTTCAAGTATATCGTCTAAAAGTTTAGAAGATTTCGTGAGGAGAGACAGAAAGGTAGACAGATAGTAATTTTCTAACGCGTTTCTGTTTTTCGCATTTAATACAAGATTTGATGAGGTTTGAATTACTGTTATACTAGGAAATATAAGGATTAATAACGTCAACTATCGCAATTAAGAACTACAATTAAGTGATACAGACATCTAAAGTGGCATCTCACTCTAATGGTCCTCGCATAAGAAGTATTTTAAGAACGTGCAGGGACTAGATTTTTTCTTTACTGACGTTACACTAAAGCAGCATTACGGGCTACTTAACAATGTATTACAAAATTTTGAGTCACAATTATATAGGCAATAATAATAATCCCCTTTAAATTCGTGTTATCTCCAACCATTTACCACATGCCTTCTAAGAATTGCGTTCTGTTTTGTGAAAAATACTTTTGAATAGAAAATGTCCTTCAGAAAACCACCACCACCACCAACAAAAAAGGATGGCGGGAAAAAAATTCCAGTAAATTTCTTCAAATATATTCCTCGCCAAAAACAGATCAAAAGTTAAATATAAATGACCTATAGTAACTGGGGGATGATTTAAAAAAAGGATGCTGTAGATAAAAGAAAAAGGGGCGTTTGACAAAGCTAATCCAGATGAGCGACATGAATCTTTTTTCCTCACCCCTCAAAGGGTATTCCGATGAGGAATGCATCTCACCCTGAAGAGACCTCCGACCCTAGATGAGACACTGTGTGTGTGTTCTTGACATTCCAGAATTAACGATGTACCGTTTTGACAACCCCTCATATCCCATCCCTCTTCGCAAACTCCTCGTAGATAGGCCCACACTCCCAGGTCTGGTCTAGTTTAATTGAAGAGCTATCCATCATTCATTAGATGTTCTAATATTGACCTGAGGATGTCTTCGCAGCTGGATATCTTTCCGCCCACGAAAAATCACGTTTCGTGAGTGTCTTTCCATGATCCTTGCTTTGCGCAATTTGCAATTACGTGCCTTCGTGTAATCGGATGGGTGTTTTCGGTTACGTTGCTTGATTAGCTTTTTTTTAAGTGTCTATGTCTGTCGGGAATTCGTCTGTAGTAGATGAAGAATACAACTGGATAGTTCTGTTTTTAACTCCTTCAACCTTAGGGTTAAAAAGTCAAGGTTGGCTTTCGTAGCAAAAGTTAAAAATTAAAAGAACAAATGGATAGTTTCTAAGAGGAATTATATCTTCATGTATTTTGAAATTAAAGCTCGAGAAAATGTGGTAAGATTTGATTAACAATCGATCTTCGGTAAACTGATTTTGTGAATAAATACCTTTGCAAATATTTATGAAAAATAATTGGAAAAAGATGCAGATATCCCTTTAGTTGATAAAGATAGCTTTAAGTAGATAATTTTGAATCCAAAATCTTTTAACTAAATGTATAAATAACATTTTCTACTTGTCATTTTTCTTGTAGATTCTTGTCCACCATTTGTTTCTATGACAAACACACAAAATATTTCGCTAACACTAATATTATTAAGTATTTTAATTATTCTGCATATTAAAATTGAATAAATCGCATATCTGTCTGATTCAACGAATATCTTCTCGAAAAAATTTAACTGCATGTGTTTATTTGTAAATAAATAAGATCTTGTCACACTTTTCTAAGTTAACTTTTTTTGCGTTTGTTCTATACAAGTAGCATACTAATAATGTAGCAGCATATTTGCATAGATTTCTTTGCTGGTTCAGTAAAATTGTTAAGCTTTATAGGTTGAAATCACATTTAGCAAGAAAATCTTCAAAAATATTAATAGGTAATAAAATGATATTTAAATGTTAGAAAAGTCACAAAAATAAAACATAAAAAAAACTAACATTAATCTATTACATTATTTTAAATATTCATGAAAATTTATTCGAAAAACTTAAAAAAAAACAGCTAAATTTATAAAACTGCAAGGAACTAATTCGAAGCTTTTAGAAATAAAATAACAATACAATTGTATGAAATTTTTAAAGATTTTAGAAGAGCCTCGATGTCTTTCAGATTAATGCAGTGGCATACACAAGGGTGGGATTTGGGGGCTTAAGCCTCTACTATACACTGAGAAATTTTTCATTTTTAGCATAAAGATTACGCCTCAGCGATTTCATCTACGAGTTTTTAAAATGTAAACCCCTCCTATACAAGTAGTCTATGCACGCATCTGGTTTAATGTGTACTTGTAGTATTGTCTCCAATTTTAAAATAGAAAATCTAAATTGAAATTCAAATATATAATTTTTTCAATATATATCTACGGTTTATGTGTTTGATATTTGCATTATGATTTTGTCACAAAATTCTATGTTTTAAATTTCTTTAATATTTTTTATAATATCCGATATTGTACAAGATATCAACGTTCAAAAAAAATATTGCAATTTATATTTAATTATCTTGAAGGAGCAATCGAATGCCAAATTAGAAAGAAAAATTTTTAGATCATATCAACCATTGTTAACAAAGAAAACTCAAAATTTTTCTTTAATCACCAAAAATTAATTTTTTGATTTACATACAAAATGCATATTCTTGTTTTTATTTTAATGTTTAAATAAATATTCATCTGTCTAAAATACATTGCCCTTACGAGTTTCCTTCTTAAAGAATACAAAAACACATTATGGATATTATTCTCAAAATAAAAAAACCGCAGCAATAACTCATTTAAATACATATAAAGACTACACATGTTTTCTCCATGCGTTTTCAGCTCGTAAAATAAGCCATCGACAACAATAGAATGTCAATACTTTAGAATACAGGTACATATATATTGCATGCAACACAGAGATTCCAATACATTGCTGAAATTCCGATTCGGAAAAAAGAACACTGGAAGCCTTCCTGGAGCGTTAAAAAATCGCACCGCTCCGAAGCACATGAAAAACGTCACTTTTCCTGCTCGCTCTCCCGTTTTCATATTCATAAGGAATTTAACTGCTGCGTTTCAGAAGATTTAAATAAACCACAGTTGCATATTCAATACGTATCATTTACATGATTGGTTTATTATTTTAATACACAAGTCTTATGAGTTAAATGAATCAGAGGTTTAAAATTGTTAAAATGATATTGGATTATTGCCTTTTAAAAATGCTAATTTTTAGTAAATAAAATGTTATAACATTCAGATCACGTAATAACTACTGAAATGACGGCTTTTTTAATAGTTTTTGAATTGTTAAAAGTTGCCCCGTTTTTTAATATTCGCTACACGAATCGGTCATTTCATTTTAGTTGTAAACATGACTGGATTTTAAAAATAGTTAGATAATTTAATTTCCTTTACTGATTCCATTTAAATCGTTAGGTATAGTTGAATTCAGTTGAGTGGTTACAAATGTTCAAAAATATATAAAGAAATAGAATTTTTATCAAATGATTTTCTTTATAAGTGTATATACTATGTAACAAACTGTAAGACAAGGTTTAACAAGCAGTTTCTTAAAGGGGACATAGTACGATTTATAAAAAAATTTTGATTTAATGGCTTTTGCAACTTTTGTTCTTGTAATCTAAGTATATGTATTACGGTTTTCAGTGTTTGTATTCTAAATACTACAAAAAGCTCATAATTTAACTTTTTGAAGAAAAACTAAACAATTTATGAAGGGATTTTAAAATATTATTTTCTTCTTGCAATAATTGAAGTACACACATGAAATTTGATTTCCAGGTGCGTCAAATTATATATAACAAAAGTTGAAATGGGTTTTCTGCCAAAATGATTGGTATTCGTAAAACACTTTTTAAATGAATGCTTATTGAAAATTCTTTAAAAAATGTATAAATTATAAATTCAACTAATTTTTTTAAAAAATAAGTTTTGTTTTGATTCAAAAACTCACACCAACTTTTGTTACTAGTATTAATACTTACAGTTAGAAGGAACATCAAACCGATACAATATTAATCTTAGTATTTTAAGTGAAGATAAACTACACAGTATATAAAATCCAACGTATAACACGTGCCGCCGTCTAACACGCACCTGTACTTTAGGACTGATTTTTTTAATTTTGATGTATATTCGCCGTACAACGCGCATTCTCTTTTTGAAAGAAATCTGAAATGTACGTGTGAAATCTCTTACGTTTTTAAGTCATTTATTCGCGGTATTATCCCAGGATTTTGAAAAAAATAGAATTCTAGAACTACAACCTTTCAAGTTCATAAAGTCCTTTGTTTTAAATAAACATTACTTCGATATATGTAGAAATCTAATTTGCTTTATGCTAATTTCTCCCCCCTATTTTTAAAGCTCATTTTTTATACCCGGCGTATAACGTGCACCAGTAAAATTTCGATCTTATTTTTGGTGATAAAGTGCACGTTATAAGCTGGATTTTGCGGCAGTTATTTTTTTCTTTCCGAGATAAATCAGTTTAAAATTTGTTTGGAATGTGAATAAAAACGAGCCTAAAAGTAATAACACTGGACAGTTTTAACTTCGAACTTTTAAAATTTGTTATATTATGAAAAATTATACGTATAAAAAAATTTAGGGTAAAAAAAATTTTATTTAAATTTTTGACCGATTTTTGTCAATTGAATCGTACTGTACCCCCTTAAAAATTTAATACCAAGAAACTAAATTTGTTGCCTGCTATGTACATATGACAACAAATAAAACAAAGACGAAATATATTTATGAACTAGACGTGCCTCAGAACATAAATCTTAGGTAAAATAGGTGTTAATGACCCTAATCTTGAGATTTTTAAATCACGAATCCGTAATTAAGCAAAGAATCCGGTTTCTTTATCACGACTGTGGAGATACTGTCTCAAAGGTATTACGCATCTGTACATTAGCATCCATCAGCTCTGTAATTGGGATCAAGGGATTAAATACTAAATAAAGCACGAAAAAATGAAACTCAGTCAAGTCAATCATTTCTTTTCATATCTTCGACACATTAACACTTTTTCCCCTTCATCATTTATAGAAGTAATTATATTTCAGTAGAGGATAATGTACAGTTTCATATTATACCATACTAAGGAAAATAACGATATATTTACATTAATATTTAAATTAAATATTAATAACTAATCTTTTTGCAATTTCAATTAACCTTATCATTGATGAATTTCGTTAGATTACATACAATGTGTGTGATGAATTTCTCAAATTTAGAGAATAATAACCTTATATATATTTTAGACATGTATGAGACTTGCAGCCAATGGATCATACATGGCCCACACCGTTTGTATTTGGGATGGTAGATGATTTATGATGATATGCAGTAATTGTGAAAAATGAGTACCGTAAAATCCGGCGTATAACGCGCACTTTTAACAAAAAACAAGATCGAAATTTACGGGCGCGCGTTATACGCCGGGAATAAAATTGATAGCTTTAAAACTAAAAAAGGAGGCGAGTATGAAAAAAAAAGAACTAAAATAATGTTTATTTAAAAGAAATGACATATCTTATGAACTTTAAGGATTGTAGTTCTAGAAATATACTATGTTTTCAGAAGTCTGGGATTATACCTCGAATAAATGACTTCAAAATATAATTATTGGATACGTACATATCAAGTTTTTCGAGAAAAAAAAGGGTGCGCATTATACGCCGGATTTTACGGTATCTTAATTTTAGCAATTTTTAAACTAGACAACTTTTTTTTGCCAATAACTGATTACTATAACCGGTGTAATTCAATAGCTGTCGTTTTTGTTTTATAAAAAACCCATATTTCTATAAAAATTATAGCTTTTTTGGCTTAAATTAAATCAAATAAACATTGTTTTTTAAATTTTAGTTTTTGTGAATATTATTTCATTTATTTTATTTAAAAAAATAAAGAAAATAGAAATATAAAAAGAAACGTGAAGAAATAATATGAGTTATAGCGACTGAAAAACCACAAAAAAACGTGGAAAACATTGTGAAATAGTAAATTAAACCTTCCTGAAGATATTTTCTTTATTTTAATTTATTGCATAGAGTATTTAATGATGATTTATAGCAGAGCTGACTCCTAATTCAGGAGTAAATGTTTAATACACTATAAAGCAATACAAGGGCTATTTGCAACGGACTTCAAAATTTTGAACCTCGGTCAAGTGACGAAGACGACACCTGAACTGACACCTTCCCTGTCTCCAAATTACTGCCCTACGCCAACGTAACGACTTTAATCCTCGACCAATTTAACAAGCATCAGCCCCTCTACATGATGGATCTTCAGTGGCACTAGGGTTCGAACTCCTCAATGCTGGCCTCGAGTTCGTGACCATAATCATAGGCTGTTATCAGTGGCGCATGCAAGGGGGTGTCCCCTGATCTGACCCTCCCCTCAAAGCCCTTGATTTTTGTTTGATAGATTATAATCCTATGTATATAGTACGTACAATTTAATTATTTGTTATTAATAGTTAATTTTATTAATCAATGCTAATTATTTATTCAATAATTTATTTTTTATACTGTTTTTTGTTACCGAAAATCGACAAAACTAAAAGAGCATGTTGGGTGGCGTATTAGAGCATGATACAAGAATGGTGGACTTTCAACCCTGGACCCCCTTCTCCTTTGAAAAATTCCTGTGTGCGCCACGGTCCTCACACATTTTAGGAAGGAAATACAAAAGAATGGAGGCAATTTTTTTTCAGACTTATAATTAATAAAAATATTGATAAAACCTTGCGCGCGAATATGAATCTTCATAAATAATTCTTTAATTTATCTCAATACATTGTTCGTATTAATTCTAATCAAATTTTTATTTGTCTGAGAAATAAAACTAAGACTTCGTTTACTGAACTTTAGGAACCAAAAATATACCATTCACGAGATATCTATCTCCGATTTAAATAAAATATTCTTAAACATGGGTTTTATTGCATACTATCTCTCTAATAAGGACCTTCACCTTAATCTCTTTAAATTATTATCTACCTCATGTGTCTACGTTGTCGCATAATACCTTGATGGACACGGAGACAATGGGGACACCACAGGTGGATGGAGCCACGAAACTCTTAACCTTTACACAACAGCTTTAATTTACTTCCAGGGAACATTTTAGAGGGGAAATAGCTCGTTCACTCTGCAGGGAGCACACGTTCATTCTTACTGAATGGTCACGAGGCATCGTTAAAAAGTAAGGGGATTTTTTTTCTTTGTGAAATATAACGACGACCCACTGTTTTCTTGACCGTTAAATTAAGTGGTTTGTGCCAGCGTTCACGGCAGATCTCCACATCTGCTCAGAACAATGGACGAAATCCTTAATCTTGACCCCTGGGAAGGCTGGAAGCCAGAATTGAATAAGATTTTGATCCGTTAAAAGAGGCATGCTGAAAATGTTGGCACGCAGAGAGACTGGATGTTTTTGTCTTTTGATCTTGATGAAAAATCCTTAATTCATCATCAAGCACGCGAAAAAAAAGGACAATGAAGGATTCACGGCAGAAATAGCTTTAGGGACTAGAATAAGAATTAATGAATTGACTAAACAGTTAGATATATCTTGTGCCTAAAATCATAATATTTCAAATTTCTGAAATAGCTCAATTTCACCCTTTCGAAAATTTTTAAAGGATATAATTTCACTGAAATCTGATACATAGATATTTTAGATAAGGGATTTCCAAATGTTGTCGGAAAGTAATTCAAAATATACCAAGTTTCCTTTGAAATTATGAATAAAAACTTTCTTGATAACAGTCATAATTAAAGCAAAATTGAATCTTTTTAAAAAATATTCCACGAAGATATTTTTGTAATAAGTATATATAAAATATAATAAGAAATATAAGTATACAAAAAAAATTATGCATCTTTATTTTTATTTTAACTTTTATTTAAAATGTTAGTCATGATTTAATTTTTTTATTAAAATTGTAATTTTTTGTTTGTGTTAATATACACATTTTAAGTTCATTCTTTTAAAAAAAAATTTATGATCAGTTTTAAGTTTTAAGACTTAACCATGTTTTCAAACTGCATCGTGGAAATGAATTGAAAACATTGATCTTGATATTAGCGGAAGTATTCAAAAAATACTTCGATAAAAACAAATTTAATGCACATTAAAATGGTGCTTCATTCTTAAAAATATAGAAACATATTTTTTAGGTAATAAAATATTTCTTACTGTCAGCCATGTTCAGTTGCTATGTCAATGATCAAGGAATTTTCAAACATTAACATGCTGTATAGAAACAAATCATATTGTTCAAAAACAGCCAGATAATTTAATTTCTTAAAGATAAACCTCCTTATCTACGTCATTTTGAAATTATGAAAGTATAAAGTTAACTCTAAGAAAAATTTCATTTTTAAAATCAATTATATTTATTTGAAAACAGAATAAATGAATATTTTGTTTATTTCAATGGTCTATGTAGGAATTTTAGATAATTAAGAATATTCAAAAATATTTTGAATAGATGAGAAAATTATACGATTATACAGAAAATTATAATATTTTTGCTTTTTCGAGTACAATTGCAATGAGTTATATTTTAAAAAGAAATTTCGACGTGAAACATTGCATATTGAAATATGTTTTGTAATATAGAATAAATAAATTCAAATTCAAAATATAGAATCTATTTTATACGAATTTTTGATTTTTTCCAAGGCTAAATAGTTTCTTGAAATTCAGAATGTTCATTGGTTTCAAATTTGAGGTTGTATGTTTTCCTACTTTAAAATTTGATTTATTTTAAGCCTACCATTTTGAAAAATAATTATAGCGTATTTTCATCATCATCATTCTTATTTTCTTCCAATTAAAGTAAACTTTAAAGTTTTAATTTGCTTACATTTTATTTTATTTATAAAAAACAGTTTTAAAATAGGCATTGCAATTAAGTTATACTGAAAAAATTGTATCGAACATAAGGTGATACACTATAGAAAATAATATGTGTGATATAATAGTACAGAAAACTAACGCAATATATAGATTATATCTTAACATACCTTTTTTTTTTCGTTATATAAAAATGTCAGTAATTGGAGATCATGTAAAGTATCAAATAACTAAAAATAAATCGCTTTAAAATTTCAAACATTAGGTGTGTAGCAAATAGGCTGATTTCGATTCGCATTGCGAAAGTTATTCTGAATCAGCGAGATAAAAATGTCTAAAAACTATTTTTAATAAAGCCACGCTTCGCCGAACACTCTAAGCGTTGTTTGTTCAATGAGATATTTATCAATATTTGGCAAGAGATTTATAGGTTATGCAAAGAAAATGAAATTTTACATGAAATTGACAAGAAATATAGGTTATGGTTAAAAATAATTTATCTTTCATATTTAATATGCAACTTCAATTTTCTACAGTTAAATAATGAAACTGTATTCGAAATATGCTCGAACCGCAAAAATTTATAGAATACACGATGCATAATGATTTATTTTTGAAAGAATTAAGAACTGAAAGGGAGAAAAATATGCGAATAAAATATTTTACCGCTTTATCGATGAATATTAAACCAAACGATAAAATTCGCGAAACATTAGAGATCCCAAACTGTTTTTTCTTCAGTTTAGAAAACACACACATTTAGTTAGAAAAGTGTTAAAAATTAAGTGAAAAAAAGCACACTTATTCCTACTATGAAACCTTTAATTCTGAAATAAGGAATGTTTAAATATGAATATAAATCAAAATATGCAATATGTAAATTTGAATTATGTACTATATTCTTTAAAATTTTTAATACATCTATTAACTTTGGAAATTTTTTTCATACTATTATCGTTTCTTGAATGAATATAATTTATATATACATATATCTAATTTTTCTTACCGTTTATTTTATATACCGGTAGTTCATCGGCTGGTATTATAAGTTATGTTGCTAAAGTTGGCATATTTTTTGTAATGAATCTCTTTGTGATAATTGTTCTGCTGACTGTTAGAATTCGAATTTGACAATTGTTTTTGACATACAATAGGAAAAAATGTTGCTTTTACGGACTCTGATTTAATTAGATTATAGATTGTAAAGATTTTTTAAAATTTTCTTGTTTGTTACTTCCAAGTTTTAATTAAAAAGTTTAGTTTATATTTCGAATTTATTATTTGCACCATATTTCAAACACTAAACCACCGAAACAACAAAACTACACTTCTTTGAGACTATACATATTTACTGAAATCCTCTTCGTTCTTGATACAAAAATTTAATGTTTTCTTCGTTAAGTTGTTAAAGCTGAAATTCGTTTATTATGCATCTTTATTAGTATCCCATCGAAAATTTTTAAAAAATTCGCAACCATATCTACATAACAAAAAAGGGATAAAATCTAGCATTCCCCGTAAAACTTGTTTTAAAAATAAATTTTTCAGCAACTAGAATTTTACGATATATTTTTTCCTCTTAATGACCTGCTAAACGAGTTTTACTGACCTTAACACACGATTTATAGTAAAAAGAAATTCGGAGATTGAACAAAGATTAGAATCATCGCAATATCATGTTTCACGCACAGGAACGCATTTTTTTGTAAGCTCAACCACATAATTTATCTATAAATGAACAGATCTAAATCCCGATTCTCCCTTACAAAGGCGTCGTGATATATCTGTTCCTTCACTAGGTAAAGAATGAGCTGTCGATCAACAACAGGTTGAAAGGTTAATTGAGTCGTATTTTTTGAAACACGTGTACGCAGTCGGGCATTACAAGTTAGCTGACAGCTTAAATCAGTTGTCGTGAAACTCAAAATCCCTTTAATTTTTAATGAACTGTTATTAAAGTTTTCCTATAAATAATTGAACTTAAGTTAAAAAATCAAAGAAGGTAACACAAAATTGAGGTTTATAAACAGACAGCAGCGCACACAGAAATTTTTCAAGGGGGATTCGGGGTCGAAAGGTCACCATTCTTGTATCATGCTCCATTTGATTTTGTCGATTTTCGGGAACAAAACACAGTAAAAAACTAATTTTTGAATAAATAATTTGCATTATAATTAATAAAATTAATCATTAATAGCAAGACATTAATTGAATTTTACATACTATATACTTAGAATTATAATCAATCTGAAAAAAATCAAGGACTTTGGGGGGAGGTCCGGACCTCCAGGACCCCCCTTGTGTGCGCCACCGAAAACAGAAGTTTTGCGATCTTCCTTTAACAACCGATTGTACGAATCCCTTTCCACGATGATCATTTCTAGATTTCTACAGAATGTCGTTCGCGCTTTATGGAAACGATTTTCTCGTTTGCGTTTTGAGATAAAGCTGGCAACTTCAGAATGATCGCCTGCGAATGTTTTCTTTTGATTAGAATGTAAAATAAATGATTTTAAAAATGGTTCCTAAAATTGATAGATGGCTCGAAGGTTACGTAATTGTGCTTTCCCGAAGAGAAATATTTATATCAACAAATTACAAAGCGGTGTAAAAATCTGTTATTGCATTTCAATAAAAAGTTGTTTTTTTTTAATTTGAAAGGAAAAAAAACAACGTCCAGTTTGAAATAAAAACGAAACTATCACCACACGCAACCTTATCCCAAGACTGCTCAAACACAGGAAACTATTAAGAATGTGAAAACTGATCATAGAAGAAAATCCACCGACTCAAAGATTCATTGCACCGAAACCAGGAATGTCTTCCGGCACTGAAATAAAAACCATTCACAAAGATTTAAAGTTAAAAAACATGTTTAAACCTAAAGTTCATCTTTTTTTAAAAAAATATTGCCAAAAGAAAAGCAAATTGTAGAAAATTATATAAAAAAGCATCCAGCTACTGAAAAATGGAAATTAATGGCAACATTTAATGAGGCATGGGTATATTTAAATGACTGTAATAAAAGATAAAATTTTCTATTGTTCAACTGACGGGAATGACCATATGAAACGGCTTCGTCAGTGCTCAGTAAAATTCCCAAAGGGATTCATGATCGCGTTGAAGGATTTTCTATTAACTGCGAATAATTAAAAATAAAAAAAAAGTCTCAAGTAAAGCCAAAATTAATTCACACACACTCTACTATCAGCAAAATATTTTAGAGCCAATTCCTGAAGAAGAAATTCTAACTTTATATGGAAAGGACATTGATAAAGTTCAGCTTTAAATGGACAAAGCCTCTAGTCACACGTATAAGTCAGCGCCGCTTAATCAACAAAGAAAGAAACAGAAATAAAGTGGATCTAATTTGATGAAATCCATTGGTGAATTCACCCCACGCTTCACCAATGGATTTTTGTGCTTTCGGTTTATTAAAACGAGCCTTAGAAAAACGGCATCCAAGAACACACTGAGCGGATTTGGGAAACCGCTTCAAGAGGATAGGAGTAAAATTTGTATGACAGTACTAAGAAAAAGTTTACTTTCATGAAAAATTCGAGCTAGAGCTATTGTCAAGAATCATGACTATTGGATAGAAGAAATTTCCCACAAAAAATACTGTATTTATTGATAAATAAAAATTAACTAACAAAATCGTTTCCATAAAGTGCGGACAGCCTTCTGTATTTCTAGAGTATCCAGAAAGATAAAACATGCCACCAAAACCTGGCTATTTTAAGGTGCATTAATAAAATTGAATTAAAACTAATTGTAGATTAAAACGATAGCTTTGTTTGGGGGATTTCTCTCATTTTCTTCAAAAACTAACGAACTTTTAGACTTCCTTGCTCATCGTACTCTACCCGAGACAGAATTTCAGCAGGTAGGAATAAAGTCACGCAGGCGCATTGCGACTCCTGGCTTAAGTGCAACAAATCATACTTCCAGTTTTACTTGTTTACGACCAGAAGATTATAGTTAGAGATTTTTTTCATACATTTCATATTTTTATCATCAATCAAAATGGGCAATTAATTTTGAACAGATAAAAAGTTATATTTTAAAAATTCGGTCCTGAAATTTTTATTACATATTTTATTTTAAATTACCGTAAAATCCGGCGTATAACGCGTACCTATACTTTCAAGCTGCATTTTTTGATTTTTAGGTATATTCGCCGTATAACGTGCATCTCTTTTTACGAAGAAACCTGAAATGTACGTGTGCAATGTTTTATGTTTTGAAGTCATTTATTCGGGATATTCTACCAAGGCCTTAGTAAAAATAGTGTACATCTAGAACTACGACCTATTTAAGTTCACAAGGAATGTCATTTCTTTTAAATAAACAGTACTTCGATATATGCAGAAGCCTAATTTTTTCAATCCTCATCTCTCATTTTTGTTTTGAGAGCTTTCAGTTTCATACTCGGCGTATAACGCGCCCCGTTAATTTCGGTCTTAATTTTTGTGTTAAAAGTGAGCGTTATAACGCTGGATTTTGCGGTATACATAAAAATATTAACAGTTCAAAATTTCTTGAATTTCATCAATGCATATAAATATTAATGATTATCACTATAAAAAAAAGTTAATAAACAAACAAATGGAGCTCACACAGTATTCTTTTGTTTTTAAAAACACAAGCGACTTCATATCATAACAGGTCATATTTCATTGGGGCAAGTTGAAAGAGAAACCCATTAGGTTAATATCACTTTAATGTTCCCAAACATTGACAAAAGATCCACAGATTATATTTTCCAAATCGTTCATTCATTTGCGACCTCGATACAGATTTGAAAAATAAATTGTTAAAATAAGTTTGATAACATTATCAGACATTTTAAGACAAAGATACACTGTATTTCAAGGCTGAGAAATGTATATTTTGAAGTATAAAGGCAAATGAGAACAATGTCAATTCATATTATAGTTACGGCGACGTGAAGATTTTGTTTATTATAGACAACTGAAAGTCATTTTGCTTCATTCAAACTAATAATTAACTTTAAAAATGAAACTTAAGTATTTTTTTAAAAAATAAAATTCAGATGAAAATATAACAGTATTTGCTTAATGAGATGAATACCTTCAAAGTTAAATACTTTTAAATTTTTCTTTTTCTCTCTAAATTCCGCGCGTGTTTTTAATCTCACTTGAAAAAAATATAATTAAAATTCAGATAAATCCATAAATAAATGAAGGGAATTTCGAACTTTTTAACTTGTTACATCGAAATGCAACATTTGAAATCATTTTAAATACTATACGGTAGTTGATTCGTGCGAAAATGATATTAATTCAAAATATATTCTTTATAATAGAGTTATTTTCTTTGTGTTCTATTTACTTTATGCCTTTTTATTGGCATACGTGCATCTAAAAAGATTTAATAAAAAAATAAGCCGAAAAGTAACGCGAATTTCTACTACGTTAATTTTTTCAATTTAAAGAGAATATGATCATTACGCTTCGTCATTTGGAGTCCTAAGCTTATAAGAAAAACTTTGGGGAAAATACAGAGATTTAACATTTTTATCAATAGTTAAAGATTACATGATTAAATTATTACTACAAACAAGCATTTTTTTAGCCATATAGAAAATTAAAAGTTATATATACTGTACGAGAATTTTTACATGTTACGTTCGTCAAATAAATTTAAAACAGCACCGATACAGCGCTATTGACCAAATTTCGCGATTTGTTTGTTTTTATTTATCGTCTGCTCATATTTGTAATTTAATATTCAATTCGTTTTGAAATATATCGTTTGCTGACTGAACTCGCGAGTGAAATAAAAGAATTATATTCTGTTTGGAAGTAATAAAGTAGACATTTAACTTTTCGTTTCTGGTACACTTTATACCAATTTCAACAGAACAATCTTTTCATATTGAATTATAATTAAAGCTGTTAAGTGACAACCACAAGAACTGAAATGGATACAGCAAAATCTACGGCATGAATTGATTCATACGCTTTACTTCCGTATACAATTTTATATTATACACAAAATCAAACATAATAAAAAGTACAATAGAATAACATACAATATTACCTAAACTAGCTATACTTATAGCATTTTAATGGTCTAATTCTTTCTGATGAAGGAGAGGGAATCATTCTTATAGCAAAAGTTAGAAAAACTCCGATTCTTGCGATATCATCAACACGCAGCTGGAATTTTTCTCAAAGAAAAATGACTATATATTATAGGATGTATAACATTCTAATTCAATTGTAACATTATAAATATGAATTCGTATTATTCTAACATATTCAGGTTTTTTACTATATATGCTGTCAACGACTTTAAAACGTGAATTCCTGATGGTGAAAAACATTTTTTCAATAGTGTTATATTCTAACATGTTAAACTTTAACAGTTGGAAATAGCAAAACGTAAGAGAATAATTTAATATTAAAATAAAATACAAGCAAAAGAGCAAAGCTCTGACCTTTTTTCCCCGATTCCTATCAACTTAAAAACCCAACTTCGCGATAAATTATAATTCGAGTATAATCTAAATTGTAACAGAGCTGACGTCTTCCATTGAATATAACGGAACACAGGACGAAACTATGAAAGCTAAATAGAGCTACAGAGTAAATAGAGTTACAGAGTAAATAGAGTTACAGAGTAAATAGAGCTAAAAGAGTACAAAGGGACTATCAGAGGCGTAAAGGAGAATATTAGCCCCCCAGAGTGCAAAGTCAGGTTTTGGGTTAAATCCGCTTTTGGCATCAATCTGGCTTTTTGGACCCCCTAGAATCCTGGGCCCTTCCCGCGATACAGGGGTGTACCTTACGCCACCAGCGATTAGAATTTCTTCTGTAAATGAGAATTTGATGAAAACCTTGGATTATTTATTCATAATTCCTCTTTATGGACAATTTTTATCATTACGATAACGTATACAGAATAAAGAAGCAACTCGGTATTACAAACAAGTAATATAAAAAAATTGAGTCAATTCCTGCTTAGGCCAACAATGAAAATTTTTATTTTAGATACTCTTTATTAAATAATTACAATTCATATAAATATGTATATATATATGACAGAATGACGAAGCAATTTTCCTTGCAATTTTCCATTTTCCTTTCTATATAGGGTGTGTGTGTTGGACTATTTTTATTTGTTACTATTTATTCATAAATTAAATTTAACTGTTCCAATAAAATAGAATAGTAAAAAGAAATTAAATTCTCAGAAATTAGATCATCCCAGGTGGGATTCAAACGCACGGCCTTTGAATTAGAAGATCAGGGAGCTATCCATTGCTCTACAGGGACACAACGAGCGATTTTCTTTTTTATATGGTGTTGGACTCCTATTTTTGTGTTTGTCATAATGATTAAATTTAATTAACTAATTAATATTTGAAAAAACTATATCAATAGTCATCCACAACAAGTTTAAAAAATGTATTTGAACATGATATATATATAGAGAGAGAGTGTGTGTGAACTAATAGAGTAGGAATTGAATGAGGAACTTACTGTTTATAACAAATTCACTTCTTTCGAATTCAAATTTTAAATTCATTTTCATGAATAATTATCTTTTTTAATCGACCTTGTTGCATGTGGTTGACGCGATAACTCATCTTTTACCAATTTGTTTGTCATTACACACAGACCGCAGAATACAACATAAAAACCAATGTATTACGCATAATGGTGATGCGTGAAATTTCTACGGTGAAGAGTAGCAAAAAAAAAAAAATTACCACCCAGACCAGAATTACCAAAAAAAAAAAAAAAAAAACCATGGTTACGTTTATTAATGCATCATGTGATTGCGACGGGGGAGCAAGAATCATGCAGTTAATTAGACGCCAGTATGCTATAAATGCATAAAGAAAATTCTGAATAAACATCTCGGGAAAGAGATTAAAATCCAATTTTTTCTTTGGAAGGATCTAGCAACGCTCAGGGTAATTGGCGTTTTCTTGTTGGTTTTTTGAATGACTTTAGTATTAAAAAAATTCGAAGGAGGAAAGGAATTTTTTTTTTTGCGATACACTTTAAAGAAATATGTTCACCCATCTAAAGATAATGATAAATAGGACATTCATATTCTAATATAAATAGGTCTTTGAAGTCATGCTCAAAACTTTTAAGTAATGTGCTCTAGCAGATTTTATTAATAATCTTATCATTCGAAAAGAATTTTACAGCATCAATGTTTGGAAGCGTGAATATACTTATATATGAATAATGTTTTACATTTTTAGAATCACTTGAAATAGAATATTTAGAAAATAAGTTATATTTTTTCCCCAAGAAATTGCATTTAATTTTTTCATTGTAATAATATTCTTAAAACAATTTTATCTGTAAATTCTGATTCAGGTCACACTAGATCTCAAAAAAATGCAAACGCTTTAGCAAAATCACGGTTCCGAACGTGAGCGGATATCTTAAAAACGAAGCACAAGTCTATGCTCGAATTATTGAGATCTAAGAATAAAAATTTGAATTTTTGGATATGTTTACAGCAATTTTCACAAAAATCGAACTGCACAATACAGATAATAAATATTTTTATTGCAAATAAAAGAATACATCCTTTTAAGGCAACTGTATCCAGAATCGCATCTTTTTGTAACATAAAATTTAAGACCATCACTAAATTCTGATTTATATTACCGCCATAAAAACAGTAATAAAACAAACTTCAAACAATCATTCGGAAGAGACAGATGAGGAGATAAAATTAATCATTTTAAAAACAAAAAAATTAAAAAATCTAACCAAAGCAATTTCCTATTAGTCTAATGTTTTGATCTTCGTCATTTTCTACCACAATAGAGATAGATTCGTGTTTGGTTTTGAATTATAAATGCATAGTTCATTATCAAAGCGATTGGTGAAAATCTATCAAGAAAGGTGTGTCTACCTTTTAATTATCAACTACTAACAGGAGCGGCATTTCCAAAGTGCGAGCAAGATTAGAAAGCAGGCTGCAATTTCGTTAAAAGGTTGGGCGTTGCTCATACAAGACTTTGATTATAGTACTATTGATGAACTTTTATGATATTGGCTTTACTTTTTTCGAAGTGATAAGTCTGTACATTTATAATTTGTCATGCTGTCAAATTATTTTCCTTCTTGTGCTCTTTAATGCCATTCGAGCGATAATAATTACGAGATTTAAAACAATGAATCTCAAATCTTTGTGAGAAGATGGAACCAGCAAGTTTGTGAATATTTTCTTCCATGACCTGACATAAGACTCTCCTTCAGGGAAAGCAAAGACTCTTCTTCAGGGAAAGTAAAGACTCTTCTTCAGGGAAAGTAAAGACTCTTCTTCAGGGAAAGTAAAGACTCTTCTTCAGGGAAAGTAAAGACTCTTCTTCAGGGAAAGTAAAGACTCTTCTTCAGGGAAAGTAAAGACTTTCTTCAGGGAAAGTAAAGACTCTTCTTCAGGGAAAGTAAAGACTCTGACATAAAGACTCTTCTTCAGGGAAAGCAAAGACTTTCTTCAGGGAAAGCAAAGACTCTTCTTCAGGGAAAGCAAAGACTCTTCTTCAGGGAAAGCAAAGACTCTCCTTCAGGGAAAGCAAAGACTCTCCTTCAGGGAAAGCAAAGACTCTCCTTCAGGGAAAGCAAAGAAGGGAAAGCAAAGACTCTCCTTCAGGGAAAGCAAAGACTCTCCTTCAGGAAAGCAAAAGACTCTCCTTCAAAGACTCTCCTTCAGGGAAAGCAAAGACTCTCCTTCAGGGAAAGCAAAGACTCTCCTTCAGGGAAAGCAAAGACTCTCCTTCAGGGAAAGCAAAAGACTCTCCTTCAGGGAAAGCAAAGAAAGACTCTCCTTCAGGGAAAGCAAAGACTCTCCTTCAGGGAAGGAGCAAAGACTCCTTCAGGGAAAGCAAAGACTCTCCTTCAGGGAAAGCAAAGACTCTCCTTCAGGGACAAAGACTCTCCTTCAGGGAAAGCAAAGACTCTCCTTCAGGGAAAGCAAAGCAGGCCTCTCCTTCAGGGAAAGCAAAGACTCTCCTTCAGGGAAAGCAAAGACTCTCCTTCAGGGGAAAGCAAAGACTCTCCTTCAGGGAAAGCAAAGACTCTCCTTCAAAAGAAAGACTCTCCTTCAGGGAAAGCAAAGACTCTCCTTCAGGGAAAGCAAAGACTCTCCTTCAGGGAAAGCAAAGACTCTCCTTCAGGGAAAGCAAAGACTCTCCTTCAGGGAAAGCAAAGACTCTCCTTCAGGGAAAGCAAAAGACTTTCCTTCAGGGAAAGAGGGATACAAACTCTCCTTCAGGAAATAACTTCCTTCAGGGAAAGCAAAGACTCTATTCAGGGAAAGCAAAAAGACTCTCCCCTTCAGGGAAAGCAAAAGACTCTCCTTCAGGGAAAGCAAAGACTCTCCTTCAGGGAAAGCAAAGACTCTCCTTCAGGAAAGCAAAGACTCTCCTTCAGGGAAAGCAAAAGACTCTCCTTCAGGGAAAGCAAAGACTCTCTTCAGGGAAAGCAAAGACTCTCCTTCAGGGAAAGCAAAGACTCTCCTTCAGGGAAAGCAAAGACTCTCCTTCAGGGAACAAAGACTCTCCTTCAGGGAGGACTCTCCTTCAGGAAAGCAAAAAGACTCTCCTTCAGGAAAGCAAAGACTCTCCTTCAGGGAAAGCAAAGACTCTCCTTCAGGGAAAGCAAAGACTCTCCTTCAGGGAAAGCAAAGACTCTCCTTCAGGGAAAGCAAAGACTCTCCTTCAGGAAAGCAAAGACTCTCCTTCAGGGAAAGCAAAGACTCTCCTTCAGGGAAAGCGTTTCTCCTTCAGGGAAAGCAAAGACTCTCCTTCAGGGAAAAGCAAAGACTCAAAAGCAAAGACTCTCCTTCAGGGAAAGCAAAGACTTCCTTCAGGGAAAGCAAAGACTCTCCTTCAGGGAAAGCAAAGACTCTCCTTCAGGGAAAGCAAAGACTCTCCTTCAGGGAAAGCAAAGACTCTCCTTCAGGGAAAGCAAAGACTCTCCTTCAGGGAAAGCAAAGACTCTCCTTCAGGGAAAGCAAAGACTAGGGAAAGCAAAGACTTCCTTCAGGGAAAGCAAAGACTCTCCTTCAGGGAAAGCAAAGACTCTCCTTCAGGGAAAGCAAAGACTCTCCCTTCAGGGAAAGCAAAGACTCTCCTTCAGGGAAAGCAAAGACTCTCCTTCAGGGGAAGCAAAGACTCTCCTTCAGGGAAAGCAAAGACTCTCCTTCAGGGAAAGCAAAGACTCTCCTTCAGGAAAGCAAAGACTCTTCTTCAGGGAAAGCAAAGACTTTCTTCAGGGAAAGCAAAGACTCTTCTTCAGGGAAAGCAAAGACTCTTCTTCAGGGAAAGCAAAGACTTTCTTCAGGGAAAGCAAAGACTCTTCTTCAGGGAAAGCAAAGACTCTTCTTCAGGGAAAGCAAAGACTCTTCTTCAGGGAAAGCAAAGACTCTTCTTCAGGGAAAGCAAAGACTCTTCTTCCAAAGACTCTTCTTCAGGGAAAGCAAAGACTTCTTCAGGGAAAGCAAAGACTCTTCTTCAGGGAAAGCAAAGACTCTTCTTCAGGGAAAGCAAAGATCTTCTTCAGGGAAAGCAAAGACTCTTTGAGCCTACGTGGACGACGGTCATCACATGTAGCTAGCTGACAAATCGTCCGAAATCCAAGGTTTTTGGAGAATACAAACGGAAATAACATTTTACCGTTGTAATTATTCGTATTTTGATCTTATTAAGGCTGAATCGGGAACGGCCGAGGTCTTGGGCCTCGGCTCAGTTGGCCCATGCCTTAAAACGCCCCTTCCGTTTCCCCCCTTCCCCCCTCTTTGCCAACTATTCCATGAAATTGTACTGCTATATATTTTTAAATTATTGACATCGAAGTGTTTGTATTAAGCATTTGTTTGTATTCAAAAACATTCTTATAGCCCTCGCTCCTTGATTTAAAAATAATAAGATTTTAATTTCTAAAACGGAAGTATATTTACCTTTGAATCCCCGTAACTCCCTTTTTGGAGTCTATTTATGTAAAACCCGTTCTTAGAGGATTTCTACTCAACAAAAAAAAAACTCTTGCCTGACAAATTTCAAGAATGTATGAATAATAGTTCAGGAAATCTCGCGAGTTGTTTTCTCCTATATACGGATATAGATAGCAGGTAAGCAATTGAAGATAAAATTTTAAATTGTCTAATATCCTTCATCATGCTATAATATGATTATTTTATAAGCCCAGGTTAATATTTACTAACCAATTTGAAAACAAAATAAACTAAAAACAAATTAAACTGCTAAATGTCGATAAATGACAGAAAAGTATTTTAAAATGATCTGAAACACTGTATAAATCTCAGTTATATATTACATAGTATAAAATTAATTTCTCCTTTTTTCATAACTAAAATAAAGCACTAAAACAAAGGTTTTTGAATACATTAAATAGACAGAAAGGGAACCGAGAGAGAATCACATCTGACTTATATTCAAAAATACAACATACTTCAAAAAGATAATCCCAGGACGTATATATATCAAAAGTGCAGCTGAGTTCTAACTGGCATTCTATAAGCCCACAGTATATCTAATGCTAGCATGTGTTGGATACAGTATGTAGCACTTTTATAATTAGCTAATAATTTACTTACACAACCAAAACATATTCCTAAAAGTTTAGTTTTTAAAAAGGACACAGAAATGAATTATTTTAATCTTCATTCAATGATAAAGATTTTTATGAATACAACGTATCCATAAAAAATAATGTGAAATCCCTGCTTTAATGATAAGGAGAAGAAATTTAAAAAGAAATAAGCACTCGACAAAAACATTTAATTAAAATCTCAATAAAGTTCATCTGATACTATATAATAAAAATAAACATTTAAAAAGTACTAAATAAAAATTAGTTTCAAGAAAAAGAAATAAAGCATTAATTAATAGAATTTTGTCATTCTTGTTCATTAACGATTTTTTTTAACACTGGATCATTTTATAATATAATAAGTTCATTATAAATAGTTCCAAGTACTGATTTGAAATGGATCCCTTGGAAGTAACTCAGAGAAATATGTAAATATAAATTGCCAAGTTCACTGGCCTTATTTTTCGTACGCCTGAACTCCTTAAAGCGCTCTACAACAACAAACACAATCAAGTTCTTCAACACTTTTGACGACGACTCCGCAGCCGCAGAGAAATAAACATTTTGAGACGAATCCTGGATTCGCGTCAGAGCTTCCACCTGCTCTAATTCATCATGGGACCGTGATAAGAACATGAAATATGGAATGGAGGGGAGAAAAAAGACATCAAGTCCTCTACACATTAATTCGTCACCCTGTCCTTCCCCCGAAAATCTACATCAACATGTCGTTCCGTAACCCGAATCGGGAAGCAACTGGTACAGAAGCTTCCATTCATTCAAAGACATTCTTTTTTTTATTTTGTTGTCCTTTTCTGGTAAGTGGTTGCCTGTGTTCTGTGATAGTCTGTAGCACCGAAAGGGTTGAAGGAAATGGCATTGGATAACCACAAGAAAAATGGCAAGGTTTCGAATTTAATTCTGGACAGTCGCCCATTTTTATGGTGGATAAGGTTCTGTACTTTTTTGTTTTTGTTTTTTTTTTTTAAAAATGATTGGGTGCAGTCCTCAATGATGTCTCCATATCAATCCGGTTGCCACCAAGAGTTTCGAAAATAAGCCAATTAGCGTGAGCAGAGCAATCTAAATGGCTCAATTCTCCTCATCAATTATAATCTATCCATCGAGATGATAAAGGAAAGTGAACTATATTTTTAGAATGCTCGGTGTGCATTTCAACAACAAAAACGGTATCTAAACAAAAATAAATTATTCTTAATTACATATCATTCCATTGAAAAACGAATAAACCAAGATGGCCTTGGTGTACTTTTCTGTCAAAGGATCTCATTCTCATCCGGGTATCTAAAATTTAATGAAGGGGTAACTGTTTACTATTTTCTTATCAATACTACCGTCATTGAAATATTTGACGCAAGAAAGGAATCAATGCATAATAAATTTAAAAGGAAAAAAATTTAAGAATTTTTGAATACGCTTGTTTGAGATTTTTAAAGTAATATATTTTTTAGCTAAGGTCAACGTTTCGAAAGATTGGATTCGCTTTACAGCAGAAAGGATATTGGCGACGGGCATCGCTATTTTTTATCATATTTTCTTAAATAATTGATATTTTGGGGAAATAAATACATAATATTTAAGGTACCCGACACTACGTTTGAAGTCATTTTTTAAAGTTATCAATAAATAAAACCCTAACATTTTTACAATTGCAGATTCTCTTACATTAACAATAATAAAAAACCCAATTCGAAATAATGTATACCAACATAAATAACTTTTTTGAAAAAAAATTAATGAAATTTTTATTAATTATTGGATTATTTTTAAATACTCTATTTGAAATCTAAATTTTTCAAAAGAAATTGCTTCAAATAATTTGATATATTTCTAATAAATAGATTTAAAACTATAAATTATCATTAAATTAAAAGTTACAGCTAATGGAAGCAACTAGGATTTTTCGACATTTTTTAAATATTTTTACATGGAAATATATCAACAACTTAAATAAAAAATATTCTCTCTCAGCTTCACAGTTTTCTAAATTTTTTAATCAGATAACATCACTATAAAATTATGCATGAAATTTTCTGCAAGTATCTCTAATAATGCTTGAGGCATACGAGACATTAACTTTACAAAATTAGTTTCGAGAAAAACTCGTTTTAACTTCCAGAAAAGTATTTTGGTAAATATAGTAGCATTTTAAACTCTTGGTAACTGTTTTTCTAATTCTCATACAATCTAATCAAAGATAAATTTTAAGAAGCTAATTATTTCTACCTTAAAAAATTACAATAAAAAATGTGATTTTAGACCAAAAAGAGACATTTTCAATAAAAAAAAAAATCACGTATTTCACCTTTAAAACTAAAAATACACTGATAAACAAAAGTGAGCTTAATGACCACGACAAGATATTTGAAAAAAATTGAACATTGCCATCATCCGAGAATTTTGAAAAAAGACAGAATGTCACTTGTTGCAATTTACGAGATAGGGACACTAAAATTTTAAATTATAAGGGATTTAGATTGAAAACAATATTAATGAATGGATTGGATACGATTGAATGTTTTTTAATCTTGCAAGAAGTCATGAATGAGCAAACTGGAAAATATATTGTACAAAGATTTCAATTCGAAAAAGAAAGTAATTCAAAACAATTAAGTATAATTAAATTTTCTCCATTTCCTTAATATTTTAACCAAGGCTATTTATGACTTTAATCTCGCATTGCATTTTTATATTTTTAGTTTTAGGTTATAACTTGACAATCTTCCATCATCAAAACAGTCTCAATGTCCTTAATATTTAGGATTTCTCTCTGTATGAAAACAAATGCCCCGAAACTTCCGAAATAATTAAATAATCATAAAAATTGAAACATGTTCAGGATTAAATGTAAATAATAAATATAAGGTCAATGACACATTTTATTGTATTTTCTTTTTTTTTTTTTTGTACAGTAACTCCAGGATTCCTATTCCCCAAATAAAAAAATAAATAAAAGGCGAAATATAGATTGCCGTTCCAGTAATAATTTTTTTTAAATGCCCGATTTCTATGGTTGAATTGTTTGATTCCAGATGGGTCTACAAATACATCAGGTGTCGTACATGCACGGTTTCAATAAAATATCTTCTGTAAGTGAATGTAACATAATTTTTTTATATATATTTTTTCAATTCCTACTATTAGAGAGAGAGTTCACTATCCCTCTCTATATAATTATATAAAAATCTATTTGTATATTATACATATGTATATATTACATTATACATATATATCTTGTTCAAATTTTCAACCGTCAATAAAGTACTTTCTATTCATCCATTCAAGTGCAAATACATTTTTTTAAACTTGTTGCGGATAGCACTTGCCGTTAATACAGTTTTTTTTCAAATATTAATTCATTAAAATAAAAAATGAATAAATAGTAACAAACAAAAGTAATAGTCCTACAGCATATATAGAAAGAAAACTCGCTTGTTATGCCCCTGTAGCACAAAGGATAGTATACGTTGAACTTCTAATCCAAAGGTCGTGGGTTCCAATCCCACCTGGGATGGCCTAATTTTCTGAGAATGGGATTTCTTTTTTACTATACTATTTTATTCGAATAGTTAAATTTAACGAATGAATACTAACAAACAAAAAATAGTCCAACCCTAAATATAGAAAAGAAAATGGAAAATTACAAGGAAAATTGCTTTCTATTTTGCCACTTAATATTGCGATTCGGTCATACGTAAAGGGTGTTTTTTTTAGAGGTATAGAACTTTAAATTGCAATAAAACAACGATGTATTATTCGATTGACATGAATTTTTTATTCGAAAGATAATCTTGTGGCATTACATTTTAAATAGGATTTCTGGCATAGGACTGCCACGGCTGGCTCGGATGTAGTTCAATCTGGACGTCCAATTTTCGATGACTTTTTCCAACATTTGTGGCCGTATATCGGCAATAACACGGCAAATGTTGTCTTCCAAATGGTCAAGCGTTTGTGGCTTATCCGCATAGACCAATGACTTTACATAGCCCCACAAAAATAGTCTAGAGGTGTTAAATCACAAGATCTTGGAGGCCAATTCACAGGTCCAAAACGTGAAATTAGGCGGTCACCCAACGTGTCTTTCAATAAATCGATTGTGGCACGAGCTGTGTGACATGTTGCGCCGTCTTGTTGGAACCACAGCTCCTGGACATAATGATTGTTCAATTCAGGAATGAAAAAGTTAGTAATCATGGCTCTATACCGATCACCATTGACTGTAACGTTGTGGCCTTCATCGTTTTTGAAGAAGGATTCCACCAGCCCATAAAGCGCACCAAACAGTCAGTTTTTCTGGATGTAACGGTGTTTCGACATACACTTGTGGATTAGCTTCACTCCAAATGCGGCAGTTTTGTTTGTTGACGTAGCCTTTCAACCAGAAGTGCGCTTCATCGCTAAACAAAATTCGCGTATGAAAATTCCGCACAGAACCATTATTTTCGAAATAAAATTGCACAATTTGAAAGCGTTGTTCAGGCGTGAGTCTATTCATGATGAATTGCCAAACCAAACTGAGAATAAATCACTTGACAGCTGTTAAATCGGTCGCCATCTTGGTAAGTAATGCCAACTTAAACTTCTATACCTGGAAAAAAAACACTCTTTATATTCATATTTACATTAGTTGTAACTATTTAATAAGTAACCAAAAGAAAATCTTTCTTTGTTTACTTACGTAGGATTTGACTTAAAATTTTTCTTTATATGTTACTGGTCACACTGTAGTAAGTATAAACACTTTCTTCTATACTCTAGCAAAAACTTTTGAAGATAATATATTGTTAGTGAAATTTCCTTGGGATGCACAGGTTTTTTTAAACCTAAAAATGAGGAATGTGTACACCTCCGCATCGCGGGGGGACCAGGATTCTGGGGGGGCCTAAAGCCTGATGTTATGGTTTTTCAATCGTTTTTAAAATTCGGTTTGGAGCCCAACATCTGATTTTGCAGGAGGTCCCTAATATTCTTCGTTACGCTCCACTGGAAATGTCACAAATACCAGCTATCATCGAAAGTACCGTAATATCCGGCGTATATAACGCACACCTATACTTTTAAGCTTTTTTTAATTTTTAGGTATATTCGCCGTATAACGTATCCCCTTTTCTTATGAGAAATTTGAAATTTATGTATGTAATGCTCTTATGTTTCGAAGTCTTCCATTCGAGGTCTTATTCCAGGAATTTTGAAAAAATAGCTTTTCTCTAGAACTGTCACTCTTTAACTTCTTAAGGCATGTCATTTCTTTCAGTTAAACAGTATATAGATATCTATACGTCTAATTATTTTTATACTCATCTCTTTTTTTCATTTTTAAGACCATCATTTTTATACCCGGCGTATAACGCGCACCCGTAAATTTCGATCTTATTTTTTTGCGTTAAAAGTGCGTGTGCGTTATACGCCAGATTTAACGGTAAATTAATGTAAAAATAATTTGTGTGTTAATGAAGAATAATACTAAAACTTCTCAAAATCTTCCAATCTTTAAAATCAAAAGAGTTTTAAACGTCATTGTTAAAGGGAAACAACTTCTCAGAAAAATTTGATCTTGCCCGCAAATTTAAGTTTAAATCTATGAAAAATCGTTTTGTTCAAGAAGATATTTCAAAAAAAAATTTTTACTTTCCTTTTAACTTGTAATTTTATACGTGATCTCGAACATTCAAAATCTCTAGGAATCGATATAAACTAGTATGACACACATAAAAAGATTGCAAAGATTTTCATTTAAATTAAGAGGCTCGACAACAAATTGATGTTTACAATAAAAGCAACAGTCGAAAGACAATATTTTAATTCAAATGTACAAAAAATTATAACTTGTTCTGATGATCACGTAATGTGCAACGATAAATCATCTTCGAACTTTATCAAATTGCACGTTTAACAAAAGTTGTCAACAGACCGCATGAACTCGCAGAATGTCGCATTTATAAAACAAAATTATACTCCTTAATCTTCAAATACACAACATTCTATTCCAAACGATCTTCTAAAAAAGGATGCATTTCAGTTACGTTTTAGAATCATCGGTCATCAATAAAAAGATCTAACGAAAAACATTCCGTCGCATACAGGAAAAACACCAATTTTACAAAAGAGATAGTCATTGCTTCAAAATGGCGAATAGCGATTGAATATTACATATATCAAGATTCCCTCCAGAAGTATGACATTTTGATTCTACGTTATCCCGACTCAGAATAAGTAATCACAGTGGAAAACTTTATGAAGCGTGTCGAATAGGAAGGTGTGACCAGATACTGTCGTCTCAAACTCCATTTTGTTGTCATCTTGCTTCAAATTCTTTATCAAGCGGATAAAAGCAGGGAATAATAGGGAGAAGTGACCCAATGACAGATTTATGGAAGGTGCACGCAGCCTTCTTTCTTTTCTTTTAAAAAAAAAGAAGCAACGAAAATTGAACCAAGAACACAGTAATCGATTTTTGGATTTCTCAATGGACAAGAGTTTTTGCTGTATTGATGGTCACATACAAATAGAAAAGAAAATGAAATGAATAGATTTATATTATGCTATTGTAAAGGAAAATTCTTAGGAAAAGATAAATTTAATGGAATATTTAATGCCAGGCATTTCCTTTTTTATCTATGAAAAGAAATGCAGAACAGTGAAAAATTTTTGTATTCTAAATATGTTTTTGGTTGGGGAGTCATAAATCAACCAGGGGCGTCTTACAGCATGGCCCTAGGGCGCAATCCTCAATGGGGGGGCTCATCTCGTTCTCGACTCAGCCTTAATATGATCATCATGATTCGAACAATTTCAACGGTCAAATGTTTTTTTCCCGGTTGTATTCTCCGAGAAATTGGGAATTTCGGTCGGTATGTCAACTGGATACATGTGAAGACCGTCGTCCTTGTATAGGCCAACCACCATACACCATCATTATTCCTTCAGTCAAAAGGTGGCAGTCGGTCGAGCTAGTTTGTGCGATTGTAAGTCATGTACATTTATATATTTCGGGTTATTGCTTGTACGAGTATTTAACAACATATTCTATGTACTGTAGGATTTAAGGTTCCTATGTGGGGTCCACATTTGCATAGAAGGCCAGGGCAGGTGTGCAGCTATCACCGTATCAGCCCAATGAATGATACGGGGCCCCCCAACTACATGGCCTCCAACATGAGTACGCAAAAATCGTAAGATATTAAGAGGCCCCAAACAAGAGCCCTCGAGGAATTTTTGATACAGGACCGACCCTCTTAAAACTAGCTACACTATTGGCCCAGGGTCTACTTTTGCGTAAGGGCCCTGGGCCTCAAAAAATCTTAAGACGTCCCTGAAATTAAATATTCAGAAATGTTTATTTTAAGATTTCCTTAAAAGTCAAACATTTCAAAAGCAAATTTATAACAACCATTTTTTTTTTTAGTAAAACTGGTTACAAAAACTTGTTTTTTTTTAAAAAATTCATTTCATAATAGTAATGCATTCTAACAAAGCTTTTCGATTAGTGGAAGGTACCCTTTACATTTGATATGTAGTATATTTTTAAAGGGTTTTAAAGCATACTTCAAGACTGGAAAGTTACAAATTTTTAAATTTTTCATTGTACTATCGAAATAATTGATGCAACTATGAACAATGGCGTAGCCCCCAACCCCTGCATCGCGGGGGGCAGGGTTTTAGGGGACCCAAAATCTGACTTTGCGGCGGGGGGGGGTAAATGTTCTCATTTACGCCACTGATTATAAAGCACCTACCTACATTTATTAAATATATTCAGTTTCACAGAATTTTTACTCTTAAAAAACATGTTTCTGCTGTCTTTGATATCGTATGTTA
This sequence comes from Trichonephila clavipes, assembly GCA_019973935.1. Classification (NCBI taxonomy): domain Eukaryota; kingdom Metazoa; phylum Arthropoda; class Arachnida; order Araneae; family Nephilidae; genus Trichonephila; species Trichonephila clavipes. The sequence continues at coordinate 131,108 of BMAU01000783.1, read as the reverse complement.
CGATGCTAGATAGCAGGTGCTTATTGACGTCACATTTAAAGCAACATATAAGCTATTTGGCGACGGATCTCGTAATTCTGAACCAAAATCAAAGCTACGAGGGCGACGTCTGAGCCAGCATACCACGCCAACTTAAAAGCCTTGAGCCACTCGAGGTCCAATGGCAATCGACCTCGAATTTTAAATCACAATCTGGTGACGAAGATGACACGTAAGTTGAAAGCCTTCTCTCTAAACTCCCACATCATGCCAACTTTGAATATCAACAAATCTAACTTGCATCAGCTCCTCTACACGCCTGACTTTTAGTGGTATCAGGATTCGAATCAATGACTCGACAACGCCGTCCCCGAGTTTGTGATCATGACCACTAGGCTACCGTGTGGTTACATTTCACTGCTAGCAATACCAAGCAAATCAAATATTTGCAAATAGATACAAAAAAATTCTCAACTTTCGTGTACTTCACATCCATCAAAAACTGAACTATTAAAATAACTTATATTTTCAATTTTTTAATTTCTTAAAAATTTCTAAAATAAAATTAATTAATTAATCAATAATGTATTCCAACGTTCCCAATCATTCCTAACTTTCAACAAGATTTTCCAATATCTCGTAGGTAGAAATCATCCGTTTTCGACTTAGAAAAATTTATCCAACCAAGGTCTTAATGGGGTAAGTTCATATGACGTCATAGTCACATTATAATGATAATCACGTGATTCTAGCCAATCAGTTCAAAAACTCAAGTGACGTCATAGTCGCATGATAAATGCTATCTTGTGTTTTCAGCTAAACAGTTCATGTGCTTCGTTATTGCCAACTTTTTCTTAAAAAATACATGTGTATACATGCATGAAATAAGATTTTTTTTTTATAAATTTAAAAAAAATCACTTTGAAGAAATTTTTTTAATTAAATTTTTTTACCCAATTATGAAATTTTATCTAACTGTAAGTTTTTCAAATAGAACAAGTACGATTGGTTTAATGCCTGTTTTGAATTCAATGGAGAATGCGTGTTTGTCTTTATCATCTGCTGAGCCCATTCTGCATCAACATTGAATGAAATTCTTCGCATAGCAATTGAAAGAGATCGAAGATTGCTTACATCCATAAGATGATTGGTAACGAGCAAGCAAACCACGGGAGATTGTGACTAGATATTGTCACTTAACTCATGCTCCATACTTCTGAACCATTCTTATCAAGTGAAGATTCTTCTCTAATGCAGTAAGAGCATTCCATTTTCTCTGCCAGTAACCTTCTCATTTGATGCGAATTTTTGTGCAAAAATTGGTTTCATCGCTCTTCTTCAAACTCTCCTGGATGGTCAGAACGAGGGGTCTATTTGAGGCCAAAATTCCTATCTTGAGCTTAGCATACCAACTACGAGCGGTTCTTTCAGTTATGGCACCCTCTGTATAAACAGCACAAATGTCGCGAGAAACTTTTGCAACCTTGATTGAAAGCAAAAAGATGTCGAAAATGCTCGTTTTTCTGAACTTGATATTCCATTTTAATGATCTGAAAAATTGACAAGTTGACTCGAACAAAAAAAAACAAAATCTTTTTCGAATAACTTTTAACATGGTCATAAATATTTAATGATATACGGAATGTTAGAAATTTTAAAAATGGTTATAACTTTTTTTGTTGGCAACTTAATAGTACAAAACTGTACAAGCAGACAAAATTTTAAATGGGTGAAAAACGGAATTAACAGAAATACCTACAACTGACATATGATTATATATTGGAAGAATCACAAGCACCGATTCTCTTTCACACGCATATACATATCTTTACGCAATACTTTAAGGATGAACATCCTTCAAGCACACAATTTGAAAATCATTATATCTTACAGTAATATTATATAACTAACACTTTTTATGGCCCTATTTATAGATGCAATGCATTAAATACATAAAATGGGATTTATTTTACTTCATTTAAAAACGATCATAAAAACATTATAAAGCATGGAATAAAAACATTAAACAAAGATACCTTGTTCTCTAACCGTAAAAAACTCAAGGAAGAAATATCTCATTATTTCTAACAATTTTATTATGTTTCCGATCGTATTAGTATCACAAAGCTCTGTCATTATTTTCGGAAATTTTATACTAATTAATTTGTTACAGCGTAACCTTGCCAATGTAACTTCTTAACCTAGTTCACATGATAATGATACAATTTTATTTACACACACAACTCGGTGCCGATTTTCTCTGTAAATATGTTACAATAGTTCTATTCAGAGTGGAGAGACAATGGAGTTATTCAGGTGTACTAGCAAAAAAATCTCGAATCCACGGGTGTCTCATTTCTCAACATCTGTCACGATTTGAAGGAGATCAAAAAGGATGTCTATAGCTTTTTTAACCCCTTAACTGCCGATTAAAATTACGCAATTCACCCCCCAGTGACACCGTTTTTCACATAGTCGCGCGTTTGCGGTGTATTGGGGAAGGAGAGAAAAGACATAAACAAGTAAATTTTTCCCTAAAATGAGTAAATCCTTCCCAAACACTGCCAAGGTCATTTTATTGCCTTCCAAACTCTTCGGAATGGTTTTACTGGTAGCTGCACAAAGAAAAGAACCGTATTTCGGAGAGACATATATACATCCGGCGCACTTAACGCACCGGTTGAGAGAGACAGATATATACGTTGTTGGCAGTTAAGAGGCTAAAGGCAGCAATAGCTCAGTGAACATAGAGATTGGAGAGTCAAGGCTCGAATCCCGATTCAGTTGAAGATTGTACACAGAAAAATTGTGGATTTTGACTTGAAGTTTTCAATCTATACTATATGGAAAATTGTCGAGCGAAGTACGAATCCAAACTGGGGTCTATATTACGTGATCCGTAACTGTTAGCCTATTATAAATTTCATTATAACGTGTTGCTATTTTTAACCTCAGATGGTATAACTAGATTGCACCATCCAAATGAAGCCAAAGACCTCTAGAAATAAAATAGAGTCTTTTAAAATCTCACGAATAGTGAAATCCAAACATTTAAGTACCGTAAAATCCGGCGTATAACGCACACCTATATTTTTAAGCTGCAATTTTAGGTATATAAATGGGGAAGATCTGATCTTTTTTGCATTAATGATACTCGGTGAGGAAAAACTCCGGCCCTGTTGGAAGGCGAGATCTTTCGTGTGCCCACTCAAGAAGAGTATAACACTACTGAAATTTATTTATCCACACCTCTTACCTATTTGGAGCTCTTTTCCGGGGCAATACGCAAAAACAAAACCATTTAGCTGTTCCACCACAGCAATACTGGTAGCAGAATAATCGTTTCGGTGACTCTCCGACACTTGGTTTCAACAGGCAAGACCAAGCCACACTTACTAGCTTTCTCTCAGTAATCTTAGATCTGACATTTTCTGATGGGGCTCTTTGCAGTCTTCACTAAGGGTAGGTACCACTGGTCTTGTTGGTGTGGTGTGGTAGTTAGGAGAGGGGTGCTTGTCTCAGAACATATGGTCGAGTGTTTGGGGCTTAATATTCTCAATCAAGGATCTTACAGTGTTTGGGGCTCAACACACATTGGTTTTGGATTTCCTTAGGGTATATGAAGTCAGGGACTGGATCTAGTCTGCTGATCTCTGGGGGTGGGCAACAACAATATACCGCTATTAAGCTGAATATGTCGTTCAACAGACATGACTGAATGATATTAAAAGAATTTATCAGTAGATTTCATTTCGCTTATCTTTAAGAATATCAGTAAAATTTATGTAATATTCACTCGTTTTTACAGAATTTCATACTTTGTTAAAAAAAAATGATAATTTGCCTGAAATCTTTAGCGTATAAACTGCTTCCTAAATTTAAGAAATTTTTCCATTATAGAAAGAGGGAATGTTTTTTCAAGAGAGATTAATATCAGAACATGTTATTCGGAATTTTTTCAGTTTAATTTCTTATATTAAGCGTAAGGAGGTTTTAAAATGATTTTAAAATTCATTAATGTTTTAATTTCTAAGCAAATTTGCGCATTTTTATGAAAAAAATTTTGATAGTACTAAACAGTTTTTAGTTTCTATATTTTTGATAAAAAATAATAAAAACATTGATAGAACAACTGACACGTTATATATAACAATCATTGACCGTTTATTTCGTGACAATTACAATCTTATTTTCCCCCAGTGTGAACTTTCACAAATAGGCTAATATCTCAGTAGCGTGTATAACGGTTGAATTTCTCACGTTAACTGAGGTTCAATTCTGATAATAAGACTGATAATATTGTCCGATATTCTAGTAATAAATTGATAAGTCTGTCTAATTACAACAAAAATAGCGTGGGTACGAAAACGCTGTGTCAAAACGGAAGAATCCAATTCCAATCTTCTCAGAAGTAACAGATCATTAACATCAATCTAGCTGCCTCTATTTTGAAGTCATTATCTAAGGTTTGATTGTTTTCCCGTTCTGACTCGCCCATTTTTAAACTCCATTTTTTTCAGGCTATGTCGGCAATTTTGTAGATATAGAATTTTCTAATTCTCTATGGCAATTTTGAAATCAATATTAACAGGCAAAAATTCCAAAATGATAAATGATGATGCTTGATAAATTTTAAAAAGGAGTTAAGAAAATATTTTGAATATAGATATATAAAACAAAAATTTCATTTCCCGCCCTTTTCCTATTTTTAGAATATTTATAAAGAGATAAATCAAATGCTTAATGTTTTTCATTACAAATTGCTAATCTTTTTACACAGAGTTACTACTAAGGTTCATTTGATAATAAAACGTCACGTAACATTGGTGACAAACTTTGGTAACTTTAATAAGGACAATATTTGATACTACATCGCTTTTTTATTTTCTGCGGATCAGACATAATAAATTTTCAGTGAGTGGGATTTTTTTAATGTACTATAAAGCAACACAAGGCCTACTGGCGACGTTCTCAAGTGACTAGAACAATTCAGCTAGCACTCCTTCTCCAAACTACACCTCATCAACAGGAGGGCTCTTTGAGCCTCGGAAAATTTAACGATGCGTTTTTAGCAGCGTCAGACTCGAACTCATGACACGAAAGCCATGAGTCTGTGACCTTGATCACTTGGCCACCGCGGCCGGAAAATAATTCAAATCATTGCAAGAAAATTTCTCGGCATGTGGACTTGGAGAAGTTTCGCTTATTTATTTTTATAGAAAGAATAAATAACACGCGCCAAGAAAAAATTCCTTTCTGCATATTAAAAAAATGACTAAATCTTGAAAGACATGAATGATTCAGTACAAGGGAATTTTGCTGTTTCGTGGTTAAGTATGTATCTATATTTCCTTAGTCATTCAAAAAGTAAAAAGTCATGTTAGATTAATATAAAAAGACATATGTCCTATAACGATCCTTTCTATAAAATTGTTTAGTCCTTTGGGACCCCAACTTGCAAATGTGTTATAGAAAACTTTTTTAAATAGATGAATTAATTGATTTATGAAAATGCATTTCAAAATAGTTTTCGGAACTTTTGCGCAATACATAAGTTAAAACTTTTTTCTTGACTGATTCCTTGTTTCTTTACAATTACATATCAAGCGTAAAACTTTTATACAGAAAAACAATTTTTTTTTACTTTAGACAAAGAAAAAAATTAGTTCATGTTTATATTCTCTCCATGAATCATCACCTTAGGTCACCCAACATCTTCCCAACTTTTTTTTCTCATAATGCAACTGGTTGAAAAGCAAAAAAAAATAGAAAGAAACATTAATATTCGATTTTTCCTCTGTAGATTCAATCACCGAAAGTAAACCAAACAGACGAGAAGTGAACTAGGAAAAATATCCTCAAAAAATAAATCGAACTGATATTTAAGAGATGATTACTCGAACGTAATGAAATGAGTATAATTTTTCCCACGCTAGGCAAAAGCCTTCTCAAAGAGAAAAACGTCATTCTCGTAAAGCGAGAGAAAGAGGCCCTAGAGGTGTATTTTTAATCCTTAATTGCCCATGGGCGATTCATCCACTGGAACGTATTGCCGACCGACTCTTGTAGACTTACACTCGTCTGTGTTTGAAAATGTAGTCCATCCATGTTTTGGATGAAATGGGAGAAACTAAATATGGTATTGTGTGTAAATTGTTATGCAATAATATAGTAGTCTTGATGCAGAGCGTATTGATTTTGAACTATTTGTTGGATAAAATTAGATCGAGTGATTATGACAGTGACAGCCCGAAATTATCTTTCACAGAATTTGATGGTAAAGAAGCGTAAACTACAATGCAAATTCTCTTTTGTTATAAAAAGTTTAAAAGTTTTGCGTTTGCTTTTTTTGTTTACATTTTTTAATAAGTACCCAGAACAAATTAATACTTGTCAAATTTAGAACTTTTATAGTATTGTATGATTATAGCTTTATTACACACACACAAATTATACTCAACAGTTTTATATTTTTACGTACGCGTATTGCTCTTTATTGCATCATTTACGCAGTGTATATATCTGGATTCATTTTTCAATAAATGCATCCAAAACACTGTACCAAAATTAGCATCAATATTGCTGGCAACATTTGAATATTACTTTTAAATTTTAACTGAGAAATAATATTTAAATATTAAATGAATTTATTAATTTAAAAATGAAATGGAAGTTTTAATTTACAAATTTTAAATACCAAAATTAAAATTTTTGTCAACACAATGTTTTATTTACTAAGAATACATTTGTTCTGAATTTAGTGCATAAATGTATATAAATTTTAATAAAAAGATTTATGTTCAGAATTATATCAAAGGAATAAATATTGCTAAATTCTCTGTAAGCATAAATCTGCTTAAACATATCAAATTTTTAGTTCATTTAATCTAAAATCCTGAATTCAGCAAAGCAGAAAACAAAATGCAACGTAAACATGAATTTTTAATGAGCACTTAAGCAATGATTAATAAAAATAGCAAAGTTGTGTGAAATATTTTCTAATTTCATTTTTGCTTATAGAAGTGACTAAAAGCTTTTTGAATTTTTTTTAACAAGTTTAGAACAAAAACATTGCTTTTTTGCTGAAATTCAGTAATAAATTTTAAAATAATTGGCGAAAAAAATAAATATGTATAGTTTGTGCTCGTTATTTTTCATCATTTTTCTAGTTTAATATAGTGGGAATTTATTCCAAATACATTTTCGATACAAGTCTCAATAACGGGTTCAATATCTGGTCATAAATTAGATTCATCAATATAGTACGAAACCCTTGTTGAAGCTATTTTAGAGGCTATCTTTATTTTTTGTAATGAATGTAGTATACTTAGACAGAAATCATTAATATTAATCAAGACATGCGAATGAAACTTTAAAATTAAATAAAATTTAGTCAATAAAAAAATGAACTCATAATATAAAACGGATATTTTCTAATAAAAATTAGAGTTTCTTAAATTTTTTTTCAAATTCCATTTACATTAAAATTACTATGGTTTAAAAAATAAACGAAGAATATTGTTAAATACTTATTATTTTTGTATCCATTTTTAATAATTATTTTGAGAATTTTATACGCATTTAGTAGAGAAAAATTCTAAAAAATTCATTTTCCAAACGATAATTCAATTTTTTTTACGAAATATTTTTAATGTGCAAGAAGAAATATTCAATTTTATTCCAGAATTAAACAACGAAAGAAAAAAATTGAAACGTGTATTATTGCCTTTTGAAAATTACATAGTATACCGAAATTATAAGGGATACATTGATTAAATTTTACACCTTTTGATCAATAAAATGTTTTAATACAAAATAATGTAACATTTCTACTGATGATTGCTTTCCGATTCATGTTAAAAAGCCATTCAATTTTTTTCCCAAGAATCATTTGTTTCAATTCTGGCATTATTTGAAAATACGTATTCCAAAATATAATATAGAAAGAATACACTGAATTTTCAAAAATATACAGAATAAGAACACATTGCTGTATTTATGGAGCAACTTGTTTCATTTTTGCGATCTCTAACATTTATCTAAGAAAATTCCAAATCAAAAGCTTTTCATGAAAAGGCTTTACTGAAATAACAATTTCATTGTTTAAGAATCGTTTTTATCTCGCTTTAGTTCATTCTTCAAGAAATTTTGGATCAACTTTTTTTTACGGTGCGATCTTCCTTCGCTACTTTTGCAAAGAGGGGGACAAAATAAAGGAAATAAGCTTCGCTGGTAAAAACAATAGTCGGTGATCAATCTATATCAAACGTCGACCGAATTTTTATAATGGGCGCGAAAAAACCTTTCATCGAAAAATCGATGAACACCCAAGAAAAGTCGATTATGAATGAGGCTTAGCCTCTAGCGCACAATTATATTCAGTGATTTTCTTCCCTCACTACACAATCTGATCGTTAATCTGAGATATGGGAGTTAGTAGAATTATTCAATTTATTGACCTCGAGCAAACAGTATCAGAATAAAAGTCTCCTTAAATTGGATATACACGATTAAATAATTTGATGTATTTTCTTGTCAGCAACCGCTTTGTATATCAGAAAATTATATCTTTTCGAATAACATTAGCGCAAACGATAATTAGTTCAATGAAATTCATTCTGGTAGTTTTCTACCTTTGTTCGCGTTGTTGTATGCGAAACGTAACAGAATAAATGAACAATTACACCAACAGAATTATGGATATTCTATTCAGCGCATAGGGTAAAGTAATAAATTATTCTTCTGAAATGTTCGTTTTAAACTTGAACTTTGTGAAAAGAATAATACATGGGTGATTAATAACTCTAGTTTTAAAAAAGAACTTTTTCCTCCCTCGCTGCTCAGTAAAAATTCGAGTCAAGTTAGGAAAATGTTTTTAGTTATTTCGAAAAAAGAGAAAAGCTGTTGAATAATGCATTTGTTCCAACATATTTTGCATTAATTACAAGCTGTTTCATATAAACCATTGAGATCAAGTCAATTTTTTATCTTAAATGGGAATCAAAATGGTTCTAAAAGTCATTGAGAATTTTAAGAAAATTTCATTTATTACTTTCACTGTCAATTAAAATTGAGGTTAAACAATTATGTTGTCGCTTTTAAGATGCTAAACAAGTTTTTTTTAAAAAGAAAAAAGGTATTGTCGTTTATTTTTTTTCAAAAATGATTCGGAAATTTAAAAATTGCTTTTTACAATCGAAGTAACAATTGTCAAGAAAAATATTTTCGTGAAGGATTTTAAGCTTCATCTAAAGATTCTGCATTTAAAATTGCTATGAATTATCAAAAATAAGCCGTATAGCTACTCTACTCACTTTTGTTTAAAATTGAGAATTATTAAAATTCATTCTCAGTTTTAAAACTCAGTTTATATATATATATATATTAATAGTACTAGCGGCTCAAAATTCTCATAAACTCCGAAAGCAATTTAGAAAAATTGAAAAAAAAAAAAATTACGAGTTTATTGATGAATTTAATTTTGAAAGTTTTTTTTCAGTAAAAAATAAGTAAATACGACAAAAGAAATAATTCTTGTTACTTATTTCTTTTAATTTGGGCTTTTTGTTAACAAAATTTCAAAATCAAATTCTAGAAAACGAACACAGTGAATGTAGTTTCAAAACTCCCAATGTTTTCTGTATTTAAACGCCTTTAACAACAACCTATAGCTAAGATTTCGACTACCAGAACCAAATCAACAGGTGTTTTCTGCAACCTAAAATAAACACATCTGCTGCAACGGATGTGATTTGATAGTAGGGGTTAACCCGAGGGGAAATTTCATAATTTCCATCCATCTAGTTCTAAGGTGCTTCCTCTTTCCCCTCTTGGCTATTAACAAAGATTATTTGTTCGTGCCAATTCAGCTAGATTAGACTGCGTATGAACGCTTTTAACCTAACTATCATCTATTCCAGGAAATTTCATCTAAAAATCACTGATTAATAATGAATTTTACAATAAAACAAACATTATAAGATTTATACTCTTACGATGACTTTAACTTTTGATTATTCAACAATAAAATTAACTGCTATCAGCAAAACTTACAAGTCCTCGTTGTGATGGTTCCTGGATGTTGAGAATAGGGTACCAACTCGGGTGTCAACCTCGTGATTTTCGACAGAAAATTGTTATGAAAAATTTACTTAAATCAGGCAATAACAACCTGGTCAGCTGCATATGAAATATATTTAACACGTTGACTGGCGTTTTTACCTAGGTCCTCAATTACGAGTTCTCAGTTTTGCTTGTCATATTCGGCAACTACGATAAAATTCGTAGTACATCAGTGTACATAAGAATTTTGCAATACTTGCATAACTTATATAAGGAATAAATTGTAAATATTGACTTTTTACACCAGAATCCTGTAAAGTACTATGACAATCAACCTGTTAAACAAAATTTTATTACAACTACCAGAAAATTTTCCCGTATGGATTATGAAATAATCCATCAATTTGTTCTAGTCAATGCAATTGCGTTACAATAGGTATATAGCTGGTAGAATGTAAAGAAGTGGTCACATAGGAGTATGCTGAGAATTTCAATTTGTTGCAGCTCTATCACCTCTATAGCAAACATCTAATTTTGTTGTTCATCTAGAACAGTGGTTCCCAAAGTGGTCCCTATGGACCCCCAGGGGTCCCCGATATTGTTAAGGGGGTGCGTAGAAAATTAATTTGGGGATCCCTGGAAAACGTCAGAGGTACCGCGTAAGGTTTAATATAAAATAAAGGATTTTTATTTTCATGGAAATTTAAATAATTCACTTTGATATCCCCGACTGGGCGATGAACCCTTTTGCGAGTAAACAAACTCATATTCCATTCTATATACTAATGCAGGAACATCTAATTGAAATATCCACAAATAAGCGACTTAAATCATTATTTGAACAAGGATACCACACATTCTGGTTACAAAGACAGATCCCAATTTTATATCTTGCATTATGTGTTATTGTACAGAAGCAGTAGCGCACACATGAATTTTTCAAGGGGGGAGGGGGTCCGGGGTCTAAAGTTCACCATTCTTGTATCATGCTCCTTTTGAATTTGTCGATTTTCGAGAACAAAACACAGTAAAAAACTAATTATTGAATAAATAATTAGCATTAATTAATAAAATTAATCATTAATAACAAATATTTAATTAAATTTTACGTATTATACTTAGAATTTAATCAATCGAAAAAAAGTCAAGGGCTTTTGGGGGGAGGGGGTCCGGACTCCCAGGACCCTCCTCCTTGTGTGCGCCACTGTACAGAAGTTTTTAACTACTTTACCGTCTTCCTATTTGGTAGAATGTAGATTCAGTGTCGTTATAAGCCTCATCACACACTCAAAAAACGAAAAACAGATTAAAAACTATTGCTCGTGGGGATTTGCGATTGCTACTCACAAACATTGAACCGAACATAAATACACTCATAAACATCTCAAGTTCTTTCAAGTCACTAATTTTTTTATTTTAAGCAAAAGTTATTATTTCAATAAATAATTCTTCAGCAATTTATTTTTAATTTGTAATTTTTATACTGTGCATTTATGTAGATTTTCCCTTGGGGGTGCGTGGGTCCAGCTTTGTCTATAAAAAGGGGTCCATAGGCAAGTTTTGACTATAAAAAGAGGTCCATGAGTTAAAAAAGTTTGTGAACCACTAATCTAGAAACATTAAAACATGGGAGAGAATAAGGAAATCCCCCCAACAAATTATAGATTTTGCAGTTTATTACGATTTCTTTATGGTAGATTAAGTTAAAAACTATTTGAACAAATTCTGACACACATGGTACATATAGAGGGCAAAAAATGACCAGTATACAGTTTATTCAAATTGCTTCAATAAGACAAGTTTAATAGGTAATTTAGAATCGTATTGATATTGAACTGAATTGTTATTTGATCAAAATGAAATAACTTGTTCAAAATGAATTTTTTTAATTTTGTTTATTTACGGAGCTCTTGAGTTTAAAAAAGTACTTATTAACAGTGGTTCTTATTAAATCTACAACTCACTTAAATTGTAATAGCTCCACAAAATTCATACTTTAAACTAATAAAAAGATAATGTTTGAATAATTTACAAATTTTTGTATAAAAAGAGTTAATTTGTATTATAAGATATATTTTATAATAAAATACACCTTATAAAATAATCAAAATGATTACTAAAACAAAGCTCGTAGTAAAAATAATGAATAAAATAGAGAAAACATTTAAGACTTGTAAGATAATCACTCAAAAGATTCGGGTTTTTTTTGTGATGCTCGAAGATAAAATTAATTTTAAATTATTGGAAATATTAAAATGTTTTAAATGCTTTTCTTTAAAATTAAAAGTATATTTAACACGCTCCTAGAGCTTGAACGAGTCAAGAACAAAAAGTGAAGAAATATATTTCAACAAATGAAACGACTTTATGTCACTTTAAAATGTAGAGAATTTAATATTCCAGATCTTAATACTTCTAAACTTAAAATTTATATTACCGATAAGGGCAAAGAATGCATTTCAGTCTTAACACTTAACTAGTTAACACTTAAGTTTTGACAGTTCACTTCAAGTTTAAAAAAGCGTGTTAAAAAGTCATTGTTCATTGTCAGCTTTTAATTGCCAATTACCATTTCGTTGTCAACAAAACTCTAGCAACAATTTGAAACATCAGAATAAAAACAATTCTTAATAACAACTTGACTGTTTCGACAAGGATTTTTTTACGTTGTTAAGCAAATGAGTTCATTATATTCTGAAAATTCACTATTGTTTTTCATCTGAGAAAAACATTTCAAAATTAAAGTTTTTTTTCATATTTCATTAAAGAGCCTACAAAGGGATATTAACAACATAGTTATCAGATTTAAAAATGTAACAGTTTTAAGAAGACACATGGTACGATTTATATAAAAAAATTAGTTTAATGCTTTTCACAAATATTTTGGTTGCTTCTATGTGTATGTATTTTGTAAAATAGTTTTTGGGCTCAAAATACAGCAAAAGCTAAGTTTTTTAAAGAAAAATTTAAAAACTATTGATGCGATTTTAAAATGCTTTTCCTGCTACAATAATAGATGTACATATATGAAATTTGATTTATGAGTACGTCGAACTGTGTATAAAAAAAGTTGACATGGATTTTCTGCTAACATGATTGATATTTCCAAAATACCTTTTTCTATGAATGCTTATAGCAAATTCCTTGAAAAATATACAAATTCCAGATTCAACTATTATTTGAAAAATAAGTATTGCTTTGATTCAAAAATGCATGTTAACTTTTGTTACATGTATTAATAGAAACAGAAAAAATATCACAGCATTTGGCAGTGGCGTAACGTACACCCCCGCCACCCCCTGATTGACACCAAGTATTTACCCTTTTTAAGCTGCGGCTTGGGGTCCAAAACCTAATTTGGCAGGGGGGGCTAATACTTTCCATTACGCCACTGGCGTTTGGCATGATACAAAAAAATGCATTAGCATTTAAAACGAAGATAAACTGGGGATTTTTTTTTCTTTCTGAGATAAATCGGTTTAAAGTTTTTATTTTCTATTGGAATATGAATAAAAACGAACCTAAAAGTTATAACACACTGGATTATTTTGGCTTAGAACTTTTAAATTTTGTTCTATTATACAAAATTTATATAAAAAAATAAATTTAAGGTAAAAAAATTGATTTAAATTTTATAAAATCAATTGAAAATAAGTCAAAAAATTAAATTTTTTGGCAGACTTCTGTCAAATTATACTGTGCCCCCTTAAAAAGCAAATAACTTTTTAAAATCCCCTCTTTGAGAGAGAGAGAGAGAATAGAAAACTATATTAAAATTTATTAAATTATTCTAAATTTCTTACATCTATGTGTTGTTATCGCATTTTACCAATTTTATAAATATAACATGATAGGTTTATGTATATATATATATATATATATGAACAAGATTTAAATGAATTTCACGATATACATAGTCAAAACAGTTATTAATCAGAGTACTTTATTTTATATTTATATTTTTTATTTTTAAGCTGTACTTTCATATAATACAAATTGCACTATTAGAAAAATTTGCGGGAACAACTGTAATAAATTTAGTTTTTAAATGAAAATTAAACTCTTTATATTTTTAATGCAGCTTTCTATAAAAACATTCATATAAATATATTATGTAAAAGAAAATAAAAATATTTTTTTTTCAAATAATTTATCATTAATCTCAATCTTTAACAAAAACTTATTTGTATTAAACATAACACCATGTACAAATCACTACATCAAAAATAAAACGCGCGCGCACAAACAATACTATATACAATAAATACACTTAAAAAACCAGAAGTTATTACAATAGAACATTTTATAGCCAAAATCAACACTTACCGCAGCCGATAAAAGCACGTGGTCGTTAACAACAGAAAAATCGAACGATTCGGAAACTGTAACCTTCAATGCAATGAATCGATCAGAAGGACGCGCATTCCACTAGAAACGAAAACCAAAAATAAAAATTCGAAATGTATTCAGAGCGAATTCAAAAACGAAAGTTCGGCTGACACATGGGAGAAGCAGTCCGGCTCGAACTCTGGGGAGATACTCAGAGCATTGCGATGCCGAAGCGGCGAAGCAACTGGTGTGAAACGTGAAAGTTTTTCTTCTCTCTTTCCGATGTTTTCATCCGTGATGATTTCTGGTGCGAGCCAATGGCGTTCAGTGGGGGAGGATCTACTCCACAGGGAACCGGATGGGTTGCGTTTAACAGGTGGCGAAAAAGTGCTCGAGTTTCGACACTCGATAAGGTAGGTGAGAAAGGTCGCGTTTCATCTTTGACTTAGTTTTTCCCAGGAAGATGCGAATAAAATTTCTCTTTGTTTTCTCGTAAAAGTAAAATGCTTTCAGCGTTGTTGTAGTTCGCCGCCGTGGAACTAGATCTTTGGTCGGAAATGAAAGGACTGGTTAAACTTAATTGTATAAGATACAGAGTGAGTAAGTGAGTATTAACGTTGCGCTATTTAGCAACTCGAGAGCTTTTGGCGACGGACCTTGTAATTTTGAACCACGGTCAAGTGACGAGGACAAAACCTGATCTGGCACCTCCCTCTCCTAACTACCACACCAACGGGAGGACATTTCAGCTCTTGGCAGATTTAACGTGCACCGCTCCCCAACATGGCAGGTCTTCAGCGGTATTAGGCTCGAACTCATGACACGCCGGCCACGAGTCCGTACCCTTGACCACAAGGCTACCACGTCCTATAAGATACAGAAATCACTACTTCACAGGATGGGTGGATGAAGAAATCACAACATTTAATATAAAATTTAAGAAATTAAAAAGTAAACAACATGCAATATTGAATATAGTAAGCATTCTTTCTTAAATCAACTGAGAAATGGTACTGATTTATTTTAATACCTTTGATTACTTCTAGACTAAATCCCAGGCCACTGTTCCTTAGTGGTTATGGTCGCAAACTCGTGTCCGACGTGACGTGGGTTCGAGTCCTGTTGACTCGCCGTGGCAAGGGGCTGATGCACGTTAAATCTCTTGAAACTCAAAGTCTTCACGTTGGGGTGGAGTGAGTGAGTGTTTATTAATGTCGTTTTATGAAACAACACGAGAGCTACTGGTGACGGTCCTCGCAATTTTGAGACACTGTCAAGTGATGAGGAAGGCACCTGAACTGGTACCCCCTCTCCAAACTACCACACCACGTCAAAGAGAGAACTTTAAGCCTTGACAGATTTAACCTTCATCAGCTCATCTACAGGGGCAGATTATCAGTGGCACTTGAGCTTGAACTCATGACACGCTGGCCACAAGCTCGTGACCATGACCACTAGACTATCGCGGCTACATCGATTGTGTATTAAAATCAATTAATTCCTCGTTTCTCTGTTTAGTAGACGGCTCCACTAAAATATGTGGTTTAAAAGAAGGACACACTGCAACTCAATCATTTTTATTGTTTTAAATATAGTATTCATTCTTTAGATAGATGAAAAATTAATTTGAATTAACCAACCATCTAATTTATTTGAGAAAGTTTTTCATTAGCAAAAGAGGTATTTAAAAATGGTGCTTTATTAAGATTAACCTCGCAGATATATTTAACTTTACAGTTGCCAGCTGCGTGGCGTAGTTGGTTTGTCACTGGCCCTCTGCAGCAGAAGTTGCGGGTTCGATCCCGGGCAAAGTCGATGGATTTTCATGATGCAGAAAATCGACTGCTTCCGTGTCGTATGATTATGCGGCATTTGAAAGATCCCTTGAATCCCTGGCTGGTTCGGATGCTCTCGGCAAAATTAAATAGATAGAACAAGTTCGCAACGTCACAACTCAGGTGCCTCCCTCTGGAGAGGAAACTGGGTGTCAAAATTACATTGAGGAAATTGGTATTCCACTTATATAGTGCCGCACTTAAAAACTGATGCCAACTCTCTGAGAATGTACTAGGGGTCTGCAATGGTAGAAATATCAATCCCATTGGGTGGGGGATTTTACGGTAGACTTTTGATTTGTTTGGCGACATCCTTCCAAAAGGGAAAGAAATATTAAACGAGAGTAAAAATATATTATCCTGGTTTTTTTTTTTTTTTTTTTGAGTAACTTTTTCTAGTTTTTTTTTTTTTTTTGAGTAACTTTTTCTAGTTTTTTTCCCTCGTATTTTCAAAAATGTCGCGCAACTTCTAATTAGACTACCATAAATCAAGCCCTGCTCAAAAAATTCGAAAGATATACTTTTTTTTATTTTTGAGGATCTTCGGCTAATGTTAAAAAATAGGGGCCGAATTCGGAATATTTTTTCAGACATAAAAGTACTCAAACATTAATTCTGTTTACACTATCCTGTAGAGAATCACTTATTTTATCATACTACTCATTTTTATCCGAGTTGACACATTTTTTTCTCTTATAAAATGTGTTTTGCATTTTTCTCCTATACCGTAATGCTAAATGAGCTATCGCTTTACATGTTAAATAGAAAAACTAATTATTTACGAAATATTTTCAAATTTTAAAAACATATTATACACAAATGCATGAGCTACAATGTCGCGCATTTTTATAAAAATTGAGACATTTTTGCTGTCCGAAAATGTGCTCCGCGTCAAGTTCATGCTCTCGTACATATGGCGAAAGCAGCCTTAAGAAAAATTTCTTATATTTATTTTTAAAATGTAAAGGAACCCACTGCAGTTCTATAAGACGGAAAAGCGATACTAAGAAAACTACAGGGTCGCAGAAGGGGATCATGATCCCGAAGCGTCGTGCGAAACATGAGAAGGAAAGTGAGGTTCTACAACTTTTATTTTACTTGATCTCAAAAGTTATCAAGAGGGCAGGAAGCTAGGAAGAACGATATAGTAATACCCTCGCCCTTTAAACCGTAATTCGAAATTGCGAAGATCGTCGCTAACCGTTTGTAATGTGTGGATTTATAGTATAAAGATAATTAGAAGAGTTTTTTCCCCCAAACTTCTTTTTTTAATCCCAAGGAACAAACTAACATTTGAAATAACAAACTGCCAAGTCGCATTTAAATCTTAATGGTGATAAATAATTTTAAAAAAAATCCTTTTAGATTTATTTTCTAAAATAATCAGAACTATGTATGTAATGCAAAAAGTAATAAAATTAAATAACTTAATGGTAATTATAAATAATTAAAAAAGGGGTAATTAATGTCTCACACATTCGTTTTTGTGTGTATACAAAAGCGTTACCTCTATCTGTTACCTCTATCTGGGCAAATAAAATTTTCAAAAAAATATAAGGTATGCGTTACTTTAAAAATAAAGTGGATATTTGTATCTATATATTGATTCAAATAACTGCGACTAACTGTTGAGGCTCAAATTGTTCACGTTGTTGTGGTATGAAACTTTGATTAGTGAAATAAATGCTAGCTCAGGTATCGTTCTCGCCTCTTGACAAATATTCAAAATAATAATAATAAATAAATAAATACGCCATTAAAACCATGTAGGGGAGCGATGCACGTTAAATCTGTCGAGAGCTCAAACGTCCTCCCGTTGGTGTGGTGTGGTAGTTAGGAGAGGTGGTGCCAACTCAGGTGTCGTCCTCGTCACTTGACCATGGTTCAAAATTACGTGGTCCATCGCCAAAAGCCCTCGTGTGTAGCTCAACAGTGCGACGTTGATATTCACTCACTCACCGCCATTAAAAGCCTTCGTATTGCCTTTTCCCGCCAAATCAATTTTTAAAATCACCTAAATTTCAAATATCGCGTAACATTCTTTTAAAAATATAAAGTAATTCAAAAATTAATATTTTAAAGAATACAGCTTATTAAATGCAATTACGTAAAAATAGCATAAATTGCAGCATCCTAAAATTTTTACACATTTCAAAATTACTTAACCAAAAAAAAAAAAAAAAAAAAAAAACTTGAAAATCCAAAGTATTACCAAATTTTCTGGAATAATTCGGGAACTATTCATATATATAAGAATAAGTTCCGATTTTTGCTTTTCCTGCGTTAAAGGGTTGGTTTCGTGTTGCTTCTTGATCTGATATTGATCTTGATCTGAACAATCGAACAATCTGCTTCAAAGGACTTTATACTAGTTTTTAAACTTTAATTATCAATCGACTTATAACACACGCAATGTTAAAAAAGAGAGAAGGAAAGCAACTGTTAATCGTGGGACTGGAAGCAGTCTAATTACTAGTCCTCAAACAGGGTTCCCAAATATTTCTATAAGTAATGATTGGATTCGCGAATTAAATTTAGAGCATGGATAGTTGAACTTTCTATATCAAATCCTACAAAAACAGGTTTCGTAAAAAAAAAAAAAAAAAAAAAAATAGAATTTAACTTGTTTAATTGATTCATTCATTAGCACTGAAATTTAGCGATTAATTTTACCTCAATTCCTTAACAGAGGTACCAATTTTGTACCTCTATTGGGACCAAAACTGCACAAGTTATTGAGAGAGCTCTTTTTTCAGCAACTGTTCATTTTTGAAGTCTAAAAGCAAATCAGCATGCAAAAACTTTTAATCTAGTGTAACTAAAACAAATAGGCTTAAGGCTAGTTTCATTCCTTCCAAAAATGCGTGAAATAAGTCAAGAATGTTTGCTTTAAAGGACCCCCTGAGTTTAAAAGAACCATAGACAAGGTAAATTATGTACGGTTTTTGTTTTTACGTCTTCTTGGAGTGGGGAAGCGGTATAACAGCGTAACAGAGAGAGTTTTTCGTGGAATAATAGGACTTAATTTTCATTCACGCTCAAATGTTGTTTATTTGCAGAAGTATTTTCAGTTGCATCGTTACAAATGAGCTTCCATAATAAAAAGAATTGTTCTTTTGTTGTACATGCTTTTGGCCAAATCGTTCAAAGTAATTACACGGGGGCCTCCATCTCCAGCTCGCTTCGCTCGTCAATTCTGGTTTTCATTGCTCCAGAATTTTTAAAAGGAAAACTCAGCAACAATTGGCAAAGGGGTTTATTATTAAACTATTTGACTGAAAACAATATTAGAAATGAACTAAAATACTTAATGTTGAATATTTTTTTTAAAAGTAAAGTGTTACAACAAATAATTATCAGCAATAATTATCAATTATCAAACTAGTAACAGAAATAATTAAATATTAAATTTATTACACTAATAAAACGTAGATTAAATTACAGTGTTCTGTTTCTAAAAAGAGTAAATTAAAGTATTTATTAAACTTAATGCATCAAACTATTTCAATTGTTGAAAAAATTCCAAAATTTTATTTGTTGTCGAAAAGGTCTAATATAGATAGCGATCAACTGTTTATTAGGTTTAAAAATATGTAAAGTTTTATTCAAAATGGTAATAAAACAATTCAAGAAATAAAAAAACACAGAATCATGAAAATTTCTTGCGAAAAATTACTTAGCTCTAAGACATATTAAGAAGTAAACTACACTATAAAAAAAATAATTCAAACATTTTGAGTAAAAACAAATGACAAAATCACAATTACCCTGAATATGGATATATTTTTACTCTCAATTATATATTTCTCAGTCACTTCTCGGATTCCTGATAACATAGGAGTAAACATAGTTCATCAATTGATAGTTTAAAAAAAAAAGGAGTGACTAACCTAAAACAGTTATTTCTGTATTAAATTGTTTTCCCGTAACAAAGTTTAATGAGAATCAGAGAAAATATTATAGTTAGTTCTGTAGTTGTTACTAACGCTATGTCTGGTGGTGTCAGATCGAGTCCCACGAGTTCATGGTGGCAAAGGGCAAGTTGTACACCTGTCATTAGACTAAGCTTTGAGCACCATACAGGTGACAGTACGTTTTGACTCGGTTCCACCCCCAACTTTGAGGAGAACACTCTAGGAAATAGTTAGTTCTAAAGCGGTTAAAGTCTAATTAATTGAGGGGGGATGCCACCATGAGTAGACAAACCTCAAAAAAGATTTCCAGCAAAGTTTATTTATTTGTTTACATAAGTTCGAGGTTACTCACGAATGGATGAGAGATATACTTAAATCTCCAAAAGAAGCGACAAAAATACTTTTCGTATTTTAGAACTTGCATAAGGATTAATAAAAAGAGTGTTGAAATGATTTCTACACGTAAAAACAACCAAGGTCAATTTAAATTGTTTGTGCAAACATGAAATTTCAGAATAAAAAGGTCATACAATATCATTGGTATAGAAATTTTTTAACGAATTTGAAAGTTGAATTTTCAACATTGTGAAATTTTGACAATAGTTGCTCTTACAATGAGCCGCATAAATACAAATGTCGTCGCTGGTTCTTTGTTTTTGAAGGAAGGGAGAATATATTACTTAGTGTAATACTTAATATGAATATTATAAAAAATATATTAATTTGATCATGACAATCTTGTTGGCGACCTCTACCGGACCCCGCGCAAGCGTCTGTATATAAATTGCTCTTTAATACTTTATTAATTTGTTTCACTTACAACTTGGCTCTCCTCTTTTGAAAGTTTGCCGACCCCTGTTCTAATACGACGCTATTTTAAAATTAATTTTAAAATTTCCTCTCTAGCCTAAGATGGGATAAAGGGTCTCAGGGGTGTTAATTCTGTCTCGAGAGCTGAAAATATAAACAATTTTCAATCATATACAATTCTTTGAGGTTAAAATTAAATTATTCGATTCTTTTACACATTGTTTATAAGAGAATGAGGCTTCAAAAATTGTAAAATATTTAAAATATAATCATAAACTTAAAAATTATTAAACATTTCTGTACAAAATATTAACTAAATTTTATGTTGCGCATGAAATTTTCTAAAATAGTTAATCTAATTACTAGCAGTAAGTTGATTTATAAAATAAGTAAAATATATCATTATAGACTGTACCATTTTTATATAAATAGAATAATAAAAAATATTTTTTTAAAAATAAAAATTTACATTTTTTTTTTTTGAAATTTTAATATTTACACCATTTTTTTAAATAAGAAAGATATATAATAATAAAATTAGGTAGAGTTTAAGAGTATGTGATACATTTTATTATTCTATAAAGTTTTGTTCACCGAAGGATTCATCGAATGTTCATCTCCAAAACGCAAAATTTACTTAATATTTATTACAGAAATGTTTTTTATTTTCATATGCTTATAAATTATAAAACTATAATTGTATTTTAAACATTTTTCACTTTTTTAAAATTTTATTTCGTTATAAATAATGTGTAAGGGAATCGAATTATTTAATTCTAACTTCAAAGAATATCTATTTGAAAATTATTTATATTTTCAGCTCTGGAGACAAAATTAACAACCCTATAAATGTTAAAGAATAGGAATATTTTTTTAGATATAAAAGTAGTCCAACTATATATATTTATATATATATTATATTGTGACTTCACTATGCTATAGATAGCAGTGTATTTTAGCATACTACTCATTTTTTTTTTAATTTGATTCATTTTTTAATGCAAAATGAGCAATTCCTTGACATGTTAAAATGAAAAATTATTTATTTATGGAATATTTTTAAATTTTAAAAACGTTAAATAGTAAGGAAATTTATGAATCGTAACGTTGTAAATTATCCTGAAAATTGAGGCCTTTTTTTTAAACTAAAAATGTGCTCCGCGTTTAGTTGAGGCTATCGTTCATTTGGAGAACACAGCATTAAGTAAAAAAAATGTTCTTATACAATGATATAAATTTTTGTGTTTTTAATACGATACAATTATTTTTACAATGTTCTTAAAATTTGGAATATTTTATAGGTAAAGTAAAAATTCCACTTATTATAATGCTGGAAATGGACTAATAATGAGACACTCACACACAAAGGGGGAAAAATTGATGAAAATAAAAAGGAATGACAAAGTGAAATGTGCGATTTTCTAATGCTGGTAAGACCAGAATATAATTTAATTCAAAGAAGTTTTTCTAAGTGAAAAAAAAATGTTTCTAGCTTGGAACTTTTTTTTCAAATAGTATCGTATAATTACTAATTTTTAAATTATACTATTCCTAGTAGTACTTCTATTTAATATTGGATGAAAATGATTCCAAAATAAACTAAATTGGTTTGCTAGGTACTTGCGTGTTACACCGTAAACTAATTTTTTCGAATCAAAAGATGTCGCCAAATGAAGTGATACATAGATAATAGCGAAGAACCGTTACTGCTCATGTTACAAAACAATAAATACAATGCCAGCATTTGGCAAAGTTTTTTGAATTGGCAACGTCATTTTATTAGACGAAATTAGTCAATGGTATAAAATGTAATGTTAACAGCTATAAAACTCTAAAAAAAATTCTAATTGTTCTATGTGCGAGCCTTGTTAAATTCTAAATGTTGTTGTTGTTTCAAATCCCCTTGGAGTAGGAAAGCCTACACGAAGTCCATTTGACCTTTCCGCATAAGAATGTCACAAACCAGGTCTTGATCTCCAAACAATTATTCCAGGGAAATGTCCCAGCAGTGCAGAAGAACAGGAGAAGCAAGGAGAGAGCAGGGACAGGTAAAGAAAGACTTAACCCCTTGCACAAAGGTCATACCACGCAGGTGACCGCTTCTAAAACGCGCCAAGGCCATTTGAAGAGCTGCACTGTAGAAATAGGCCAGGATTCTTAAGCTGCATACCAGTGGTGGACAGGAGGGTTTCTCCAAGTTAGATTCATTTTAGCTCTGTGGAAGTAATGAATTTCAGAATGGCTGGGACGGCTGTTTCAGAGGAACTGGAGTTAGGGAGATCACAATCCCTATACCAACCAGCGTTAATTCTAAATACAAAATCAAAACTAATAGAAAATGTTCGATTCCTGAGGTGATAATTCACCTGAAAAGAGGTTGGGGGAAGATTTTGTTAAAAACTCTTTTGATAAAAATGTTTAATTACATTTGTTTACATATTCAATTAATGACAATATTTCAAATTCTTTAAATTATATCTCTCAGTTGCTTTCAAACAATCTCTTTTACCACAATCACTATCAATCACCTGGGTTTTGATTTTATTTAGATCTGAGTTCTTCAGGTAAACGAGATAATTGAATTTTAAAAGAATTTTTAAGAAAAATTAAATATATTCTGCCACAACACATTTTAGAATCAAGCTATTCTCTTTTCCTTGTGTTCATAAGATAAAAATCATCGTATTCAAACTGCTTGTTCCTGATTTACAGGCTATAAATCATCTCTGTAGTGGTTGTATCGTATTCCAAAGTCCAATTTAGATTCGACTGATTGTCGATTCTTCAGGGATTTAATAGCATTATTCAATTGTTCTTCCGGTCAAGTACCTTGTATAAAAGAAAGAATATGATTTATGAAAGCATTTTTCAAAGTCATCGATTACAGTTTCTTGTTTAAAAAAAATTCGCTAAAAATCGTGTACTTATGTAATAATGAGAATATTATTTTGTTAATATTTCAATCAAGTGGTGAAGGCAATCACTCATTCTTCTAAATTCTTCAAAGAATTTTAATGGAAGTGCAGATATATTAAAAGTAATCATCTAATTCTCTAGTTTACGAAATGTTAGTTTATGGGGTTTTTTTTGTCATTTTTTTGAAATAATTTTTTTTTCTGCGTGTTGAATTATTTTATACAGAGTGTTTTTTTTCCAGGTATAGAAGTTTAAGTTGGCATTACTTTCCAAGATGGCGACCGATTTAACAGCTGTCAAGTGATTTATTCTCAGTTTGGTTTGGCAATTCATCATGAATAGACTCACACCTGAACAACGCTTTCAAATTGTGCAATTTTACTTCTAAAATAATGGTCGATTTTCATAAGCGAATTTTGTTTAGCGATGAAGCGCACTTCTGGTTGAATGGCTACGTCAACAAACAAAACTGCCGCATTTGGAGTGAAGCTAATCCACAAGTGTATGTCGAAACACCGTTACATCCAGAAAAACTGACTGTTTGGTGCGCTTTATGGGCTGATGGAATCATTGGTCCGTACTTCTTCAAAAACGATGAAGGCCACAACGTTACAGTCAATGGTGATCGGTAGAGAGCCATGATTACTAACTTTTTCATTCCTGAATTGAACAATCATGATGTCCAGGAGCTGTGGTTCCAACAAGACGGCGCAACATGTCACACAGCTCGTGCCACAATCGATTTATTGAAAGACACGTTGGGTGACCGCCTAATTTCACGTTTTGGACCTGTGAATTGGCCTCCAAGATCTTGTGATTTAACACCGCTAGACTATTTTCTGTGGGGCTATGTAAAGTCATTGGTCTATGGGGATAAGCCACAAAAGCTTGACCATTTGGTAGACAACATTTGCCGTGTTATTGCCGATATACGGCCACAAATGTTGGAAAAAGTCATCGAAAATTGGACGTCCAGATTGGACTACATCCGAGCCAGCCGTGGCAGTCCTATGCCAGAAATCATATTTAAAATGTAATGCCACAAGATTATCTTTCGAATAAAAAAAAATTCATGTCAATCGAATAATACATCGTTGTTTTATTGCAATTTAAAGTTCTATACTTCTCAAAAAAACACCCTTTACAAAAATGATTTATAAGTTTACAATCCCACTTTTTTCTCAGTACGTTGTAAAAAGGACAATCGCTTTTCAGAATGATTTGTAATTTGACTGGAATGGATGGAATAAGAAAAATCGGGCTTAGGGGAAAAGATTAATTTATTAGTAGTACTGGCGTAGCTAGTTCTGAGTGGGCCCTGTATCAAAATTACTTTTGGTCTCTTTTTTATATATAAGAACCCTGTTAGTGGGACTGTAGATACACATTTCGGGGCCCCTGTAGCTTGGGGGCCCCGTATCATTGATACGATTGATACAGTAGTAGCTACGCCTCTTCTTAGTAAGCTAGGGGAAAAAGTAGATGACTTTGTAATTCATACAAAGCTTCACTAGCAACTCACATTGGAATACCAATTCCGCCATTGTGGGACTTCCTGGTTTAATCAAATGTACTATTCAATGAGCGTGACTTGTGGTTCCTTAGTAGGAAATTCAATGATTGAAAGAAATTACCTTTCAGTCACTCCACTGTTAGGACTTAGAACTTTGTTCAAAACTTATCAGCCATGACGAGGTGGCGCAACATTGGATTAAGGGGGAGGGGGTGAAAGAATAAGTTTTTAACTGTCTGTGCCCAGAAACTGTATAAAAATCAAACAATGATTCCGTTTTTCCTTGTTCCTAGAGTTTCTCAAGAAATATTCTATATGCTGTCCCCCTCTTTTTTTGTATGTTCTACAACAGCTCGAATTGTATCAGTGGTGATGTGGTGAAAGTAGTGAGTAATGCGTGTCTTCAAATCCGTTAAATTTGAGTTTGGACTACTGTACAAAGCATTTTTTAGGAAACCCCAAAGCCAAATGTCACAAGTATTAAGGTCACCCGTCGTAAAAAGTCCCTGATCATACAGTCAGGAGCTTTTGCAAATCTACATGATGCTAACGTCTACATTTTGACCTTTGTAAAAAAGAAGATGCAAAGGTAGGGTTTGCAAACCTATTAATCGTTACCAATATTCTGCTACAGCGAGTATTGACAAATCCTTTGAGGTGGAAGTGGCTTCGTCCATAAACATATTTTGGGAGAGAAACAGAAGAGTAGATTGCAGGTACTGGAACGAGTACAGATGTGCAGCACAGAGACTCAAGACTCAGACTTCTTCTTTTTCACATGCGGAGCTTCTTATCAGGAAACGTCAACTTCCGCTACTAATGACTCGTCGTGCTCCTATACAGTTCTACTCCACAGTCGCTACTGCCCTTCCATCTAAACGGCTCAACCTAACTAACATGACATCAAATAAGGCTGATGCCATTCCCGAAGAACTAAAATCCTGTGCTCTGGAAACGATCGAAGAAAGATCTCCAGAAAATGAGTGGCTCCATATCTACACTGACGGCTCATACCTGCCAGAAACAAACGAAGTTGGCTTGGGATGGTTCTGTAAGCTCTTTGTGGTCTCATTGACCGTGGGAAAGAACGCCACCAACTGAGGTCTTGGCTGTCTGTGAAGCTACAATTCAATTACTTTCTGCTGGCCTAGCTTCTGCAAAAGTTGTCTTCTTCATAGACTCCCAAGCTGCAATTTTAGCTTTAAGCAGTAACACACCAACTGACTGCCTTAATTCAATTCAGTGCCGAACTAAACTTGTGGAGCTCATCTCATACGGCTGAACTATGGCCTTATAGTTGGTCCCAAGTCATGTTGGGATTCCCGGCGATGAAAGAGCCGACCAAAAAGTCAAGCAGGGAGCTGAGTCGAATCAACCGGAAGTTCCCTTGACCCTCAGAAGAGCAAAGAGCATTATCTCTACACACATTAACAAATATACTACCACTACCCGTTACCCAACCGCTTCACTGGGTATTTCACGATGTTATATCTAATATATATTATAAATGCGAAAGTTTGTGAGTATCTTTGTGGGTCTTTCACGCAAAAACAACTGAATGGATTTTAATGAAACTTTACAGTAATATAGCTTATACATCAGAATAATACATAGGCTAAAATTTATAAAGATATTGTGAGAAGTTTTCAAAATATAACGACAATTGTCAAGAAAGTAAGAAAAATTCTGCCATTTGCAAAAAAGCCCGTGACAGCATTCATCTATCTTTTTATCCCTTCTGTTTTGTCTACGCCATCCCTCAGTGCGCTTTCGCTTTTCATTGATTCCGTTCATCAGTATCATCACTATTTTTGTTTCTTAATACAACTAGATTTCGGAGGGAGAGGTGGTGGCAAGATTTTAACATAAAATAAATACAACAAAAAGTAATATTAATGTATTACACTTCCTGATATAAATTATTTACACTATTTTAAGCGTTCATTAAACAAAATTTGTAACTATGACAGTGGAAGGAAAACTATGAAATTAAAATAAAATATCAAAATGCTTTTATCATTTAGTTTTTTTTTTTTTTGAATATTTTTTTTTCAGTACATGTAAATATATATCTACGCTTCCCCATACTGTCTTTTTATAACTTATATATATATATATATATATATATATATATATATATATATATATATATATGTGTGTGTGTGTGTGTGTGTGTGTGTGTGTGTGTGTTTTTAAAAGTATTTCTATTAATTCATTACTAAATTAATTATTTGTTAATTAAAAAAGTACATTGTCTATTATTTTGGATAAAAATACATTTCAGAGACATTTTTAAGCTAACTAAAGAATCGTTTTCTTTTTATTGCTTCACATTAATAATTTTTTAACTAATGCATTATTGTTTTTTAAAAGTCATAGATCGAAATTTGAAGCTATATTTTATCTGTGAGGGGCAGGGGAATAGGAAACAGTAATTTTACACTAAAAAAACCGTGTTATGCCGGGCTAGAGGGAAGGGGAAAAAACCTGTCTTAAATCGAAAATATGTGGAACACAAATTTCGAAAAAGGGAAATTTAATGAAATAATTTTAGAAATCACACTCACATTGCGTGCGTACAAACACACACATAATTGCTGGCGTCATGAGGGAAAGAGAAAGCCCGTGCAAAGTCGGGCCATGCAGCTAGTCACACAATATATACTTTTTACATATAAATAAATTATTCATATCTGGCATTAAGAATTCGATTCAATTGAAAAATATATTTATAACTGAAACTCTCGCCTCTTGATATAAAAATGACAGAAATAATAATTTCTAATTTCTATTAATATCTAGAATATAGAAGTAGAAAGATTTTTTGCACTCATTTAACCCAATAATCAAGTGGATTTCCGCCAAAGCAACTTTCAGTAGATCTCTACTCCATAAATAAACATGCGTACTAAATTTCAAGTCTAAATTGTGATGAACTCCCTGGGTCACACCTTGAACACCAAGATTAATTTGAGGCAAAGAACCACTAAGAGCCATTTTGAATAATACTAATACTTATTTATTATTATAATTTTCTTAAAAAAATCTCTGATAACATATAATAAGATAATGTTACGTCACTTAAAGGGATTTGCCTTTATATTAAATTAAATTACTAAGAATGCAATTAATTAATAATCAAGCTCAAGCTCAAATAAGGTTTACCGAAATAGGAGATCCGAGAAATACACGTTTTCGAATTCTTAACTTTCATTAACTTTAACTAAGCCGCTTAAACTGACGCTTATTTTAAGCGTACGTAAATTATATTTACCGCTGGCTTATATCAGCTTTCTGGTACGTCTCGCAGCCCGACGTCTTCACGAATCTAATCTCCTTGAATCTTCTAGTAATGCGTTTAAAGTTACTGGCTCAATAGCCTACCATCATCTCTCTTGCTATCTCGCAACGATCGACTTAAATACCTTATCTAATTTAAATATCCCGTACATCTTTTTGGAGTTGATTGGAAATAAACACGAATTTATATTCCCCAAAAAGACGCCTAAGAAGATTAGAGGAAAGGTTCCGTACAGATTCGTCACAAAATCTAATAGAGCAAAAACGGAATTTTTATCATCAATATATGCCCCGCAACTCCATTGAGAGCATTCGTAGCAGATTTCAATTCAACAAAAGAAACATGCAAACAAAATTTTATTATTACAGTCCAAGTAGTTCGAAAACGGGAATTTTGTCTATCAATACGCCCCAATAACTCCCCCCGCTTCCCCCTGGAGAAGATTTCAGTAAAATCCATTCTTAGTTGAAGTCTATTCAACTAAAGAACCGTGCTCAACAAATTTCAAGTAAATGGGTTAAATTCAAAAACAGGAATTTTTCCTTAACTCACCTTCACCCCTCGCAACTCCACTCCTTTGGTTTTCGCAAAACTCTTTGTTAGAGGAACTGTCTTCCATGAAAGGAACATACCTTCTAATTTTCAAGCAGATAGGTCTAATAGTTGAAAAACGGAAATATTTATCCATTACATCCCTTAATCCTCCTCAGTGCCCCTTGGGAGTCAATTTTTCCCAAACCTATTTTGTACCGGATCTCTACTCCATGAAAGGAATCTGCTTATCAAATTTCAATACTGTATATCTAAAAGTTTAAAAATGGAAATAATTATCTATAACTCCGCTTAAGTCACCGCAAAGCCACTTAGGAAGCGATTTTCACAAAACCCATCTTATAGCGGATCTCTACTCAATGAAAGAATCTGCTTACTCAATTTCAAGATTTTACGTATAATAGTTTAAAAAAGGAGATCATTTCCTATAACGCCATTTAATTCTTCGCAACGCCACTTGGGGGTCGATTTTCACAAAATCCATTTTGTAGTGGAACTCTACTCTAGGAAAGGAATCCACTTGTGCGAAATTTCAAGACTATCCATCAAATAATTTAAAAACGGAAATGATTATCTATAATGTCCCTTAAGTCTCCGCAATACCACTTGGGATTCTATTTCATTAAAACTCATTTTCTAGCGGATCTCTATTCTATGAAAGGGGAATCCGCTTACCAAATTTCAGTACTGTACGTCTAATAGTTTAAAATTGAAATAATTACGTAGAACGCCCTTTTGGCCCTCACAACGCCACTTGGAAGTCAATTTTCTCAACCCATTTTGTAGCGGATTTCTACACCATGAAAGGTATCTGCGTACCAAATTTCAAGACTGTAAGTCTAATAGTTTAAAAATGGAAATAATTATGCATAACGCCACTTAGGCCCTCACAGCGCCACTTGTGATTTTATTTTGTTGCGGATCTCTACTCTATGAAAGGAATCAGCTTACCAAGTTTCAAGACTGTACGTCCAATAGTTTAATAATGGAACTAATTATCCATAATGCCCTTTTAACTCCCTTAACGCCTCTTGTTCAATCTCCGCAAAATCCGTTCTTAATGGATGTCTACTGCATGGAAGGAATCTGCCTACCAAATTTCAAGTCTATAGGTTTAATAGTTCCGGAGAAATCGTGATTAGTCAGTGAATGAGAGAATCACTTTTCTCCTTTATATACACTCATGAACAAAAAAAATTAATGCACCAAGAAATAATTGCAGGATCGTAACGAAACTTGTCATGAAGGTACATGTTGTGGAAATGGAAATAATTATGCACAACGCCTCTTACGCACCCTCAACTCCCGCCCCTTGCAGGTCGATTTTCGTAAAAATCATTTTGTACGGGGATCTCTACTTTATGAAAGGAATCTGTGTACCACACACACACACACACACACACACAAGCTCTTTTTTTTTTCTCTCTCTCATACTGTACATCTAATAGTTTTATAATGGAAATAATTATCTATCACGCTTCTTAAAATCCCGTATAACACCCCTTGGGGTTCGATCTTTGCGAAATCCGTTCTTAGCTGATGTCTACTCTATGAAAGGAACCTGCCTACCAAATTTTTTTCAAGTCTGTATGTTTAATAGTTCCGGAAATATTCTGATTAGTCAGTGAGTGAGTCGCTTTTCTCCTTTATAAATATGACCCAAAAAATGAAAAGTTTTGGAAAGCCATGGGAAATTCTGGCCACTGTGAGCCCAATCCCGATTCACCTGGAGAGAGCCGAGGCTGTTGCCCGCTTTCGCCAAACTACCGGACATGACCTTTTAGGGGAGTATACTCCTTATTTAAGTAAATAAAACAAAATATTTTGTGTTTGATTCGTTTTGTGAAAGTATCCATCCTCCATACAAGAATTTAAAAACAAGTCAGAACTTCATAAAACTACAAAAAGAAAAAAAAAAGAAGAAACAAAACAAAACAGGAACTTTATCAGATTTTTTTTATATACTATTAATCAACAAATTAAAAGCATGCAAAAAGTATTAAACAGCGATAAAATCGCGAGAAAAAATAAAAATTAGCTGAAATAAAATCGTAAATAGGCTTTATGAAACATTTGTTCCTGCATATCTAATATACAGGGGATTTGTTTAAAAACAGTAATTTCTCACCACCTGAGGCAAAGCTCAAGCTTCTAAATTAAAATTTTTAATTATAGGATTCCTCGTCTAAATCAAAATTAATGAGATTTCACACACACAACTGTTTTAATGAAAGAGAAAACATTTGAAGCAATATATCTATACATATAATCAAAAATGAAGTGTCTGTTTGTAATTTGAAATTAACAGCTTTTTACTATATGCATTTAAAAGTATATACGGTACTTACATGAAACAATCAATTTTTAAAATTTTTGTCTATCTATGTGTCTGTCTGTTTGTTCCGGCTAATCTCTGAAACGGCTAGACCAATTTTGATGAAACTTTCACTGCAGATAGCTAATCTTATTAGGAATAACTTAGGCTACTTTTATTTTAGAAAAAAAATTTAGGATTCTGAGAAAATAAAATTAAAACCAATGAAATTGTGAACAATATCCGATTCAAATAGGGATTATTTATTTCAATAGGGACTGTTTTTATTCAATAGGAATTATTTTTATTTAATAAGGATTATTTTACTTCGCGAGCCTTCTGTCTCAACGATTGCTAGCAGTTATATCAAACTTTTTTCTTTGATTAGGTTGCTGCCATTCGCGACATTTCCCGTTCATGTCTTGATCCTAATGATTTTACAGTCCTTAACTGCATTGTCAAAGGTCATGCGTCCCTTTCACCCCTTTCCTTGTGGCTTCGTTTGTGTTCGAGTTTCAACCTACTTGCTACTTAGACCTATTTTGATCCTAAAGATTTTAGTCCTCACCCCATCAATAGTGTCAAAGGTCATGCATCCCTTTCACTCCTTGCTCAACAAAAAGCAAAGAAAAAAAAATAAAACAAAAAAGAAACATAGATTCACAAAGAAGAAAGGTTTTCGTAAACTCTGCGAAGTGAATAAACACTTTTTTGTGTTAAACTCCACGGGGACGAAGTCGCGGGTAACAGCTATTTAACATAAAATAAATGCATCAGAAAGTGATATTAACGTATTACACATCCAGATACAAATTATTTATACTATTTTAAGCGTTTATTACACAAAATTTGTAACAATGTGTTACTTTTGCTGGGCAGGTATGTGTTTTCAAAAATCGACCCACAAGAAAGTTACGGGGTGTCATAAATAATAATAACAATAAAAAAAATCAGCAATTATATCTAAAGACTTAAAATTTAGCAAACATGGGTTTTTTGTTCACCTGAGTTATGTAAAAAGCTTTTTTTTGTTTAATTTATACAATTCACGTAAAATTAACTCATTAAAAACTTGTGAAGATCCCCTTGGATCTCACTTTGAGAACGAGAATAATTTTGAGTCAAAGAAGAACCAGTAGCCATTTTTATAAATAACTTTCTTTATTTGGTTATCTTTCCCAAATAGAATCAAAGACTTTTAATAACAAATAAATCAAAATAGCTTTATGAGGTTTAAAAAAGGGACTTTCCTTTATATTAACTTAAATATTTAATGATCCAATTAATTAACAATTAGAATATCGATCACGCAGAGATTACCACAATAAGAGATCCCAGAATTATATTCAATAATGTTCCTATTAAACATTTAACTTTAATCTCACTCCTAATATAAAACTTTAATGAGACTTTAATTATAAATCAATATTTACTAAACTGAATCTCAGCTCTTCCTGAGATTAATTTATCCACCTAGAAATCTTCAATAATAAATCTCTAACTTCACTATTATAACTTCCTGCTTCAATCTCTCTCTCCTACTGCCTCCCACTTTACTATTCCGTTTAACTTAAATACTTTATCTAATCTGCATAATAAGGAATCCCTGTCCTCTTTTTGGAGTCGATTGGAAATAGGTAGGGAATTAAATTTCCCTAAAAAAGACGTCTCAGATGGTTAGTGATAAAGTTCCGTATAGATTTGGCACAAACTTCTTTATCCTTCAGTCTGTACAGTGGCGCACACAGGAAATTTTCAAGGGGGGTCCGGGGTCGAAAGTTCAGCATTCTTGTATCATGCTCCTTTTGATTTTGTCGATTTTCGGGAACAAAACACAGTAAAAAACTAATTAGTTTTTGAATAAATAATTAGTATTAATTAATAAAATTAATCATAAATAGCAAGTAATTAATTAAATTTTACATACTATATACTTAGAATTATAATCAATTGGAAAAAAAAGTCAATAGCTTTGGGGGGGTCCGGACCCCAGGACCCCCACCCTTGTGTGTGCCACTGAGTCTGTATTTTTTAATTTTTAAATTCACCCGTGCGAAGAACGGGTATACCAGCTAATGTTAAATATATCTGCGTGTCTAATCTTAATAAAGCATCACTTTTAAATACCTCTTTTGCTAATGAAAAACTTTCTCAAATAAATTAGATGGTTGGTTAATTCAAATTAATTTTTCATCTATCTAAAGAATGAATACTATATTTAAAACAATAAAAATGATTGGGTGGCAGTGTGTCCTTCTTTTAAACCACATATTTTAGCGGAGCCGTCTACTAAACAGAGAGAAACGAGGAATTAATTGATTTTAATACACAATCGATGTAGCCGCGATAGTCTAGTGGTCATGGTCACGAGCTTGTGGCCAGCGTATCATGAGTTCAAGCTCAAGTGCCACTGATGACTTGCCCCTGTAGAAGATGAGCTGATGAAGGTTAAATCTGTCAAGGATTAAAGTTCTCTCTTTGACGTGGTGTGGTAGTTTGGAGAGGGGGTACCAGTTCAAGTGCCTTCCTCGTATATATATATATATATATATATATATATATATATATTAAATGGGTTGCATTTTGGCAGTTAAACCTTTGCAGACACGACAAGTCTTCAGGAGTAAGAGCCATTTCATTGTCTGCAGCAGGTATAGTGGCAGCTCCTGCTACCAAATTTTTGAGGCTTGAATGTATTCTATTTCAAGCTCTTGTCGGATACTAAATATTGCCGTGATTTAATTTTGCCGAGAGTTCCAGAGCAAAATTGATTTTAAAGGGATCTTTTACATGTCACATATAAGTATGTTTACGATTTTCGCATGTAGGAAATCTATCGACTCCAGTCAGGATCGAACCCGCAACCTTAGAATTACGTGGCAGATACGCTACCTCTAAGCCACCACGTTGGACGTAAAAGCATAGTTTTTCTACATATTATGAGGTCAGATAAAATTTTATTACAAAAGAGACTTTTCAAATATCTTTCCTGGAATATTACTTATCAAAATTACATCAATATTAGTTTTCTGTATCTTCTTTTAAGAACTACTTATTTTTTTTCCAACGTATTGAAATTTTTTAAAATTACTATGTAACAAAATTTGTCGGATGTATGCAAAGCCAGTGGCGCACTTATTCTGCTACTTCAGTGGATCAAATTCTTTCTCTTCTTGACAGTTCTTTAATTAATACAAAGAGAAGTTAGACCAAAGATGCTAATTTAGGACTATAGGGGAGGTTCTCTCAAGTGTTAGCAAGTGAAATTTCTGTATTTCTTCCTGTATTGCCCCAGTTGTGTGAGGTTTCGTATTCCCCTGGAGATGGAGAACATTGTGAATCGCAATGGAAGTTTCTTTTAGTCTGACATCCTGCTTTAAAATTCCTCCAAACGCTCACAGTAATATACTATATTAACTGTATTTCGATCATGAAGAAATCTGAAGTATAGAATATTCTGTGAATCCCAAAAAATAGAGAAATTTTCCAACAGATAATAAAGTTTTTGACTTTAGGGAGTTTTTGTGCGCCTTTCCATACCGGTCGCTTTGTTTCAAGGGGCTGTTACGATCCTTTGTCGTTCTAGTTGAAAACAGGCCTTCTGTTTATCAGAGTAACCGTTTGTTATTTTTTGTTAACACGTAACACAATTTACAAACACACATGATATAGAATTTTATAAACTTTCTGCAGGTATCTTGTTTCACCTCCTCCCTTCATTCTTCTCAATTTTATCGTTTTCCCACTTAAAAAACCAAGCCGCAACATCCTCTCTTGATCTGATCATCTCCATGTTAATTCTTTACATGCAGTGGAACTCTTTTTTCATCAATTAGATCCCTCTGCATGTTAATTCTTTACAGAATGTGATGATGCACCCAATTATTACCACAAGTTCAAACTTGCGCTGAAAATTCTTCTACGTCTTCTTCATGGTTATTCAAATTTATATTATTTTCACCTTTTTATTGCCTTACAATATTTGAAGTAACCGCCACGTGATTTTGCGAAATTGCAACTTATTCCGAATAAGAAATGGGTTCAATTCATGCGGCGTCACAGGCACGCGATAAATATAAAAACATGTTTCCAGCTAATCTATTCATGCACCTTACGGTTATCAACTTTTGTTTTTTACTGAAACATTCTTCCTAAAAGTACATATTGTTAACAATAATGCACATATGTAAATAAAATACACTTGACGTGAAAATAACCATAAATATAAGATAGTTTGGTACTTACGTATTATCTCAGCAGTCGTCAACTTTATTATTAACTCGCAAAGATGGTAACCCCAATTTTTTATGTGTCGTACGCGCTGAATTGGCATCCATATGCTTTGTTTCATACTATGTCTCCAATCGGTCGGTACGTAAGTACCAATTTTTTTAAAATTTTGGAAACCTTTTATTGAAGAGTCTTAATACTTGGACATCTTTACCCAATCAGCAAACTTGAAATTATTGCTGGATTTTACAAATACAATTTTATTATCAGGTCTGTATTCAAAGGAAATACGTCATTTACATTTATCGTGATCATTTTGAATTAAGCTCATTGTAGATTTCTATAACTTACGCCACTTGGTCACACATTAACTAACGTTTATTTCATTGGTCATCAAGAATAAAACCATGAATTTGTTGAATTTTCCATTTCACCGATTTAGACTTTCAACTTCTTCACGATCACTTTAAAACACGTTGCACGCCATTTACATACTTGAGACTTTGATAAAATATCATTACAGAACCAAGCATTCAATAGATTTGATATTTTCATCCGGTTCAAAATTTAATAATAATTCGCTTTGCATCTGCAATAAGTACTTTGTATTTACTCGTCGCATACTAGCGTTTAAATTAATGAACATTTGAAGAACAATATGATGCCAAATGATTATTTAAATTTTGCATAGCTTATTATGGTTGCTGCTATAGCATATTCTTATTTTATAATTTTATTTTTATATAATCGCTGAGTTAAACAAATTATTTTCCGTGAAAACATCCCATGCAATTGGCAATCATCTTATCTCTTTTTGTTGTTGTTTATACAGTCTTAATGCTGTGAAAATACTATGCATTTAAACTGAAAGGCGACTACAATATTAAAAGGATATGGATTTTGATGAAATTGTTGGTCCTCATAGTCTGTGTCGAAAACGTCGTTTCAAATCTGATCCAGGAAATCTAAATTTACCGATTCCTCATATATTTCTAGATGATACAAGCATACGCGATGCTTCTTTTGCTGATTCTAGTACATCAGAGGATCAGCATATCTTTTCAAGTGGTGAGTTGTCCAATGATGATGATGATATGGACGTTGCGAATATATCTCACCCTGATGCTCCAAGTACTGTTGAGCATGTGCACAAAGAGACAGACCAGGGAGAACATTCCATAAGAAAAGGACAGAAAGAGACTTGGAAAGTCTGTCATTTTAGTTCATTGCCTAAATGGATGCAGGACAATGATTATCTTCTTCGGGGTCATAGGCCACCACTTCCTACTTTCAGTGAATGTTTTAGGTCCATGTTCAGAATCCATACTGAAACAGGAAATATCTGGACTCATTTTTTGGGCTGTATATCATTTATTGGAATAGCAATTTTTGTTCTCACACGTCCATCTAATCAAATTCAATGGAGGGAAAAGATTGTGTTTGCTATATTTTTTGCAGGAGTCATTACATGTTTAGGAATGTCCTTTGTCTTCCATACAGTTTATTGCCGTTCGGAAAAGATTTCCAAGTTATTCAGCAAATTAGATTATTGTGGGATTGCCTTTTTAATTATTGGATCTTTTGTGCCATGGTTATATTATGGATTTTATTGCAGTTTTCAACCAAAACTGATATATACGGTACTTGTGATTGTCTTGGGAACTGCTACTGTTATTATTTCGTTGTGGGACGCATTCAGTGAGCCAAGATATCGTTCATTAAGAGCAGGTGTCTTCGTGGCATTTGGTCTGAGTGGTGCAGTTCCTGCTATTCATTACTTAATTATAGAAGGGTGGTTTCCTACCTTTTATACAGCACCATTTGCTTGGTTATGTTTAATGGCTGTGTTGTACATAACAGGTGCGATTTTTTATGCTCTTCGAATGCCAGAAAGATTTTGTCCGGGGAAATGTGACATATGGTTTAACAGCCATCAAATATTCCACATATTAGTTATTGCAGCAGCTTGTATACATTATCATGGAATAAGTGAAATGGCCATAAATAGATTGACAAGGGGAGACTGTACATGAAGATAAAAGCATCACAGATATATTTTTATTAATTATTTGATATTAATTGCTACAATTATTAATTTTTTTTACATTTTTTGAAGTGGAATTCAATTTTAACGTAACTTCGTGCTTGTTTTTCTTTTCATATTGATATATCTCAAACAAATTTATTTTATATCTATTATTTAATGAAATTTTTCACAAGGAAAAAACCGTAAATCACCATAAGTTTTGTAAATTTTTATATATTCTGTGACTGTGAAACATCTAACCTGTGTGCCACGTTTCCGCATTATTGTGAAATGTGCAACATTTGTCTCATATAAAAATAAGTCTTTTAGCTATAAGTTGTGGCTGTATTTGTATTACTATATGTTCTAATTCTGTAAGTTAAAAAAAATGTGAAAGTGTGTGTTAGTAATAAATTGTGAAAAAAAGAATGCCTTCTAATTTTTAACGAATTACTCAAATGAACAACTAGTAATAACCATAAACTCTTGAACATGAATTTAAGAACTATTTATTACTTACATAGCAGCTTAAACTTAGTATTATCCACACCTCTAAAAAACATTTTCTAAAAAAACAAACCACAACGTTGCCACATAGTCGGAAGCTTAAGTCAAACAAAACAGAAAAAAATTATAAGTGGCTTGTCGTTAAGGCTGAATTCGTAAATTTTAAATATATGAAAATTAAAATTTGCGCATTATATCATCGACCAATTTCGCCAAATTAAAGAGACATTCCCAAATGTTATCAAACAAGATTAATGTGTTTGTAAATGCGTGACAGTTTCCCACTATTGGCTGCATATCACGGTATTTGGCGATGTCTTTTTTTATTGACGAATTGGTCGGCGGTATAATGAGTAAGTACCCCAATTTTTGAGAATTATACCGGCTATCAATAGATCAAATGAAGAGACATCTCCAAATGCCGTGATATGTTCCGCACAAATGTTCCCATGCAAGACAATAATCTTGTTAATAATCTCAGGGGTATACAACTTATTTTGGCTCGCTGCCCACATTGGGAGAGCGGACGATACCGGAGGGCTGCACCTTTTTCAAATGATTGCATTCATCATAGAAAATAATAAATGTGTAAGTTAAATAAAGCAAGTAGTTTTATTCAGCATATTTATTGCGCTAATTGTGTAACGGGGCTTTCATCGCAATTTCAATTAACTGTCCTCTTGGGATTTCTTTGGGACCAGAATGGCAATTCTTTCCAACCAACTCAAGAAGAAGAACGTGAATATGTAAATTAGGAATCATATATATATCAGAAGTTTAGCATTCGCGGGGTCGTTAAGTGGAGTCGCTAGGTGTGGTTACTAAGTAGAAAGGTAGTCGCAAGGTGATATGAAATATAGCCTAGAAGAGGAGTCCTTAGTCTGGGAATCAGCCTAACAATGCCGGTGCAGTTTAACCTAAGTGGGTTCGAGCACAACGGAGTATAGCCGGATTAAAGCTAGAACAGAAGTTATAAGGACGGTAGCTGTTTATCTAGGATATAGTGGTAAGCTTGATAAGTTAAACTTTACGTATAAGGCATTTACTATTGAGATAGTATTTAATCTATAAAGTTAGATTCAGTGGTTAGTTGCGCTATTGGTTGGTAATACATGTCGCGTCTTCTCATTCTTGATCATCCTCCTTAGATTATTCTTGTTGTTGTACTGCGTTTAAACTAAGATCTTAATAAACAGATTTTAGTATGAATGACTTTAGTAGTTCTTCGTTTCTCCCCATAGACACAGGTCGCGCATGGATAGTGTAGAACGGGTGTCCCCATCGGTGGTGACTTCACAATGTACTAAATTCATGTAACGTCACGATCACATGATTCCAGTGAGCTCTTGTGCACGTGCATACGGCGTCATTTGTTTACCGACTATTTTGCTCTTAAACTCTTATAATTTATTATTCTTTTTTTACGTTCAGAAATGACATACTGTGAAGCATATGGATTTTTTTTAAAAAAAGGGTACTTTTAACCTTAAAAACAAAGTGACTTATGCCAATTTAAAAAATAAAAACAACTCAATTACTGGAAATTATTTCTTAGGTCTGGTTGTACATTTTTTCTTGTTTTGAAAATTCTTATTTTTCAATGCTGCGGCTGAAATATATTCAATTACTTTTATAACCTGAAAAGGTTGTGGAATGTCTAACGCAATAATCTTGGGATTTTTTGTTTAAAATTTACATATTTTTAAATAGTGTTATTCGTCATTTAAATTGTATAAAAATATTTGTTTTGTGTGCATCAGATACATTTTTAATTTAATTGGGAATGGATATTTTATGCGACTATTCATTTATATATATATGTATTGTATTCTTTCAATCTAATTTGCAATTCATTGTGCTGTAAAAATAAAATTCATTTTCATCAATGCATAAATATTTATTAATCAAAAACTTTCATATTAACTCTCCAAAAAGGTAAACAATGGTTTAAACAAGTAAACTTTTTTACAAGTATTTTGGAACCATCTATTTATAGATAAATCATATGTTATTCAATAAGAAGAAAAATATATTTAAAACAGAGGATAACTTAATTGCATTTCTGAAATTTACTGCACCTTTTCTGATGATACATTCCCTTAATATTGTATAATTAAAAAAATTAGATCAACATGTTATAGGCACTTTATATGAAGAAAGAAATATTGAATGTGTTATAAAAAATTGTAATGTGCATTTTTAATATAGTACATACTCGCATTAATTTTAATTTGTAAACCAAGTGTCGCATACCAATGTTTATATATTGCGTGTTATTTTCAGAAAAATTACACTTTTTTGCATTTTTTAGATGCTTAATATAGCAAGTGCATTTAAGCTTTCTGTACACATGCATGATTGAATGTAACTTTTTATTTATTTTAATATGCTGAAACAGAGATCTCAGCACTTGCTATAGTAACTTCAACTTAAGAGAAAAGTATTAAAACAGTTTTAATACGTATGTGTGTGTAGAAATAACTCATTATAACTATTTGGTATGTATCGTGTGTTATTTTCATTCAAAATCAAATTCTGTTTCTAACTGATTTCATCTACATCTTTGTTGAAAAACTTTACAAAAGTCTTGGAACTTTTTTTTTCTATTTCATGTTGTTCTCAGTTTTTGAAATCGAAATTAATATTTAGTATACGTCTAAATCTATCTTCTATTTGCGCAATAACTGTATTAATATTGCAGTGCTATAGAAGTAACACCTAAATTCTTCTACCAGGTTTTTTTTTTTGTAACTTGCTAAGTGAAGCACAATTCTATTACAAGAGTTTTTTTTTTATTTTCTTGACATGTATTATTACACAGGATCATATTTACCTCATAATTCTTTTAAACTGAAAAAATTTCCATTATTAGCTGTTCCTATTATTTAATGATATCCACAAAGGTGGAGATTTTATGAAATGCTAAAAATAGAATTACATGTACAACTCTTTGAAATATCAACTTGAGTTGTTGCATTTCCTTACTTATATAAACTTTGTTTCATCAATAATTGAATATGGCAAATAGAACACACATTATAGTCTCCTGTAAATCTTGCAGATTGCGCATTCTTATTATAAGATAAGTGGTGGGGTGAATAATATTCATTTATTGCCCTATGTTGACGCATCATATGTATGCATTCCACATTTTATTTTATTTACTGAAACTTACACGAACTGATTAATAGGTTCTTAATTTCATATTACATAGCTTAAATTAATGTGGAACATAACATTTTGAAAAAAGTTTCTAATTCTAAATGTTATCTGATGTGTAGAGTTCAGAATTTGGAACCTATTATTATATGCCTCATTTTGTGAATCAATAAAATCAGCAGATTGTTGAAATTCAGAGATCTACAATAACAATGTTTACGATAAATTTATATTTTGTAAAGAAATGTCAAGTTTTCACGTGAAAGAATGCATTTTAGTTTTTGATCATGCTTTGTCGCCAGTGCAAAGCATCCGCTGCTCTCCCCGAAAAGGCCGGCCCTTATTACGCATTTTATATAAAATTCAATAATTCGTAATAATGGATAATCACACTTCAAATGCTTCATAATATTGAAAAGTATTTACACTCATGTCCATAAATTAAGGATAATGAAGTGCAGGCAAAGATAGAGAAAGAAGCAAAACAAATTTGACTTATTTGTAAAGTCTATTTATTAAACAAAAGGTAGTAAAGAACAAAAAAGATGCTATATGTTTGACATGATTAATAAAAATTGCGGTTTTGACTCCCTGGAGCAAATTTCAAAAAAGAACCTATTTACAAAAAACAGTATAACATAGTTAGTATGATGGTTAATATGGAGTATGTCTCCCGGACAATGCAATACGGGCCTTACAACGCCTAGGCATGCTGAGTATCAAATTATCAATCTGATCTTGGGGAATATTACACCACTCATCAAGCAATGCCCTCCGAAGTTCCGGTAGACAGGTGGGAGGGGGTTGACGGGCTGCAATTCGTCGGCCAAGCATATCCAACACATGCTCTATTGGATTCAAATCCGGTGAGTATGCTAGTCAATCCATACGGGTGATATCCTTCGATTGAAGGCATTCGTCTACAATGTTTTCACGGTGAGGACGGGCGTTGTCATCCATAAATAGAAATTCAGCACCCATGGCGCCCTGAAACAAACGTACATGTTGTTCCAGAATGACATCCCGATAGATGTGGCCTGTCATCGTTACACTCTGAGCATGCAGGTCAGTTCTGGAACCAAGAATAATTCCTCCCCAAACGAGCCATCCTGCACCACCGTAACGGTGTCGTTCAATGGTGTTCTTTTGGTGGTAACGGGTACCTGGTGCTCTCCATATTAAAGTCCGGCGAGAATCAGACTGTAAACTAAACCTGGACTCGTCGGAAAACATCACACAAGACCACTGTTGTGGTGTCCACAATGCATGCTCTCTACTCCAGGTTAATCGCAGGCGACAGTGAGTTGCTGTAAGTGGAACACATGTGACAGGCTTACGAGCCTATAGACCAATGTGCCCTAAGCGTCTGTACACGGTCTGCCTTAAAACTGTCGTACCGGCAGCTGAAGAGAGCTGACGACACAGGTCTGATGCTGTGCTCCGTCTGTTTCTTTTGGCAGTAACTGCCAAATATATATATACCGGTCCTCATTCGGCGTTGTAACTCGGGGGCGACCTGTGCTGTAACATCTACTCACATTACCATCATCTTGGAATCGTTGCCAAAGCCTGGAGATGAGTCTCGGCGATTCCAAGTTCCTCGGATACTTCCAGCTGGGTACGTCCACATTCCAATCGTCCAATAATTCTACCGCGTAAAAATCATCCAAATGCTTCCTTTGTGCCATAACTATGCGGTTATTGCACTGGAAGGCTTTTAATGCGCTTGTGAACAATTTTACTTCTTTGCCACCATTCCTTATATATTCCTCTCTTACACTCTCGACATTGTTGCGTACTATCCGCGCCATCTAGTGGTTTCCTGTAATTTGCATATTCTTCTTCAAGATGTGTGTGATAATTCTACAGGTGAAATTTTTATTTTAGAGTTCAATTTCTGTGTGATTCTGAATTATCCTTAATTTATGGACATGAGTGTATATGCAACATATTGTAAAAATAAAATTCATTTTCATCAAATAACTGATCGACAATTAAATAAAATATGTGTAGGTAGGCAAACTTGATGTAAAAATAATATATTTTATAGAAAATTGTTATTTTTCATCTCTAAATATATACTGAAGTACAGGGAAAAAAGGAGAAAAGTCATGCATAACATTTTCGATACATATAAATTCTCACCCGTGTGAAGAACGGGTACACCAGCTAGTAGTATACAAGTACAAAGAAAAACATTTAAGAGCTTGATTGACAAATAAACCCCAAAATTACAGGATCATTTTAAATATATGACACTGGTCAGTCATACTATTATAAAGTATGCAATCATGAAGTTATAAAAATTTAATTTTCATCAGATGAATCAAATATTTCATATTATCAACTAAAATATTTATGTACCAAGTTACTCTAAAAAGCTTTCCATTGTAAAACATATGCATCTATAAAATATCTTTAAAAATATCCATAATTACGAGGTATGATAAAAAAAAATTTTTAAGTCAAAATTAATTAACTCAAATAACTAAGAGCTATATCTAAGTGTTTCAAGAACTATAAATAAATATCCCAGCTAACACTAACCAGATAATACTAACTAAGCAGACGAATACCTTATTAGATAAATAAATTAGAATAAAACAAAAATTATATGAAAGAGTTGTTAAAAATATATTTCCTAGCAAATATATATACTAGAATAATGCAAAAAATACAATAATATCATATATTTTTAATTAGATAAAATTAAAACACAAGAATGTTATCAACATACATATAGGAAAACCCACGTTATCAATAAACACGAGTGGATATTGCCGCCGGAATCACGTGATTACTTACTTGGTGCCTGTCTGTCGTGGAGATAGTCCATTGCATGTCATCTATGTCTGCAAGCACATTTAATTTTAGAATCAGTTTAATGAGACCACCTATCATATTTTTAGACAATTTTTGTTAATAAGGAGTGAGAGTGCTTGTTTAAATTCTCATAACACATCCTGCAAGCTTGTCTCAACCAACTTGAATTTATGTTTTACTCTTGTTCATCTTCAGACAAGAAAAACTTTGCTCACAAACACAGGGTGTCCCCGAACGCCATGTACAAACTTGGATGGGAGGCAGA
Source organism: Trichonephila clavipes (assembly GCA_019973935.1). Taxonomy (NCBI): domain Eukaryota; kingdom Metazoa; phylum Arthropoda; class Arachnida; order Araneae; family Nephilidae; genus Trichonephila; species Trichonephila clavipes. Next base: position 86,573 of record BMAU01000783.1, on the reverse strand, counting down.
GAACATCGTGAGGAGCTATAATTACATCGGAAAGGATGGGTGGAAAGCGATAGGTGGCGCTGTACGAGAGCTTGGAAGGTTGGAACATGTGGTTTCCTCATTTCAGACATGGATAGTGTGCGATGAACATGAATTTTTGTATGAACGCCGAGTTGGTGGATATTCACTTCATCTGCGACCTAGCCAACGGAAATAGATGTGTTGCTGTTCGATTGCATGGGGAAAGATATGCAATAAGGTGACAACCGAGGGTGCATCAGAACCTGGCGGAACATGGAACTTTCAGAGCAACGATTAACGACTTACCCGTCAATTCCGAAATGGACCTGATGGCATGAATATCCATCGCTACTGCTACGATCCGTGAAACACCCGGTAATTTCGGACATGTCCGCCAATCCATGTCGCGTGGGTGTCGTGCGTGCATACACCCCAATGACAACAATTTTAATCCCCTCCTGGGATGCTTTTATGTCATACTTTTAATTTATTATTGTTTTTTGTTTTTGTAATAAAGCGTTTTACACTACGTTCTTTATTAAGGCCTTAAGGTCTTTGTGTCTCTTTATTTCGTTAGGGTTACTTTTCCGCCCATGCTTTCCTATGTAATTATGGCTCCTCAGAATGTTCTCTACATTCCCTCCAAGTTTGTATATGGCATTCGGAGACACCCTGTATATGCCGACTAAAATATAAAGATCAATTTCCCCGCAAATTTCTTCTCGCATGGAAATTTTTCAAATGACAAGTAAAAGTCAGTGCCATAACATTAAACATTTTCTTCACACTGAAATCTGACATCATACGAAACATACGAAATTAGGGTTGCCAACTTGGCGAGTTACCTTGAGTGAGTGAGTGAATATTTACGTCGCACTGTTCAGCTACACGAGGGCTTTGCGAGTTATCTTGAACGTTGGCATTTGTTACGATAATACGTAAGCACGGTGACGTCTTTTGATCTGGCAATCTTTTTTGATTTGGAGAAATTGACGGATATTATAATACTTAAATATCAGTATTTACAATCCGAAACAGTTGCTATAAATATATATATATATATATATGAATCATCTACTTTTATTTTATAAAAAAGTTGCTTACGTATTATCGCAACCGTATTGGCGACCTAATGAGTGAGTGAATGAATATTAAAGTCGCACTGTTCAGCTACACGATGGCTTTTGGCAACGAATCTCATGATTCTAAATCTCGGTCAAGAGACGAGGACGACACCTGAGCTGGCACCACGCCTCTCCTAACCACCACACCATACCAACTAGAGGACGTTTGAGCTCTCGACAGATTTAACGTACATTACTCCCCAACACGACGGGTCTTTAGTGGTACTGGACTTGAACTCGTGACACGCCAGACACGATCCGATACCTTGACCACTAGGCTACCGCGGCCGCGATATTATGAGAAATGACGAACAAAGTTTTCAATCAACGCGTACCAAATTTGGGCAATCGGTGTTGCTAACTTGGCAAATTATCTTGAACGTTGGCATTTTTGCGATAGTACGTAAGTACCGAATATTACAACATACCTGCCTGAAAGAAACATAATTGTAGTTGGTGTATGTGTTCAAAACAAGAAAATTCCATTCGATCGTTTGACATTCAAAAAATAGTGTTACGTTTTCATAAATTTTGAATTTCTTTAAAAAACTACATGATAAAAATTTGATTCTTAAAAGTCACAAATATATTCATATATGCAGGATGTCCAAAAATATTTTGTACAAACTTGGAGCGGAGTTAAAGAACATCGTTAGAAATCATTGTCATATAGGAAAACATGGACGAAAATACCACTTCATCGTGATAAATAAAGACATGGGAAGAACAACAGAATGTGTTGTGAAAATTTTTTTTACTCAACCAAAGTGTACATAATGTGTATAATCACCACAGAAAGTGTTTGAAAGTACACTCATTGGCACTGACATCCAGAGGCAGATTAAGCGGCTGGCGGACCTAGGGCCCCAAGTTTAGTCTATTCTAGTTATAAGTTAAACGAGCAACAAAAAGATCTTGTATCGATTTTGTATTGGAGATTTAAAAATATGTTAGTTAAAAGTACTAGCTTTTTAAAAAGATCATTTAATATAGTATCCATAATAAGGTACTAAGTACTAAGGCACTCCGTACTAAGGTAATCTGTAGTAAGCATATTATTGTTAGCTTGAATAAGGTTTGAGTAATTAGAATAAAAAAAATAATAATTGATGTTAAGTATACACACTCTCTTTTTATCTTCAATCCCTCCCAAAAACTAATGTTAAAAATCCGCATTATATATATATATATATATATTGTTATGTTCATTATCTATTATTTCTTGTTTTTGATGTATAATACATATATATATATATATATATATATATATATATATATATATACCCTGTGCCGCACAGTGGGCAGTTTTCCCAATCTGGCGCACGGAAATAATTTTATGGTTTTAAAGTCTTCATAATGATTTACAATCATAGTAATTAATGTAAATTGGGTATTCTTTTCTGTTTTTTACTAATAAATAAGGTTAATAGGGTCTTAACTAATTTATGTCAAGTTTGAATTTGATCATGAATTGCGAAGGGTAACTAGTTTTTAAGCAAGGATCTAAGGATATTAACGGAAACAGTAATTTACACGTGGGAAAATATATACAATAAATAGTGTGACAAGTTAAAAAAATTAAATTTAATAATTGTTAAAGATTAAACAAATACAATCTGTTACACTTATTGGTAAACTAATTTAAATTTTGCAAAGCTAGCAATGAAATTTATGTGTCGAGGAGGCATAAAGACGAAAAACAGTTTCTTAAAATTGGCCTTTAATAATCAATCATAAAGTCACTGTGCTCGTTACTGGAGCGATAAAAAAAACAATAAGTTCAAATATCAACATTACCAGAGACATCCGATTCGAACCGTCTTCTAATATTGTAAAATGAATTTCTAATCTGAAAATGGTGATGCAACCTACAGTTGCATTGCCAACCAGCCGTTCTATCCCTCTAAGAGTTAAACCACTCACACACTTCTTAGATTTCTGTTTCTCCTTCCCTCTTGAAAAACTAAAATGAGCCGAGTTTAAATACTCGCTCGATTTGCATTGCAGTTGCTGCCAACCACAAATCACGAAACTCAAAAAGATCTGGTTCGAATCGGTGTGCTTACTTTCATTGAGATCATGGAACGGGATTGGAAAAACAACACAAGGAGATCATAAAAATTTGGATCCGATTTTTTTTAAATGTCTAACAATCGGTCCCCTTTTTTCCAATCTCGCACCATTATCTCTTACAAATCAGTAAATTAATTTTAATCACATGTTATACAATTTAACACAAAAATACATTTTATTCACAATCTTTATTGTAATAAACAAACTAATATTTTAATCTTAAAGAAACAAAGTCTTATTCTCTAAAAAAATTATTTTCTACAAAATTCTAACAATTTTTCCTTTACCATGGGTTTGGTAAAAATGTTCGCCAAATTATTTTTGGTACCTATATATTTAATTTGGAAAACCTTGTCGTATATCAAATTCCTTAGAAAATGATAACGAACATTAATATGTTTTGTTCTATAATTTTCTACCGGTGACTTTGAAAAACTTATAGCAGCTTGATTATCACAAAACATTACATTTTCACTTAATTCCAAATTTAAACTTTTATTATTAATTACATATCCAGTTGGTTGCTTCATGTAGATTACAGTATCTAAGTTAGCATATAAATAGGCATTAGTGATATCTACTTGAATATGCATCCATTTCCACAAACATACACAGATAGTGAAAAATAATCTTACAATAGTAAAGTTAACAACTGGACTAAATACCTCGTCAAATGACTCTCCTCGTAATTGTGTGTTACCTCGCGCAACTAAGCGGGCCTTGTATCTAACAATTTTATTATTTTCATCATATTTAATGGTATAAAGCCAACGATTTTCTAAAATTTTTATATTATCCGGATGATCAACTAAATCCCAAACTTTACGTTCCTTCATTACGTTAATTTCTTTATCCATTGCATCATGCCATTTAGATGCGTCTCTGGATCTTATCGCCTGTTTGTAACAGTTAGGAATAGTTACTTCAACCATAAGAGCTTCTTGTTGCTCTGACAAATCTGAAAATCCCTGGGATTCGGTATTATCTTTTCTAAAATTAAATAAACTAGGATCATACTCAATATTATGCCTCTTACAGTATCTCTCTATTTCGTTAAAAGATTTCAATCGGGTTGCTTCCCCTTCTATACTATAATATACGTTAGATCCAGTTACTTTCCTACCTATATTTCGAATCCACTTAACCTCTGTACATGGGATCAAGCTATGATTATCGGAAGATACATCTGGTTTTCAGATGTTGAGGGCGTTTCCGTACTTGTCTTTGAAACTAAACGACTCGTTAATGAATCTTTTACTATATCAAAATCATCCTCATCATCATAATAATCAGGAAGGTTTAAATTATATCCAAGGTTACTATTAACTTTCTGTTTAAAATTAATTCCCCTCTTATTTTCATCGAATATATATATATATCTTACATTGATAGTCTCGACTAATTTATTTTCATCTATCAACCATATTCTATGACCCTTAGTACGTTGTGCGTATCCCATCATAATTCCCATTTTCGCACGCATATCGAATTTTTTTCTAATTTGTTTTGGCACACCAGCATATGCCAAACATCCAAAAGGTATTAGATGCAATACCGATGGTTTTCTACCTGAATATTTTTCGAAAGGCGTTTTGTTACTGTCTTTGTGACAAATTCGATTCCACGCATAAGTGAAACAAAGTAATGCTTCTCCCCAAAACTTATGGGGAACTTCACTAGACTTAAGCAATGTTTTGATGCCATCTAGAGCGGTTAAATTGAATCTCTCCGCGACCCCATTCATTTCTGGCGTATATGAATTTGTTACCTCATGCTTTATACCCAGTTCTGTCAAGAAATTATCCATATCCTTATTACAAAATTCTAGTCCGCCATCAGTTCTAACTGCTATTACCTTTTTACTTAGAAAACGTTCCGCTCGTTTCTGAAATCTTATAAACGTATGAAATACGTCAGATTTATTTCGGATGGGAAATACAGTCACTTTTCTTGAATAATCGTCAATTATACTCAAGAAATATTTATTACCGCCTTGGCTTTCAGTTGGCATTGGACCACAGAGGTCCATATGCAACAATTCCAATGGACGTTTTGATCTTACGGCCCCCGTCTTTTTGAATGAAACTCTCTTGGACTTTGCTAATTTACACGGTATACAATGAGTCTCACCATTATCAGTTAAGCGTGGGAGACCTTTTACACTATCATTTTTACTAGTTTTTACCAAGTAATCGTTATTAACATGACAAAAGCGTTGATGCCATATTTCTATTGATCCGTTTTTTGTTTTAGCGGTTACATCACTAAAAAAAACTAATTTCTTTACTCTTTGGTATAATATAATGATCCGGCTTAAAAAAATACAAATTTTCATGGCGTGTCGCCGAGAACAATTTTATCCAGTCTTTATTAAAAACATTAATTTTACCTTTAGTACCCACAAAATGCGCACCTTTACTTTCTAATCTGGAACCGGATAACAAATTTCTTCTCAACTTAGGATTAAATAAAACATCAGTCAAAGTTATTTCATGAAAACTCCCCTTATATTTTACCCGAAATCTAAGTGTACCGATTCCTTCTACGGGACAACTTTTATCTTCCGTTGCTAACGACATTTTCATGTTAGTTATCGGTTTAAGATCAAAAAAATTAACTCTTGCCATTACAAAAATGACTCGTGGCAGCAGTATCTATTACCCAAACACCTTTATCAAACTCTGTGTTAAAAGTTTCATTTACAGTTGAAGGAGATTTTTGTAGAGACTTTTTTCTTTTACAGTTTACTTTAAGATGCCCGTACTTATTACATACATAACACGGACCTATAGTCTTAATAGATTGTTTAACATTTTTAATAGTTTTACAGTTAAATACCTTACCACCTTTCTTTTGGTAATCATTCTTGCCATTTGGATCTCCATGAGCTGCAGCCGTAGCACCAGGTAACGTCTTCGACTTCTTCGAAGTGAAACTGCTCAAGTAAGCATTCTCCGCTTTCTCCACAAATCTTGTTTCATCAACTGAAGACGATTGGCTTCTAATATCAGCTCTGCTTCAATTTTGACAACTCTGAAGTCCTCTTCTTTCCATTTGTAGATTTGTTGCACGGTATACTGGAATTCCTGAGGAAGCCACCTTATTAATTGAAATCCTATGTACAGGTCGTCCAATTTATGACCCGCTTCTTGTAGTCTGGTTGCCGCTGTCTTTACACGAGATATGAAGATTCCAACATCTTCCCCTGGTTGGTATTTTGTTCCAAAAAATTGATCTAATAGCTGAATTACCCTTGCTCTTGTGACTGGTTCGAAGTGATCTTTTAATATCTTCCATGCCGCTACTCCGTCAGTTGTTTCCGTTATCAGATTTTTCAAATCTGAACTGATGTTAGTATAGATCAACGTATAACATCTATCCTTACGAAGTTGTAGATCTAATTTTTCCTTGTATGTTGCCTCTTCATCAGGTTGCTCTGGCTTGGTCTGTATTATAAACTGCCAGCAACCATAATGCATTAAGAGTACTTGCATATCATGCTTCCACGTGTTCCAGTTATGTTGAGTCAACACTGATATCTGGTTGTTAAACTCCATATCTGTTACTCGATTTAGCGTACTAGCAACAGAGTTCATAAAAAATAGTTCTAGACTGGAACAGTATTTAAATAGACAAAGTTCATGGCCTGGTTCAACTGCTTAGCCTGTCTCGACACAGTACATGGACTGGGCCCATAACCAAGTTTGTTACACTTATTGGTAAACTAATTTAAATTTTGCAAAGCTAGCAATGAAATTTATGTGTCGAGGAGGCATAAAGACGAAAAACAGTTTCTTAAAATTGGCCTTTAATAATCAATCATAAAGTCACTGTGCTCGTTACTGGAGCGATAAAAAAACAATAAGTTCAAATATCAACATTACCAGAGACATCCGATTCGAACCGTCTTCTAATATTGTAAAATGAATTTCTAATCTGAAAATGGTGATGCAACCTACAGTTGCATTGCCAACCAGCCGTTCTCTCCCTCTAAGAGTTAAACCACTCACACACTTCTTAGATTTCTGTTTCTCCTTCCCTCTTGAAAAACTAACATGAGCCGAGTTTAAATACTCGCTCGATTTGCATTGCAGTTGCTGCCAACCACAAATCACGAAACTCAAAAAGATCGGGTTCGAATCGGTGTGCTTACTTTCATTGAGATCATGGAACGGGATTGGAAAAACAACACAAGGAGATCATAAACATTTGGATCCGATTTTTTTTAAATGTCTAACACAATCAAACATATCACTGTACATATACCATAAAGGATAATAGGTAGCGATTAAAAGGACTCGGCACCCTTTGAGCATTTTTTTTATTTATGTATTTAAAAATTACATTTTTTAGCATTTCATATATTTATTCAAGAAAATGATACGAGATAAAATTTTTCGCATATTATTCACATAATTATGCAAATTTAATTTCTTCTAAGAAATTTGGAAATTTTTAAAATTCTACTCTTTTTGTGTTAATTAATTTTTTGACATGAAATTTTTGTAATATTTCCGAGGATGTTTTAAACACCTTTAGGGATCAATTTTACATTACCTTAATTAGTTTTGGAGAAAAAAAATAAAATGTTTATATATATATATATATATTGTTACGAATTTTGTGTAAATAGTGTAAATAATTTGTATTTGGCTGTTTAATGCATTTATATTACTCTATGTTATCTTTATTTCATGTTAAAATTGTACTATTCACAAGGAATACCGCCCCTTACGTTATAATGGCGATTCAATGAGAACTTGAGGAAATCTTGGTAGTACAGCCAAGTTGGCGGCCAATTTGGCGACTTTGTCGGCCATTTTAGCGTCATTGGTGACCATGTTGGCGAGTTCGGAACCCTCTGGAGTCTTCTAGAAAGTAGTAGATCTCTCCACTAGTGTCACGTTCAATGACACGAGCGGTTATATTTCTGGAAGTTTCTGTCGCGCATATAACACGATGCTCACCGGTACGGTGATGAGTCTTGATTAAACCAGCAAGTAGTGAGGATTGTTTCGACTAGCAATTAGTTCGTCTGTGCTGGTGAATAATCTTTACGTACGTGTATTTTTATACATTGGTGACTGTGTTTGATTGCTGTTGAAGGTGTGAAGACCTTCGGCTATTTACCCTGTGAATATTGCTGCTGAATCCTGTATTTAAAGAATTGGATTTTCGATAATAAATTCACATCGCTCTTAAAGAACTGTTATTTTCTTTGTGATTGTTTTGCTTAAAATCCTCGAATACAGATCTACGTAACAGTTTGGTGTCTGAAGTGGGATTTTATGCCAATAATAAGAGCGATGGATGAGCAACTGAAGGCTCTGTTGGAAGGCATCAGTGCCTTGAAAAGTGGCCAAGAAGAGACTAAGGAGAGAATGGAGAAAGGCCAACAAGAAATTCAGACAGGTCTGGATGATAAAAAGATTGAGTTAAAGGATACAATGGAGAAAGATTTGGAAAACGTACAGAAATGTCAAGAAGATCTGAGAAATACTTTAGAAAAGAAAATCGATAGCGTGGAAGAAAAAAATGCATTGAAAATTGAAGGAAACATTGCAGTAGTGGAAGAAAAGTTTGCAGTAGTTGAAGAGAAGATAGAAAAGAAAGTAGAGCAAGTTGAAGAAAGAATTAGAGAACAAGGTGAAGAAAAATATGAAGAAGTGGCTGTAAATTTTTAGCCTTATATCACAGAGAGTAGAAGATCTCGAAAAGAAGCTTCTAGTTTCTGGAAATAAGAAAGAAAGCAAGATTTTGGCTTCCTCTCCAGTAGCTGTGTCAACCTCTCCAGCGCCTGTGACTGCCTCAACAATGTCAGTGAAACTGTCGACCTATGACGGAAAAACGAACTGGGAAGTATACAAGACACAATTTTCAATAATTTCGGAAGCCATTGTCTGGACTGTGGGGGTCAAAGCTTATCAGTTAGAAGCATCTCTTAGAGGAGAAGCCACCAAAATACTGCAGACTTCCCGACGCAAAGCGACTGCATTTGAACTCCCTATATAATGCTCTGGATCTACGGTTCGGCCAGAAATACTCCAAGGAATAAGCACGTCTGCAGATGAAAATAAGACTCCAGAAAACCGGAGAAAGCTTGCAGGAATATGCCTCCGAAGTAGAAAGGCTCGCCAACTTGGCTTTCTCCGACTACCCAGCGACTGTGCGAGAAGTAATCTCTTTACAGTATTTCGTGGACGGCCTGAGGGAGAGGGAAATCCAGAAGGCTGTAAGAATGGCAGATGTCCAAGATCTTAAATCTGCCCTGTTATATGCTCTGAAAGTGGAGGCCGCCAATGATGCCAGTTGCAGAGACAGCCATTCCGTCCGAGGAGCTATAGTGACTACAGATGCACCCTGTGAATATCCATGGAGGAAGGAGATTGAGAAACTGAGAGATGAAATTCAAGATTTAATGGCTCAACGTCAGAACCTGAGGAGACATAGAATCACGTGTTGGGTGTGCAGTAGAGCAGGGCATCTGAGAAGTAGCTGCCCTCGAATAAATAAAGAAGATCACAACATCAAGTGCTGGGGGTGCGGTAGAACAGCGCATGTACGAAGTAACTGCCTTCGAGTAAATCAAGAAGATCCTTGTCGTACAAGTGTAACAGAATCAAATAAAGTGTGTAGCAACCGAAAAGGATTAGCAGATGAAAATGGAGACGTCCGTTCGAAAAGACTCTGTTCGGAGAGCAGCAAGAATCTCTCAAACAGCTTGAGAGTCGAAAAGAAATTTGGCGTAAAAGATCCAATAGTCCGCCAAGTTACAGAGCCATCAACATCGGCATTGGAACCGTGGAGTGATGAGAGCGTCCGAAAAAAATCAACTGGCTGATCCTGAAATAAAACCAATCATAGAATTCAAAGAGTCGTCTGACGAAAAGCCCAGCTGGCAAGACATCGCCTCTTTCCATCCTACAACGAAGCGTTAATGGGCTCTTTGGGACTCTCTTCATCTGAGAAATGGTGTTTTGTATCGAAAATGGGAGTCTGACGACGGAAAAATATTCAGGTGGCAATTAATACTTCCCAAAGACAAGAGTTTCAACAGTCCTTAAGGAACTCCATGGCAGTCCAACTGGAGGTCATTTTGGTGTTATGAAGACCTGGCAAAAAGTTCGTGAGCGCTTCTACTGGAACAATGTGCGTAGTGACGTGGAAAAGTGTTGTGACACATGTGATCCCTGTGATGCACGCAAAACTCCCAGGAAACGCACTAGAGGAAGAGTGCAGCTGTATAATGTGGGAGCTCCTTTCGAACGAATAGCTTTTGACATCCTAGGTCCACTTCCGAGATTGTCAGAAGGCAACAACAACATCCTGGTTTTCATGGATTACTTCACTAAGTGGCCTGAAGCCTATCCTATTCCCGACCAAGAGGCCTCAACTGTTGCAGAGGTTTTAGATCAACACTGGATCTCACGATTCGGAGTCCCTCTACAGCTACACTCCGATCAAGGGAGAAACTTTGATTCTGCAGTTTGCAAGAGACTGTGTGAAATACTCGCCATCGACAAAACCAGGACAACAGCTTTGCATCCTCAGTCTGACGGCATGGTAGAGAGGTTCAATCGAACCATCCTGAACAGCCTCTCTCTCCTGGTATCCAGTAATCAACAAGACTGGGACAAGAAATTGCTATTTTTCCTGCTTGCCTACAGGAGTGCCGTTCATGAGACCACCAGCTATTCCCCATCCCCGATGCTCTTTGGATGTGATCTTCGTCTGCCTGCAGATCTTCTGTTCAGCCGGCCGCCAGATGCACCCTTGGCGCCTGAGGAGTATGTCGAGAAACTCCAGGCACGGATCGAGGAAATACATCATCTGGCTAGGGAAAGAAACGGCTTGGCTTCCGAGAAGATGAAAACCCGATACGACGCAAGAGCAACCAGACACGACTTCCATGAAGACGACAAAGTGTGGTTATGGAATCCGAAACGTCGCAAAGGACTCTCTCCGAAGCTGCAGACCAACTGGGAAGGTCCTTACACAGTCCTAAAAATACTGAATGACGTTGTGGTGCGGATACAGAAATCACCACACTCAAAAAACCGAAGGTAATACATTATAATAGGCTAGCTCCATATCTTGGCCAAGATGAATAAGATCCTTAAGTTCAGACCATGGTCATTAATTATTTTGTAAATAATGTAAATTATTTCTCTTTTCTAATTCCTTAGTTTTATTTTAATATCGGAATTTATGTTTTCATCTCTTCATGTGCTTTGAATTTATCTGTATTGTATATACTGTGGAACACATTTGTTACTTTATGTGATTATTATGTGAGTAGTTTGCCTGTAAATAGATACCTCTTACTCAAGGATTGTACTGCCCAGGACGGGCAGTCTTTGAGGAGGGGGCAGTGTTACGAATTTTGTGCAAATAGTGTAAATAATTTGTATTTGGGTGTTTAATGCATTTATATTACTCTATGTTATATTTATTTCATGTTAAAATTATACTATTCACAAGCAATGCCACCTCTTACGTTATAATGGCGATTCAATGAGAACTTGGCGAAATCTTTGCGGTAGAGCTAAGTTGGTGGCCAATTTGGCGACTTTGTCGACCATTTTAGCATCATTGGTGACCATGTTGGCGAGTTCGGAACCCTCTGGAGTCTTCTAGAAAGTAGTAGATCTCTCCACTAGTGTCACGTACAATGACACGAACGGTTATATTTCTGGAAGTTTCTGTCACGTATATAAAACGATGCTCGCGCCGGTACGGCGATGAGTCTTGATTGAACCAGCGAATAGTGAGGATTGTTTCGACTAGCGATTAGTTCGTCTGTGCTTGTGAATAATCTTTACGTACGTGTATTTTTAAACCCTGGTGATTGTGTTTGATTGCTGTTGAAGGTGTGAAGACCTTCGGCTATTTACCCTGTGAATATTGCTGCTGAATCCTGTATTTAAAAGATTGGATTTTCGATAATAAACTCATATCGCTCTTAAAAGAACTGTTTATTTTCTTTGTGATTGTTTTGCATAAAATCCTCGAATCCGGATCTACGTATTCAATTTACAGCAAAATGGATCCCTAATTTTGTTCCATGCATTATAGATAAGACACAGGGAAAACATGGAAGTGATTGGTAAATAATTTTGGGAGAAGTGGTATTGAAATGCGAAAAAACTAACCGAGAAAAACCATTTTAAAGTTTATAATTCTTAAAAATTAATTAGTATAAGCTTAAATAAATATCAAATGCCACACTAAAATATTAACTATATAGTTTCCTTAAAAATAATAAAATATAATATAAATCTTACTCCTCCGAAAACCACGCATTATTCGACTTGAAGAACTTTTTAATTCTACGGCAACTCATCCATTTTCCACCTACAAACGAGCAGGAATTTTTAACAATTTTTCTAAATTTTAATTGCTGCTGGTCCTCATATTTATCAAAGTCCTTTGTAGTCCTAACTGAACTCAAAACAATATAAGTTTTGCGCTAGTGTCTTGCTCTTCCTTCCATACATTGAATAAGGCACGCCGAAAAAAACCATCAGCCAACGCAGAAAAAAAATCATAAGGTAGTAGCAGGTAGTAGCAGCTAAATTTGGCATTAAATTAAAGGTCGATATCTACTCTATGTGACTTAAGTGTTACTGTGATCAATCCGTGTCAATCGCAAAAGTTCTACTCCAATAAACACAAGAAATCGACATATGTTAGTAGGAATTACATGCTGTGCTAAATGTTATGTTTTTACAATTTTTAATCAAACTTGAACGTAATTTGAAAGTCAAATCAAGAAATTACTTTTCCATGGTATGTATTTAAAAAAACCCACTTAAATCTGCAAAATCTTTTTCAGACGAAACGATTGAACTTCTTACTGGAAAATGACGCTCGCAAGTGTTTCTTGTTGCAAAAAGAAACCCGATCTAAACCGCTGATTGTAGAATATTTCTATTCGCGTACTGACGAAAACTGTTTACCGCATGGCTAGGGAACCTATGAGGTCCATAGATAGTGGGTGGTTTTTTTATTTAGCTCAATTTCATTTTTTTGATTTTCCGAGCGCTAGATTGGGAAAACTGCCCACTGTGCGCCGTGTAGATTTTTCTTTCTTGAGTATTAAATATTATGTTGGTCTTGCCGCGCCATACTTGAGGACACTTGGTACTAGTTTCTTTTTATTATTTCTTTTAGCACCTTTCAAACAGTACACATAAAACCTAATATCTAAAACACAAACGCAAACAGGCGAAAGCAGGCAGTGACGACTACATGGGGAATACAAGCAGACAAAAAGTCAAAGAGAGAGTGAGCAAAGAACTTTCACTTTATATACCGGCTGAGAAGGTCGCATGACTGGAGCGAGTTTTTGATGCAATGTTACTATTCGATTATGATTAAAATTAATTCGCTAGTCCTGAACCAAAGAATTAAAAGTTATTTAAAAGGATACTAGGGGAAATTATTACATTCCCCCCTCCGTAAGACGCATGTGTGCGCAAGGGCCCTTGACACACACAAGCATCTTACAGAAATATTAAATTTAAAAATTTTGAATTATATATTACTTTAAAAAATATATATATATATCCCCCATCACTTAAACCGGTGATGACATAAAATGATCTCCAACATAGAAATTAGATATTATAAAAATATAAAAACAAATATACACCGTTAAAATTTTAAAATATGGGTAAATTCAAATAAAATTTGAAGTGTATTAGAGTTCAAAATGTTCCCATTTTCTTGAGTGACTGAAGTAACAATGTTTACTCAATTAAACGTTATATCATAAAAATACACAATATCAAAAATAAAAACAATAAACACTTGAAATGGAATGAAAACAGAAAATAAGATTCAAAATAATTGTAAATATAAAATATCAAAATATCATCAATGACAAACACCATGGAAACATCTAAGTTTGTTTCGAAAATAAAAATAGTAGACTTCTTTTTCTAAAAGTAAACTTAATAATCTTAATGGTAGATTATTAAGAAGGGGGGATAAATTTAAACTCCCCCTTTTTCCATCCAAGAGTACATACTTCTCCAAAACTAAAACAGAATAATAGATGAAAACAGGAAAAACTCTGAACTGGATTGGAAGAAGGACCCCATATTTAGTACATTTATAAGAAATGTAATCATTTCTTATTATGATAATTTCACAACAATGTTTAAAAAGAAGAAAAAAAATCTTAAGAGTGGAAGGAGGATATATATATATATCTTAAGAGAGAGTTCACCTAATAGGGGAAAAAGGACAATGGTTTGGGTTTATGAAGGTGTGTGTGTTTTTAGTGTTATTATTACTATGATTATCATTCATGACAATTTTAATTCTTCGGGAGGATAATAAGTTCTCAATTTTGAAATGTGAGCGATTTCAGTTGGTTTTTTAGTTAAAGCATTGGGTTTGGCTATTTCATAATTCACATCTGAAAGTTTTTGTACTATTTCTTAGTGGCCTGAAAAAACTGGGCATATTTTTCTAAGATTTGGATAGTTAAATACCTCATAGATTACAATTTCACCAGGTTCAAAAGGAGAATCAATGAAACGAGCATCATATTTAATTCTGTTTTTCTCATGATATTTTACGGTATTCTCTTTTGCTAATTCTCTGGCTTCTTCAACTTGATTTTGAGTTAATGGAGGTGTATATGGTGAACTGCCAAATAACTAATAGGCTGAAGCGAAATTTTGTGACTGAATGAGGTGTTAAACTAAATTCACTAATTACTTGTTCTAAAAAGTAAAATATTAATACAAAAGTAAATAGATACAAACACAACGTCTTTCCTTTATTTTGTTTTCGTAAATTGTAAGGTTATAATTAAATTGAAAACTTTTAATTTCTCCAGATGTATATTGAATTTAACCCTTTGCGCACCATGTAACGACTAGAGGATACATGTTATGTATAGGGAAAATACTATTGTAGCCTCATGCGGATAGATGGCTTATTTAGGTGTACAACCAGTGTAACCACCGCAGGAAGCATTATAAAGTAGATTTTCGTTTATTGGGATTGTATAAAATTACACTAGTTAAGTTACAAAATGTCTGAGTCAAAAACATCCGAAAAAAATAAAAAAAATTGGAATTGAGATTGAAAATTTTTGTTAAATTGCTCGAAATGTTCTTTGGAACAAAAATTTTTCCCACTAGCGTTTCATTAGTGTATTGTCATTTTTGTTCCAGTTTCCTATTCTTTTTTTCGTCGCAAGTAGATAAATCCGTATCAGAGTCACTGTCTTATTCATCAGTTTCCGGCAAATATTTTCATTCAGTTTCACTTTCGTTGAAATCTAACGAAGAAGTGAAGGTTAAAAACATAAAAACAGTTAAACAAACTTCAGAAAGCGAAACGAAGCACGAACAAACGTGGAATCTACAGGACAAGGATGGCGACCCTTTTTGGATCAACGTGCCATTTTTTCTAAAGAAGTGTTTAATGTGGTACAGACATGCCGTCCAATAATTTTGACTTCTGATTATTGAAAAAATTATAAAACTAAATACTAACAACACAAAACTCTATTTACTACGAAAAAAATACCTTTTGCACTGTATACTTATAAATGTTTTAGTTATATGTGTATTCAAATTAAGGAAACTTTAGTGTGACTTCTATTATTGCAGACTATGTAGATGACAAATAACTTATATTAGGATTGTAAGATGTTATTTTTTTGAAAATATACTGAGCTTGATTCATTTTTAAAATGGTTTCTAAGCAATTGTTTTTGCTGTGGATCACTTTTTTGACAAGAGAATTTGTGATTTGTTTTAAAAGGCCATTTTACAGACGATGTTCTGCATAACACTATTCCAAAACATAAAACACACACCGTTCTGTCACCTTTACTAATCATGCTATTGTAACGTTTGAAAGAATAACGGTAGCGTATTCTTGGTTAATTTAAATATTGAATTTATTTACGTCACAACTATTGAATATTATTTACTGAATTATACATTGAAGTTATTAAACTTAATTAAAGATTGTTAGCGTCCAATAATTTGTGAGAGGAGGAATCGTTTGGCCACCGCTCCCGAGTAAGTTCAAAGCATCTCTCCTCCATCCTCCGGTCGGCGGGGTTCAATTCCTAGGGGATCAAAAAAGGGGTTGCGAGGTCGGTCACGCCGCAACCTTTTATCTATCTGCAACTGGTGTAAGTGTCGGGTCCACCAAAGACGCCGATCCCCGTTGGGAGTTACGACGTTACACCATGTTTATCGATCCACTAAGAAAAAGGGCTGCGGTAGCCCAGTGGTTAAATCCAACCATGGCAGGCATGTCATGAGTTCGATCCCAGTACCACTAAAGACCCGCCGTGTAGGGCAGCGATGCACGTTAAATCTGTCGAGAGCTGAAACGTCCTCCCGTTGGTGTGGTGTGGTAGTTAGGAGAGGGGGTGCCAGCTCAGGTGTCGTCCACGTCACTTGACCATGGTTCAAAATTACGTGGTCCGTCGCCAAAAGCCCTCGTGTAGCTGAACAGTGCGACGTTAATATTAACTCACTCACTCGATCCACTAAATTTAAAACTCTCTGTTACACTTATATCTTACACTTTTTGTTCTTTTTCTGAACTATAACCGCGTTAAATAACAGTTGAAAATCGTAGATATAACACAGATAAACTTTAAAATACAGTTGTGTCAATGAAATTGACTATGCAGACAAGCTTTACATCATAAGTAATTGTAGTCTGCGACGTAAATAAGGCAAGACAATGACAAACAAGTGTGCTCCTCGCCACTCCGCAACGGATCATTGGCGTTTGTTTATAATTCTTCATAAAAACCTTGAAATAAAATGCAAATGATTTTGATCACTGGCGGGCCAAAAATATTGTGTCGCATGCCACTGATTCACCATCCTTGCTATAGGAGAAAGGAAATGTGTGTCGTAACGCCAAGATCAGTATCCCAAAAATCTGGGATTGCACGTATGCTAGGAAGTGCAGTCTGGAACGCTAGGGACTAAATACTCCCATGTCTTTGGTAATATTAACCATATTAGATATTTTCATACAGAACATTTCGCAAAAATCATTTTTGAGACGCCTTTGTTAAGCCTCGATCCATAGTGCGCCGCCAGTGCCGCTGATAAGCAAACAAAACCCCTTTTCTTGTGGTATTTTCTTGTGGTAAACTCTGCCACGAATTTTGCTATGAAATGAAGGATGTGTACAAATAGTAGACGTTAATGAACTATGCATCAACACACTGTTAGCTTGCATTCTATTTTTCTGAAACTGACAGGTTCACTCATCCACGACTAGAGATGTGGGAGGAAGGGAAGGAAGACTAGCCATATCAAAAATTACTCAATTTATTTGTCACACAATTAACAACACAAGTTCAAGCAATCTAAAATAAGCGATGCGCCCAATTGAAGCAATACTTAGATAAATAACGAGGTACGTGAAGTATGAGAAGACTTTGAATAACAGTACACTTGCTTTGGGTTCGAATCTACTTTCCTAGCCATCTAATCTCCAAGGTCCAATCGTCACTTTATTAATTACAATTATCAAATATCTACGTAACACTATCAATTTGATTAATATCCGATTGGCTAGCAATCTATTCTATCTCTATCACTTTCTCTCTCTCTTTATCTTGAAAGCCTAGACTATATATAGCAGACCTAATTTAAATAATCACGTTCTCTTCTTCAGAGGGTTCGCTGCAAATAAAATAGTTTTAAGAGACCAAAGATTTCCCAAGAGGACTTGTTATTAGGAGGGACGTGGATTGAGCCGTCACAAACCATACCATGTTATAGATAAATTGGGACTTATTTTGATTTTTCAATAACTGTTTAAAATTCAGAATATTTAGTTCTACTTATTATAAGTCACATTTGAGTAATTCGTAAAAAATTTTGCTTGTCTGATGGAATTATATGCGGCCTGCGGCCGCCCTTGTCTTGGCCGCCCGCGTGCTGGGCCCTCGCTGCACACCTGCTAGAATAGGCCCTTGGCAGGATCTTATGTGCACGAATTGATCTTCCGATCATATACAGTATATGTTCGCTGGGATTCAAATTTCCAAATCTTTCCCTGGAACAGTTCAAAATATTTCTGAATCCAATCGCGAATTATTTTGGCTTCGTAAAATGGCAATTGTCATTGACATTTTATTATTATTTGAGTATGTGAACGCTACAAATGTTTCCAAGTAGTTAAACATAACCATTCCCAGCCAATTATTGGTTCAGTTGCACCAGATGGCCTTGCCCATGCTATGTAAAAACAGTTTATATCATCATTATGGAATTCCCACCCAGCTTGCTTACTGCCTTATTGAAAACTTGTGTCCGTGATCTCATGCACCACCCTCGAATCTTAAAATTGGTTTTTACCAACTGGATTTGGGACTTATTTGACTAAGCAATATTTTTTCTCTCATCTAGTATCCAACCGATATATGTTCACTTGCCCACAAAAATCATTGAATCCCCAAATAGTTTCTGTAATGGAATATCCCCTGGGTCTACTTCGAACTAGCATTCCGCCTTCTAACTCAGTTAATTTTTAGTTCACATGAATCACTTCAGTACGAATAAAAGTTCTGAACATTGAGAATAGTGTAGTAGTGTCACGTGACTTTTATTTAATTCAATTAACTATTTTGCACATGTCATTTTGTTGTATTTCATAGCTGGTATAACCGTTCTTCACACGGGTGAATTGAAAAATTAAACAATCCACACATTGAACGATAAGGAAGTTTTTAATAAGTAAATGTTACGTGAATTGCAAATTAAACAAAAAAGAAAAACCTTTTTCCATATCTCATCTGAACAACCCCCCCTCATATTTGTTGAATTTTAAGTCTGTTTATATAATAGCTGATAAAAAGGATTTTTTTTTACTTATAACGCCCCTAACTCTCTTGTGTCTCGATTTTTGAAAACACCTTCCTCTGGTCAGCAAAAGTAATACATTGCCACAAATTTTGTATAATGAACGCTTAAAATAGTGTAAATAATTTATCTGAATGTGTAGTTTGTTAATATTACTTTATATCGTATTTATTTTATGTTAAAAATATAATATTCGTAAGGAACGCCATTCCTTACTTTATAATGGCGATTCAATCAAAACATAGTGAAATGTTGGCGATAGAGCCAAGTTGGCATTATTTTTGGAGACCATGTTGGCACACAACTTGGCTATTTATTGAACGGTGCAGATGTTGATATGCTGTAGCGCCACCTGGTGGGGAGCTGCAACAAAGAGAATAGCACAAAAAAAATACATATACATGCTAATTTTCATAGTGATCGATTGAACGGTGTTGGAGTAAAGCGAGGTCATATATACAAACATCCATTTATACATATATACACACACTCTCATATATATATATGTATATACACTGCTGGACAATTGCTAAGGACGGATAACACTATCATCCATAGCAACCACAAAATGAAAGGAAGCAAAATGTGGAAAATTAGAATAAGTGCGGGATATTAGTAAGAAGTATGAGTATGCAAATTTTTTTCCACGTCTGTTCATCACGTGATAGCGTTCATAAGAGCTTTAAAGGTTTTGACGCGTGTGGACAGTTGTTGTTTCAAGTCAAAGTTTTACAGGAAACATTTAATAGACGAACTTAAAATTTTTGGCATGTCTTCCCGACATCACATAGATGATTTTATGCGTGGCCGAATTATTGGAAAGATCGAAGAAGGGCGAAAAATAACAGATGTTGCCAGGGAGTTCGACATCGCTCACAGCGTTGTTTCACGGCTGTGGAAGTCATTTAAAACTACTGGAATGTGTAGTAGACGGCACGGGGGAGGTCGTGTTAGAAGTACGACACCTGCAGAAGACAGATATATCGTCCTATCAGCAAAAAGGAACAGGCGCACCACAGCTCAGCAGGTGGCAAATCAGTTTCTTGCTGCCTCAGGAAAGCAGATCTCCCGAAAAACTGTTGCCAGACGTTTGAGGGGAGGAGGACTATACGCACGCAGACCTGTTGTGTGTGTCCCATTGACCAGACAGCACCGTACTGCCCGTTTGCAATGATGTCGTGAGCATCACGATTGGACTGAACAGGACTGGGCATGCGTACTATTCTCAGATGAGAGTAGGTTCAGTCTGTCATCGGATTGTAGACGCCAACTGATCTGGCGTCAGAGTGGTACTGCTTATCGTCCAGAAAATATCCAGGAAAAGGACCGATATCCGACATGCAGTATCATGGTGTGGGCCGGCATCATGATCAATGGCCACACGTGCCTACATGTGGTTGCGAATGGGACTATGACGGGCCAACGATACATTGATGAAGTTCTACTTCTTCATGTTCGTCTTTTCCGTGGTGCTTTCGGTGATAAATTTGTTTTTATGGACGGCAACGCAACATGTCATCGAACACTCGCTGTTCAGGATTGTCTAGACAGCGAGGGTATTCAACGTCTCGTATAGCCAGCGCGTTCTCCAGATCTAAACCCCATTGAAAATGTGTGGGATGCTTTGGGGAGGCAAGTTGCTGGTCGAAACTATCCTCCGACAAACAAGAACACCCTCATCCGTGCACTCACAGAGGAATGGGATAAATTGCCTCAACAGCTGCTGGATAATGTTGTGCAAAGTATGGTACGACGTGTGGAATGTTGCATCACACCACGGTGGACATATCCCGTACTGATACCTTTCTTTAAGGTGCCTGCTGACTTTTAGATGCATTGTTCCATTTCTCCGTACGCAGATCAAATGAACATTTTTTTTTCTTTAAGATGTTTCACAGCTTTTGTACTTTCCAGAACAATAAATATTCTTTATTATAATGTCTGAACAGTGTGGCAACTATATTTTATCCTACTAGGCCTCATGTCTCGCTTAATGTTATGCTACATAGCAATTTGTGATCCGTCATAGCAATTGTCCAGCAGTGTATATATATATATATATATATATATATATATATATATATATATATATATATATATATATATATATATATATATATATACACTTGCTGGTATACCCGCTCTTCGCACTTTTGGGTGAACTGAAAAATTAAACAGCACAGATCGAAGAATAAAGAAGTTATTAATAAATTAATTTAATAAAAAGCTTTTTGCAAATCTCAGCTGAACAAAAAAAAAAAAAAAAAAAAAAAAGAAAGAAAAAAAACACCTTTGTTAAATTTTAAGTCTGTAGATCTAATAGCTGATAAAAAGGATTTTTTTTATTTATAACTCCCCGTAACACTCTTGACGGCCGATTTTTGAAAATACCTCCCTAAGCTGATCTCTGCTCAGCAAAAGTAACACATTGTTAAAAGTTTTGTGTAATGGACGCTTAAAATAGTGTGAATAATTTATGTCTGAAAGTGTAATACATTAATATTACTTTCTGTTGTATTTATTTTATGTTAAAATTGTAATATTTGCAAGCAACGCCGTTTCTTAAATTATAATGACTATTCAATGAAAAACATAGCAAAATGTTAACTATAGAGTCAAGTTGGCAAATGCCTTGCTACTTTCATAACTCGAGCTTTATTAGAGCTTTGTAAGACCCGCCGTGTAGGGGCGATGCACGTTAATGCTTTATCTACCGCATTATGATTTACTGCAGTTTTTTTCATGTAATATTTTTTTTTGGATCAGTACATTGAAAATCAAGGGAATGTACATAAACAAAATACTGCACTTTGGGAAATTTAATCCGTTAGAGCTAATAAATTAATTAAAGATATTCCACTGTAAAATTAATTACATACATCGTTCACTTAAAATAAGTAGTCAAATAATTTTCCAAGGTCCTCACTAACATACAAAAACATAAGACACTTAAATTTTGACATAAACTATTTTTTCGCGACAAAAATAATAATCTTTGCAATCCGCTGAAAACGCAATATCTGCTACAACACTATTCGCCTTCCCCGCTAAAATACTCATCATAAAACCCGTGCGGCCATATATCTTGGAAGAGTGGTTTTCAAAGAATATTTTTGCTAAGTATTGGTAGAATATTCCTTATAAGCTGGTGTGGTGTGGTAGTTAGGAGAAGGGGGTACCAGCTCAGGTGTCGTCCACGTCACTTGACCATGGTTCAAAATTACGTGGTCCGTCGCCAAAAGACCTCGTGTAGCTGAACAGTGCGACGTTAATATTCACTCACTCCAAAAAATACAGTACAGTAGTTATAATTATTTTTATACTTAAAAATGCAATATCTGCCTATTCAATTAAAATTATAGCCTTATAATTAACTACTAACCACAAACAAATTTTGAAAATTTGTCCAAATGATGTAGTGTGAAAGAGAAAGTTTGTTTACTTTTAGTACCAGAAGCGATAAAAGTATTTATATATATATATTTTGAAAAAAGATTAATTTCTTACTACCAAATGTGTGCATAATAAAATCTTAAAAAAAATATTCAAATAAAGGGATTTATAATAACCTCTCCCTTCAAAATTTAGTTTTATTCTGAAATAAAAAAAATTAGGGATTACGCTGATTACAGGAATAAATTAGAAGCGAGCGAAACAAAAAGGGTTTCTTCACAAGTAAAAGATAGATATATGCTGTCGTAGGCTTTTTGGAAGCGCACGGCAGAATTGCTTGCAGATGGTATAATTTTTTCCAACTTACTTGACAAATATCGTTACATTTTGCACACTTCACACAATATCTTTATAAATTATAGCTATTCTATAAAGTATAGCCTATTCTATAAATTATAGCCTATGCTATAAATTATATCATATGTATTATTCTGATGTATAAGCAATATTATTGTAAAGTTTCATTAAAATCCATTCAGTTGTTGTTGCGTGAAAGACGACCAAACATCCAAACAAACTTTCGCATTTATTATATATATCTAGATATATTGCGTGAATTAGTTTGAGAGAACTACATTTATTATGTATAATTTCGAGAAATCTTTAATTTAATCTTCGATTGTCAAAAACTTTGTGGTGAGATTTTATTAAAACTCTTTTTCTAGCTCTAGAGAGATACTTATTTTTATTTAATTATTCTTAGGGGAAAAAAGTGAAAACACTGATAACGCACTCTAACTATTTATATACAGTGAAAATCGCTTAACACGAAATTAAAGGGACTGAAATATTTTTTCGTGTTAAAAGTTATTGCAAATAAAAAAAAACATATTCAATAAAATTAACTTTCTTAGGGTACATTTTATTTACATAGATTTGTATCTAATCCTATATTTAATAAAAAAAAATCAATAAAATAAAAACTTAAGGAAATTTAATACAAATTTTTAAGATTTTTTTGAAAAACAAAACATTTATTGAATTTTTGAAAAATAATCTGATATTTTCTTTGTATTGTCTTTTTAGCATCACATAGTTAACAAATTGTTCGATGTCGTCCATTTTGTTACTCATTTTATCATTGGAATGCGTGTCTAAATAACTGCGCATACTTTCCCTGATCCTCATTTCGGATGGAGGAACAGGAGCTGCATTACTCTTTTCCTTTTCGTCGTCCGAATCTGCATTAATGATATTTTTTGAGCATTGAACAAATTCCAAAATGAATTTGTTTGATTCTAAAAAAAAGAATCATAAACAACTTTTTTAGTACAGAATGTCGATTCATTACGAAGGTAAGAAAACCGTAGAAAACGATTGAAAAATTCTTTTCATAAAAACGCATCGATATTGATATTTTTTTATAAAAAAAATCGTCACATATGCAAAATAACGTTATTAAAAAAATTATACGGTGTCGTGGCGAAATAAGTGATCTTTCCGATTCTGTAATTATTTTTCGTCTGATTTCGGTAAGAAGAGGGATCGCAATTTTTAAAACAACGAAAAAGTAGGAACAATTCCTGCTTCCTTCCGACAGTGATTTGGCGCATGCGCAGACCTCAGAGGAAACTTTTTTTCCTTTTTTTTATTTGTTAACGCTTATACAAATTTCACTTCTCATAAAATTTCCATACTGTGGGTTTATATGAAAATCTCTCTCGATTCTCTCTTAAGGTGTAAACTCCAAAAAAGCATTTATGCATGTATTTTTACATTAAATGCATTTTATATACCTATGGGCTTTATTATTGTTGACAAATATGTACTTTTTAAGAGAAAGTTTCTATAAAGATCAAAAATTGGCAACAACGAAGCGCATGAACTGATTACTTGAAAACACGTGATTGCATTTATTACGTAGATATGACGTCACGTGAAGTTAGTCCATTGTTTTAGTAAACTACTTGACTAATTCCCCCAAAATTTGTCTGCTCTGGTTATTCTATTTTTGTTTAAAGAATGAAATGAAATTAAAACATACTTACAGATGGCTAAGACTTTCCAGACAACTAGTTTCACTTTCAAAAAGAGTATTGAATCCTTTTAGTAATTGAAATAAACAACTGTTAATTGTAAAACAACTTTTACTCGTACTTGTACTCACATTCATTTATTATGTATTTGAATACGATCAAGAATAAATGTCGAATCCTTCAGAGTCTGTTTAAACAGAAAATCGGAGAAAATTTTGTTCCATAATCTTATCTGTGGACAGATCAGCTGGAAGTTTCAACAGCTTTAATGATATCGTGCTGAACATGACTTTAAGGTACATATTATGATAAGATTATTACCTAAAGATGATCTGTTAAAGAGTATTGAAAATACGAAACTATTTGTCGTATTTTCTTAAGAAACAAATCATCTTTAATAAAGGGATATTTTTTGGTCTTTTGAATGTAACTGTAACAGAAATTAAATAATTTTTTCTCAACGGTTGAATGAGCCTTCATTAAAATTAACTTTAATGAGCTTTTTATGAAGATGAACTGTCTATATTGATTAAATTTATTCCGAGATTAACAAGTATATAAATCTTATACTGAAAAATAAACTGTAATTTTTATATAAATACAGGGTTGTCAGGAATGAATGACCCGATTGCAAAATTTAATAATTCCCAGATGAATAAACAGAAAATAATAATTAAGATGCCATTATAAAGATACAATATGAAAATTTTTTCGTACGTAACGTTTCTTGACATAAAATAAAAAATTTTCACAAGTGTGCAATATGCGATTTCCTTTAGTCTCCCGTATAATATCATTGCGAACCTGGTAGTCCTGGATTTTTGCCTTTACACAGGCATCCAGTTTCCTGGAACTGCTTATACCATCTTCTTATACTCTTAGATGTCGGTGCATTTCTATGGTACTTTGTCCGAATTCACGCTGATTATTGACAGACTTTTTGCAAATGAGAGGTCATAAAATGCCTTTTCATTTCTGTTCACTATTTCAAAAACATCTTGATTACAACATCGCTGCCCACCTATTGGACAAAAACAATGTTACAAACTCAAACTTTCATATTGTATCTTTACAATGACTTATTGATGATCATTTTCTGTTTATTTATCTGGGAATTATTAAATTTTATAATCGGGTCATTCATTTCTTTTGTTGTTATAATAGTGAAGCTCACACAAAAACAGAAAGGAAATAATTTATTGTAATAATCTTCCATTTTTCACAATCCTAAGCCATCCATTTAAGTTTTAAAATTAAATCCTTCAAAATATATTAGGTTGGGGAACCAGATTTTTTTTTTTTTGGTAGAGGCTGTAGTGATCGATATCTCCTAAAATACCGATCAAACAATTTTCAAATTTATGCTCGCTGGAAAAGTGATAATTTCCACTACAAAAATTATTTTGCTGTTTTTTGTTTGGTCCATTCAGTTGTGAGTCACAGGATGTTAAAAATGGAAGTCAACAAAGAGAAAACTCAGTATATTTTACAGTTTTTCTTTGAAAAAGGCCTAAAATGCAAGCAATGCAGCTGAAATTGTGAATGGTGTTTATGGCCCCGATACTTTAACAGTCAGTTACGTGCAATTTGGGTTTCGTCGATTTCGTTCAGGTATGCTCGTCATCGAAAATGTCGATAAAATCACAGAAATGATCGAAGTTGACCAGCATGTTAGTTACTATACCATCACCCAGGAGCCAGAAATTCCACCATAAAACAGTTTGAAACCATTAGCACAAAGCTGGATTGAAAAAAGAAACTTGATATTTGGGTGCCACACCAGCTAACTCTTTATCTACCGACAGTACTTATAAGTACCACTCACTTTAAAACAATATAGAATAATCAATTTTACGAATATTCTGACAATACTTAGCAGGAATATTCTTTGAAATCTACTCTTCCAAAATATAGGGCAGCACGGGTTCTATGATGAATATTTTAGCGGGGAAGGCGAATAGTTTTATAGCAGAAATTGCGTTTTCAGTTGACGACGTTTTCAGCGGATCGCGAAGATTGTCATTTTTGTCCCCAAAAAAATAATTAATGTCAAAATTTAAGTGTCTTATAATTTTTTGTATGTTAATGAGGACCTTAGCAAACGATTCAACTCTTTATTTTAAGTGAACAGTATGTGACAAACCTATACGGAACTTTATCTAACCTTCTGAGACGTCTTTTTTAGGGAAATTTAATTCCCCTACCTATTTCCAATCAGCTCCAAAAAAGAGGACAGGATTCCTTGTTACGCAGATTAGATAAAGTATTTAAGTCAAACGGAATAGTAAAGAAAAAAGCAGTAGGAGAGAGAGATTGAAGCAGGAAGGTATAATAGTGAAGTTAGAGATTTATTATTGGAGATTTCTAGGAGGATAAAATCTCAGAAAAAGCTGAGCTTAGCTACAGTGTGGTAAATATTGATTAAAGTCTCATTAAAGCTTTATATTAGGAGTGAGATTAAAATTAAATGTTCAATAGGAACATTATTGAATTCTGGGATCTCTTATTGCGGTAATCTCTGCGTGATCGATATTCTAATTGTTAATTAATTGGATCAGTAAATATTTAAGTTAATATAAAGGAAAGTCCCATTTAAACCTCATAAAGCTATTTGAATTATTTTTTATTAAAAGTCTTTGATTCTATTTGGGAAAGATAACCAAATAAAGAAAGTTATTCATAAAAATGGCTACTGGTTCTTCTTTGACTCAAACTTATTCTCGTTCTCAAAGTGGGATCCAAGGAGATCTTCACAAGTATATACCGGGTGGGCAAAAAGTCCGTAAAAACTTTAAAAATTCATAAAATCCGGAGAAATGAACGAAAAAAAAAACTGTTTGCAGGATCAGCATTAGTATGTCACGGGATTTTTTTAAGCTAGAAAAAAATAGTTCGAAAATCATCCGGCAGGTGGCGCTGTTACAAGCGTCTGTGGTGTAAATATGCAAATTAGACGGCTATAAAAACCTTTGCTCTCAATGAATCCACATTCATTTCCCCATTACATACAGTGAATGTGAACAAGGATGCTCAGTGCGCCGGATAAAGCTATGTTGGTGAAGTTATTTTACATGAACGAGGAATCAGCGACCATTGCCTTGCGTAAATTCCGAGTTCAGAAAAATGTGAAGAGTGGAAAAGGCCCTTTAACACCTGCAGGTCTCTTAAAGTTTGTTAAACGTTTTGAGGAAACTGGAAAGTTGGAGGATCGAGCACGAGCCGGACGACCATGCTTGAAAGAAGCACGTGCACCCTGCATTGCTGTCGAAATGGAAGCGATTTGCGTCCGAAGCAGCTTCAGGGACCAACAGTGCTCGTGAAGCTGCCAGACGATTGGGCTTACTACCATCATCTGTCCGCAATATTCTTCGTCGAATCCTCCAGCTGTACCAATACAAATTGCAATCGTGCCATGAACTTTTGCCAGCAGATACCGCACAGAAGGAAGTATTTGCGAAGTGGGCTTTCTCTAAAATGGAACAGGATCCCACCTGGGTTTTTAACATCATGTGGACATATGAAGCTCATTTCTCGTTTCATGGTGACGTTAACAACCATAACTGTCCCATTTGGGCGACCTCTAATCCACGTGAGTACACACAGAAGCCATTGCATTCTCCAAAAGGGACAGCATGGTGTGGTTTCACGGGTTCATTTATCATAGGACCCTTTTCTTTGAAACGCAGTGCTCAGTAAATGGATGGATAACGGAAACGGTAAATGCTCAGCGTTATCTAACGCTTCGGCGGGAGACTGTCGTGCCATGTTTAATTCAACGAGGTCAGATTGCGAATGTCACGTTCATGCAGGATGGAGCAACCAGTCACACTGCTAACCCGGTTAAGGCATTCCTGATACAGACGTTCGGGGAAGACAAAATCTAGCAGGCGCTGCAGGTACCCATGGCCTCCTCGGTCTCCAGATTTAACACCGGCAGACTTCTGGTTGTGGGGATATTTGAAATCTCGCGTGTATCTATCCGGTCCATCAAGTCTGTCGGAACTGAAAGATGCGATCCGCAGAGAAGTATCCTCCATACATCCGGACGTGTTGCACTCTACCGTTGCTGGATTTGTCACTCGCCTGGAATGTCTTCTCCCCTGTGGTGGTGGTCATGTGGTGTAATAAATTTGTGAAAGTTTTCTGTTCATTATGTATGCATTGTTTCTTTGATTTGCGTACATCAGCGCCACCTACCGGATGATTTTCGAATTATTTTTTTCTAGCTTAAAAAAAATCCCGTGACATACTAAAGCTGATCCTGCAAACAGTTTCTTTTTTCGTTCATTTCTCCGGATTTTATGAATTTTTAAAATTTTTACGGACTTTTTGCCCACCCGGTATAATTAATTTTACAGTGGAATATCCCTAATTAATTACTTAGCTCTAACGGATTAAATTTCCCAAAGTTGAGTATTTTGCTTATGTACATTCCCTTGATTTTCAATGTAGTGATAAAAAAAAAATTGCATGAAAAAAACTGCAGTAAATCATAATGCGGCAAATAAAGGGTTAACACAAACAGCGGGAGGGATCGAATTTCCATCTGTGAAACTTAGGCCAAACGGAGTGAAATTGACCTATTACTTGAGCAAATGGTGACTGGAGAGGGAAAATTGGTAACATACAACAACGTTGTCTGAAAAGGATCATGGTCAAAGCACGGTGAAGCAGCTCAAACAGTGGTCAAACCAAAAAGGTTTTAAAGTGCATTTGGTGGGACTGGAAAGGAATTATTATTATGAATTGCTTCCATATGATCAAACACTAAATTAGGATCTCTACTGTCAACATTTGGACCATTTGAAGCTATTAATTGTCCAGAAACGTTCAAAATTTGCCAACAGGAAAGATGTTGTGTTCCTTCAGGACAACGTCAAGCCACGCACATATATAGTGACAAACTAGAAGCTCCAGGAGCTTGGTTGGGAAGTTTTGATGCATCCACCATATAGTCCGGTCCTGGAACTAAGCGATTACCATGTTTTTCTTGCATCTCAAAACTTCCTTAGTGATCAGAAATTGGCATCAAGAGAAGATTGTAAAAATCAATTTCTGGAGTTTTTACCAATAGAGACCAAGACTTCTATGAGAGAAATATTATGTAGGTACCTTTAAAATGGTAATAAACTGTAAAACAAAACGGTGCATATTTGACCAAAAATGGTAATCCGAAATATGTTAAATAAGGTCTAGAAGCTGAAGTAAGAATAATGGATTTCTTTTTCCCCAAACTAATATGTATTTTTAATATTTTTATCTCTTAAAAATTTAAACTTTTCTTTCAAAATATCTCTAGTATTTAGAAACAGGGTCGCAAAACTGTTTTAATATTGCTTGACCTTTTATCTACCAACGGTACTTATAAGTACCACTCATAAAATAACCATTCTTACGAATACTCTGACGATACTTAGCAGGAATATTCTTTTAACCCCACTCTTCCAAGATACATGGCAGCCCGGGTTCTATTATGAGTATTTTAGTGGGGAAGGCGAATAGTTTTATAGCAGAATTTGCGTTTTCAGCTGACGGCGTTTTCAGCGGATCGCGAAGATTGTCATTTTTGTTCCGAAAAAATAGTTTATGTCAAAAGGTGTCTTACTTTTTTGTGTGTTAATGAAGACCTTAGAAAACGATTTGACTATTTGTTTTAAGTGAACAGTGTATATAATTAATTTTACAGTTGAATATCTTTATTTAATTAATTATCTCTAATGGATTAAATTTTCCAAAGTAGGGTATTTTGTTCATGTATATTCCTTAATTTTCAATATAGTGATTCAAAAAAAAAATTGCGTGAAAAAAGCTGCATTAAATCATAATGCGGTATATAAAGGGTTAACAGTAGCTTATCGTAATTGGAAATGCGAAACTGCAAAACATAGCAGCTATGTTCAAAAGCAATTAAGATCTTTTATATGAATACGGTTGCGAATTATGCAAATAACTATTCAGAAGCTTTGTCTTTGGAAAAGTTCACAATTTCTTTACTCTTTGAACCGGTTTAAAGTAAAATTTAATTATATTGAAGAGTCAAAAAGAGAAAGATATAAGTAACTTTAGCTACATGAGCTCTGCGAGGTTATCTTCCTGACAGTTTTTCTCTTCTTTTTCCTTTTCTCTCCCCCACCCCTTCTGGTACCCCTTTTTTGAAAAAGTGGGACCAGAAATCCGAACGAGTTTTGTCTTCAGCATGCGTTCCTAATTCCTACTTACCCTTTGAATAATTTAAAATTTAACATTAGCTGAATATTTTTTGAAAAAAAACACAGTTAACCCTAAAATGTTATTAATAATAACATAATGTAAAAATTGTAAACTATGCAAGAACCTTTATAACTAATTATTAATTTTACGAGGCTGTCATAAAGTTTATTACTTTTGAAAAAAGAGAGAACAACAAAAAAAAAAATACTCCGATTTCCCTTCTATTTTCCTAATTTACATCTGTCATAACATTAATTAATGATATTTATAACTTTACATTTTGGGAAGCAAGGGTGAATGAAACACTGCTTTCATTGTGCACATCCCTGAGCCAAACACATTTGTAATTAGATTTTTTTTCTTCCAAACTGTGTGTGATAAAAGCTTTTAAGTTTTATTTTAACATCCTGCTCGTATGTAACCACTAAGTTGCCATCCTGTATTTAGATAAGCCCACCGAGTCTCTCCATGAGTGTATACAAAACGATCCACACTCGCTTGTAAATAATCATGTTTTATTAATGTGCCTAACCTTCAGCGCCTGCGCATTGTAGATCCATCGTGAAGAGGAAGATCTGCTTTCAAGCGCAAGGAGCAACTGTAAACTCTAGAGACAAAAGTCCTCCATTCAGAAAACACGTAACATGAATCGCGACCACTGTCTCTTCATTACGATGAATCGAGAACGGAAGAAAGAACGTTTTTCGGAGTCCAAAGGAAATGATGAAAAAAAGAACATTAAAAAATTGTGTGGGGGGGAGGAAGTTCTTAACGACCCATTAGGGAGAATCTGAGCATTCGATATCTTGGAAAGAAAATCCATTCGAATCATTTCGTTTCTTCCATCGTCTAGTATCGTATCTCTTGGGAGATATGCCACAAAGTGGTCCTCTGGTTTCGAAATACAAATAAAAAAATAGAAGGGATGTTTTTATTTTTTGTTTTTTTATGAGATGGGGAAGAAGGAAAACTCCAGATAAATGGGGAGACGACGAGGTCACATTTGACAGTGGCCATATGGCAAGCTAAAAAAAGAAAAAAAAAAAAAGACAAATTTGTTTTTGAAGGAATATGATTCTACGTATATATATATCGAATATGTGGAGGAAGGTAGCAAAATATTCCAGATCATTTGGAAAGAAACGTAGAATGTTTGTTAGGAAAATACTGTGTAAAGGTTTTAAGAAATAAAATTATAGTTTTAAAAGAACTAAAAAAAAATCCCGCTTTTATAGTAAATCGAACTAAAAGCAAAAAAAAAAAAAAAAAAAAAAAATTCTTAATATAAGAATGAAATGATTAACCTGAAAATTAATGTCATTGGGTGCTCTATATTAATTGTTATAATTTCTTACTTGTTAATATTCCGAAATGCTGAGTTAGTGTAAAAATGTAGTACACAAATCACCCCACGCATTTACTATAATGACATATATAATTTTCTCATTAATCATTTTATTCTTATACTAAGAATTATTTTTTTACTTTTAGTTCGATTAACACACACTACAAAATCGTGTTTTTTAGTTTTTTTTAAAACTATAATTTATTTTTCATTGTTTAGTTCGATCTACAATAAAAGCCTGTTTTTTTTTAGTTTTTAAGACTATCGTTTATTCTTTGTTGAATTTATCCTTGAGTCTGATATTTGGAGCCAGAATTACGTGGCTGTCATAATTAGTCTTGCTCTTCAATGGATATTAATTAACGGGTCTGAAGGGTACTTGTTCTCTCCATTTACGGGGCCCCGGATGAGTCCCATATCGTTGTATTTCAAATATTCCGTCTCTATATATACAGGTCTAACTATTAAAAGTGTGTAAGAAGAAATATTAAATGTCAATCGTATTATCACCTTTTAAACGTATTGCTATAATGTTAATTCGTATCATCACTTCTATAAACGTATAGCTTTATCAAAATAAATAAAAAATTTAGCAGTTAGAACACATAAATTATTTTATTCACATGCATGTGAGGCTTTTTTTTATTTCCATTTTCAGAAAAACTAGACTTATATTATGGTAAAGCACCCATCCTACCCTTTCTCACGTAAAGAACACTTTTTTTTTGTTTTATTTGTATTGACTGTATTCCTATTCCCAGTTTTAGGGTTGCATCTTAATCTTTTAGTCGCTAAATGTGGAATTAGTTGCCAAATCTGGAAGTGGTACACAGAATTAGTCGCCAAATCTATAAATCGTATTCCTAATTGTCCTGATCAGGACAATGGAACAAAATTATGAAATTATTGTATTGTCATCGATCCTTGACAAGTGTCCAAAATTTCGAATTAATCTGACCTTTTAAAGTGGGTAAAAATCGAGTTCAAAGATTCCATTACATACAAGTGAAACTTATAAAAGCATGTTAAAAAAATTCTAAAAAAATTGTTTTTGTAGTTCTATATATAGCTAAAGTATCATTATTACACATGTACAAAAAAATATAATATTTATTAGAAATATTAAAAGAAATATATTATATAAAATCAAGGAGTCTGAATTCTGGTGTTTTATTGTTTCGAGCATGTCCTAGTTCCTGTAAATGCTAGGAGATTTCAACTTCTGATTGTACGAATTCTGACACTTTGTTTCTGTTAACAGTGAAATAAGTTTAACGCGAAAACGCTTAAGACGAAATATCGGTTGACACCAAATAATACATTGGTCCCGATAAACTATTAAGTATTTTCCTCTGTATTTTTTTCTCTTAATACAAAACAAAAATAAGTTAAGATGACTGCTTACGTTGAAAATGCCGTTTTTCGACTACATAAGGCAATTTTTTTTTTATTTCAAAATCTTATGGTTTGAACATTTTTCTTTCCAAAACAGTATTTCTTTTTCCTTTATGCGAAATAGAAATAAAGCTATAGTAATTTAAAAAAAACACCACTCTCTGCAAAAGGGAACCAGAAGTAGTACTTCAAAATTGGAAATTGCAAAAAATTGCAATTTTTAACTCAAATTCTACAGTTTCTCTCATTTTTTTTAATTTATAAAATATATTTCTGTAATTTTTTTTCTAGTATTTCAGCCACTACTCTATTATTAGTACAGTTATTTCTTGCTAGAAAAATTGGCAGCAGACAGTTTGCTTACATTCAAGCTTGTGTTTTGCTCAACTGTATGTTTGGTCTCTTGTTACTACAAAAATTTATATTTTACGTTAAAATTTTTTGAATTAAGAATTAAGAATTAAAGATTCAGCAGGCTGCATCTGTAGTTCCTATAGAAAGCATGAAAAATGTAGCAACTGAGGTGAAAGAATTAAAAAATTCACCCAAAGAATCATTAAGATGCTGTGGCATGTCTATGGATAGGACTTGGCAGAACCTTGGCTACTCGTCTCACAATGGTTGTAAACTGTTGCATATCCATTGAAGCAGGAAAGATTTTGGACATCGAAATAATATCACATTTTTATAGAATATGTTCAAAGAAGGTAAAAGTTCCAGGTGCTGCTTCTAATATACATGTTTGTTATAAGGGTTCTGCTTCAGTATGGAGAGACTGTTGGATCATATCACATATTTGAGCGATTAGAGAATCTTCGTAAATTGCAGTACACTGATTACTATGGTGATG
The DNA here is from genome assembly GCA_019973935.1 of Trichonephila clavipes. Lineage (NCBI taxonomy): Eukaryota > Metazoa > Arthropoda > Arachnida > Araneae > Nephilidae > Trichonephila > Trichonephila clavipes. The sequence goes on along the minus strand of BMAU01000783.1, from coordinate 52,278 downwards.
AGGATTCCAAAGCATATGAATCCGTAAAAAATATGTACGCTCCTAAAACAACTAATAAACTAGAATGTATTGGCCACGTGCAGAAAAGGGTCGAGAGTCATCTCAGAAAGTTAAAAAAATCAGTATAAGGATTGGGAGGAAAGGGAAAATTGACAGACAGTTTTATCGACAAATTACAAAACTATTAGGGAATAGCAACCCGCAGTAATACAAAAAAATTTAGCAAACATGCATAGCGCAGTTATTGCTGCATTTTATCACTGCTGTTCCAGTTCTGAAAAGCCTATGCATGGTCAATGCCCAACAGGAACAGATAGTTGGTGCAAATTTCAAAAAGCACTTGGCAAAATATTCACCATCAATGTCCCTGGACTCCCACAAAATATTATAAATATTGTGAAACCATACTTTACTTAAAACTATGTGATCAAAAACTTTTAGAAAAGTGTTTACATGGAATGACACACAATGCCAATGAGAGTTTAAATGAAATGGAATGTGGAAAATAGAGTTCCAAAACAAAACTTTGTTGATATCCAAACTTTGCAATTAGGGGCATATTTTGCAGTTCTACAATTTAATGAAGGTTCTAGGGCCTTATTAAAAGTGATAAATAAGCTGGGGTTAAATGTTGGTAGCTATATGATACGGGCATTAAAATTGTAAGACTATCGTCGGATCCCAGCAGGATGGCGTATTTGGTATGTCGCTGCCCTGCTGTACTCAAGGTTACGGGTTCGGTCATGTCGTGTGATTATGCGGAATGCAAAAAAAAAAATCCCTTGAGTGTCCGTTTGGCTTGGATGCTCGGCAAAATGATTCCTTTGGTCAAATTTTTCATCGGCAGAGCTCAAGTGCCTCCCTCTAGGGAAGAAACTGGACGTCAAAATTACTGCGGCAACTGGTATTACCTATATGGGACCGCACTAAAAAGTAATACCAGCTCCTAGGGAATGTACTAGGTCTGCAAAGGTAGAAATACCAATACGCAGCCCCATTAGAGGGAAAAAACACGCAGAAAGACATTCATTACCCTTTACAAAATTAAAAAAAACACGAGTTCACAGAAAGAAGAGAGTTGTGCATCAGGAAGAAAAGGAAAGCGTGACATATCACCCTGGCGAATTTTAGAAGGTTTTATAAACTATGTATACCTTTTTACAGTAACATAAAACTTTAAATGAGTTTTTCTCAAAATTATGTTTTCGAAAGGAACTCTTTAACAGATACATGATATTTTAAGAACCAAACAAGATAATGTTTTCAAATTTTGTATAGGAATGTTTTTTGTGTACACTATTTTTCATAAAGTGGACCATAAGTGTTGGGGTGTAGGTTAAATATTTTTTTTAATTTAGGGTAGTTTTTATAAAATAAAAAGCTTTAAAAATATCTAAATCTTCATATTATAATGTATAATTGTCTGTAATTTTTTTGTCTTTTAATATTTCTCTTAGATTTTGGTCCATTTTAAAGAGCATCATAGTATGTATGTTGTATATAAAGGAAATTAAGATAATTGTATTAGAATTTTTTATACAGTGTCACCCATTTTAGTAAAAATTTGGTAAAATTTCTTTGAAAACAACCATTTTTTTCAAAGGTACAATATTTACTTTAAAATTTTTATGTATTTACATATTTTTTTCTATTTTTTCTTCATAAAAATACTCAATTCGTTTTAAAATTTGTTTTTATGAAAAAATTGGATCCGAAGGTAGGCAGTCACCTCGCTTAACATGAAAAGAATTCCCTTCTAGAAATGAAAAAGCATACGGAAAATTCAGCCAGATTGGAAACACCTTCCTAAGCTGATCCTGCTCAGCAAAAGTAACGCATTGCTACAAATTTTGTATAATGGACGCTTAAAGTAGTATATATAATTTATATCTGGATGTGTAATTCGTTAATATTACTTTCTGTTGTATTTATTTTATGCTAAAATTGTAATATTCACAAGCAATGCCGTTCCTTACATTATAACGGCGATTCAATGGAAGCATTGTGAAATGTTGGCGATAGAGCCAAGTTGGCATTTTTTGTGACTATGTTGGCAACTTGGTTATTGATTGAACAGTGCAGAAGTTGACATGCTGTAGCGCCATCTGGTGGGGGAACTGAAATGAAGAGGATAACACAAAAACCTTCTATGATTTTACCCTTTCAGACACCGTTTCGGCTTAGGAAGCTAACGTTTTTATTGTCTCCTCACAGCTTTACCCTCTCTTAGCATACAGAGTTTTGGGTTGCGAATGAACGATTGAATTATTTTATGTTCATTTCATTAAAAAATATGCTCGTATTATCTTTGATTAAATAAAGTGTACGGATTCACTACAATAACCACGTTTGATGAAAAAATGTCATGTAATTTTCCCTGATAATTTATTTTTTAAATTTTAAATTTTCTAAATCACTTTAAAATAATTTTCCAATTAAATATTAATTTCCTTATTTGTAATGAACATTTTTTCCACCAAAATTTTATCTTCAAAAAATTTTTGGAGAAAAATTTAAAAATATATTATTTTTTTCTTTAATTTTAAAAGCAGTTTAAATGGTTCTAAATACAAATATGTGTATGTTATTTATACCAATACAAATTTCTTTCTTTTTGGACCTTTTCGAATTATTAGATAGATATAACTTTATTGTTTGATTATTGAGCTGTTGAACTCTAATTTGAAAGTTTAATTAAGTAAATTTAATATCAAATATTTTTATACATCGAAGCTCTTTCATGCTGAATAACAATATTGAGAACTAAAGTCTGTTTAAAAACCGTGTGTTGAAGAAAAGAACTTTTCACACTCCAAATAGGTACTTGAAATTATACTCATATGGTGGCTTGTAGAATTAATCAGATACTTCATATAGTTGCAAGTAAAGCCCTGTAACTGATTTGAGGAAATTTAAATTAAAGGATAAAAGCAAAAAAAAATTTTCTTTAATAAATCACATTGAATTCTAAATACTAAAGCTTATTTTATTTTATTTTTAAAGTTCAATGAAAAATAAAAAGTAAAAAACAAGAGAGTAATATAAAAATAAAACAAAAAAAAATTTTCTTTAAAATAAAATTAATATAAATATGTATGTGGCATGCAGCCAACATTGAATTCTAAATACTAAAAACAGCTTATTTTATTTTATTTTTAAAGTTCAATGAAAACGTAAAAAATTATGCAAAAAAAAGAGAACCAAAGTAATAACAAAAAAACGCGCCGCCATTTTTAACCTGTCAACTTTTTCAACTTCATTCCGCCTGTGTAGAGGTCGGAACAAATAACAAAATAACCTGTGTAGAGGTGTATTTTCAACGAACCATCGACAAATATTCCGCCTGTGTAGATCAACAAAACAAAATAACCTGTGTAGAGGTGTATTTTTCAACTATCGACAAATTTTCCGCCTGTGTAGATTAAATCGACGAAAATTCCGCCTGTGTAGAGGTTGGAACTAACTCAGTGTGAATAATCCGCCTGTGTAGAGGCCGGAACTACAATTTCAATATAAATATGGATATATACATATGATAAAATGTACAACATTAAATGGTAATTAATTTTTAGTTAAACTTAAAATTATCATTTAAGTATCCAGATTTCGTTAAAACTTTAATTCAAAACTGTCAGATGAGAGAGTATCAAAACAATCGTGTCTAAATAAAATTTCAATTGGCTTCAACTGAATGCTTTAAAAAAACAGTTCGTGAGAAAAAATAAAAGTATAAAAAATCTTTTCAAGTTTTGACCCAAGTCGCTAAAAATGAAATCAACGTAGATGTATCTGTAATTCTTTAAATAATTAGTTTCAGGCATTTAATTTTAATTATAATTAAATTATCGTATTTTTACCAAAAATATAGTGTATTAAAAATTTCAGCTATGAGTGCCCTAAATTGTGAGAAAAAACCTTTTCAAGTTTTGACCCAAGTAACCAAAATGGTCGATAAGTCACCAAAAATGATGCCAACGTAATTGTATTTGTAATTCTATGAATAATTAGTTTTAATCAACTAATTTTTAATAATTAAAATTAAATTTCTGTATTGTCATCCAAAATAATCACGTATATAAGATTTAAGCTCAATTGAGCGCTTTAAAATGTATTTTATTAACGATTGAAAATTCCACTAAGATAAATAAATAAATAGTAATAGTAGGAATTAACCTAATAAATAAAAGGAACCTAATAAATAAAGATCAACTTGTTAAAAGACGTTCTTATGAAAAAATGACATGAAAAAATGTTAAATCTTTGTATATTTGTCGTATAGTGCAATAAAGGTAATCGAAAACCGAATTTTCGAATTTTGATCCCCATATTTCTAAATAAATTAATCAAATATCAATATATTAATATTTTTTATTTTTGCATTCCGTTGATGTTTAAAGTAACATTTGGCTTTTTTATGAACTTGATTTTATCCAGCTGAACTGTTAGCTGTTTTTTATAAAGCATGTAATTTAGGAAAATATAATTTATAACAAGAAAAAAAATTGTTTATCCGAGAAACCTGATTCAACCTGATTTTAATTTCGGAATTCAGATTATTTTTAAATGAATCATGTCATGAATATGCTCCATAAATTATGTGATGAAATATGGAGCAAAGTTTACCTTATTTGGCAGACATGTTTGAATTCTAAATGAAATAAATGTATCCATTCGGATAATGAATAGACATATAAAAATCAAATAAAAAACAAATGCATTGGTTTTAAAATTTAACTTGTAGTCATATTATACCTCAAACAGAATGATACCCAGTGTTTTGAAAATATAAACAATTTTTTAATGAATGGATCTAAATAAAAATGAATTGAACATAGAGAACAGTGTTAAAACGTATTTAATGAATTACATTTTTTCAAAATTAAATAAAAACGATAGAGACTTTACCGAAAATAAAACTAAGTATGGCTCAAGTGTAGTATGGGGGGGACTTTTTGATTTGGTGATTTTTATCTAAATGTCATGGTGAGATATCAAATTCATTCTAAAATAAATAATAAAAAATTCCGAAAAATGTACCTTGGCGACCACTTTTAGGAGCCTAAAAAAGAACTGCGCCAAGTGCCCCCTATAGTACACTTTAATCACTAAGTATGTGACAAATCTATACGGAACTTTATCACTAACCATCTGAGACGTCTTTTTTAGGGAAATTTAATTCCCTACCTATTTCCAATAAGCTCCAAAAAGAGGACAGGGATTCCGTGTTATGCAGATTAGATAAAGTATTTAAGTCAAACGGAATAGTAAAGTGAGAGGCAGTAGGGGAGAGAGATTGAAGCAGGAAGTTATAATAGTGAAGTTAGAGATTTATTATTGAAGATTTCTAGGTGGATAAATTAATCTCAGGAAGAGCTAAGATTGAGTTTGGTAAATATTGATTTATAATTAAAGTCTCATTAAAGTTTTATATTAGGAGTGAGATTAAAGTTAAATGTTCAATAGGAACATTATTGAATATAATTCTGGGATCTCTTATTGCGGTAATCTCTGCGTGATCGATATTCTAATTGTTAATTAATTGGATCAGTAAATATTTAAGTTAATATAAAGGAAAGTCCCATTTAAACCTCATAAAGCTATTTGAATTATTTTTTATTAAAAGTCTTTGATTCTATTTGGGAAAGATAACCAAATAAAGAAAGTTATTCATAAAAATGGCTACTGGTTCTTCTTTGACTCAAAATTATTCTCGTTCTCAAAGTGAGATCCAAGGGGATCTTCACAAGTATAAATGAATAAAAAATCAGTCCGAATGTTATGACAAACCAGAGGGCTTACCAGTGAAGAAAATAGAACATCCTACCAACAGATTCGATAAAATCTAAATTTAAGTAAGAACAACTCCTAACTTTTTGATTGCAAATTCATATACAGTACACAAAAATTCTCACTCAATAATAAGCATTTTAATGCCATTCGGTTAGACCTATTTAAGTGAAAAAAATTTTCTCAATGTATGTGGCAACAAAAACAGAATATAAAAAAAATTAAACTCAACTATAGCATCTTCCACAGAGCTAGACTTCGGCAGTTTGTGCAAAAAAGTACAAGTATAAATAAAAAAATATATATCTCATTCACACACAGTAAATGTAATGCAAGGGAAAGTGACATCTGGAGCACTAATTAATACTAGTAATGAATAAATTACATAACTTGTAATAAAACTCTTTATTAAGAAATACAGTAGTTTTCTTTAAAGGGGGTCCGGCACGTCCATAGGAGCCCATGTTAAGTTGCGTAAGTTTATGTACCTTTTTCTCAGAAACTACATACTTCTCACGGACAAAATTTTTACAGTAGGTTATGTCTACTATCAATAACACTTTAACGAAAGGTTTTGTCGTTTTCTTATAAATTAAATTAATTATGAATTTTTTAAAAATTGTCCAAATTTTTTTTACTAAAATTTAGTTTAAGAAAGTCATATCTAAAAACGTTTGCTAGATACATCTAATTCCCTCCATTAAAATGTGTAAATATGCTAAAAGTCTGCTGAAAATTTGAGAATTATATGATTAGTAGTTTTTGAAAAAAAGGTACATATATATATATATATATATATATATATATATATATATATATATATATATATATATAAAGTGAAAAATATTGCATTTTGAGAAAACATGCTTTAAAGTGAAAATTTGTAATTTTTTCAGCATTTACTTTTTTTAGTACTTTCCAGAAGCACATGAAACATTTTTTTTTTACTCTCTGCTTGAACAAAAGAATCTTTTTCTTTTCTTCTTTTTATTATTTTTAGCAATTTTGCTTTTTTTGTGATCTCAAGATGCTTTCATTGGGCTGCACGAATCCTACGTGTATCTAGTTTTTTGAAGCATGACGACGAACATTTACAACTTGGTTCAATATCAGTGTTTTAAGATCCTTAATTTTGCTACATGACTCATATTGAACTGTGGAATAGCCATATTTACCCCTAATTTTAGAGTTTTTAATTCCACAAATGTAGATCTTGGAATCACTGACCATATGGTGTTATTAACTGACATTTGGGTTCTGGGTCTTTCCATGTAAACATTTTCTTAATAGCATAGGAACACCTAGATCCTTAAAAATTGGCTTAAGTTCATTATTCATTCATTGGCCTCTAATTAATTATGGTATATAGTACGTGTGTATGTGTTTATGATCATAGTGCCTTTCGTTACATTCAACTTGTCTTTTGCAACTTGCACTAGGCATTTACAATCGCAGGACACAGTCCATGTTGATTGCTCTCGTTTGAAGACAGAAGAGGAAGATTAATAATGCAAGCAATTTTCATGCTGTGTAAATCATTGATATTATTTCTAATAGCCATACTATAATATCCTTGAATTTTTAAAATTAAAATGTTGGGGGTCGGTTACGATCACTTAAGCTTTTTCCATCACTTAAATTTTTTTCGCTGTTTCACTTTTAAGATCGAAAAGTGTATCCATACACTTTTGGATAAACCCAATACGCTCTAATTTTTCCACTTGAACATCTTATGGATTTGCGCTCGACAGAAACTTATACAATGGGAAACACAGGTGCTCCTAGGAAAGCTGATTTGATGCGTTCAAGGAGTAGCTTCATTTAAAAAAATAAATAAAAATATTTCTAATTATCTTATTTCCTCATATCATATATTTTAAACAGAAATATTTGAACCTTTCGAAAATACAAATGAGAGAAAATCGATAATTTTTTGAAAATTCAAGTGCCGGACCCTCTTATGTAACTGCCTTTATACATAAAATACCTATAACATGTTGTTTCTACTTCAAATATTATTTTTAGACACATTTTTCTGTGAGAGAGGAGGGTATAAGATCAGATCGAGAGTTTGAATATCAATGACCCGTGACTAGATCTAGATCTAGATCTAGCACAATCATTTGAAGGAGGGAGACAGTTCTTATCAAATCTTGAAAATATCCCTTACCTGAAAGTATATAAGAACTATGTGAGATGAAAGTAACAATGAATAAAATATTGAAACGTGCCTTGTATGTTATTTTCCCCACAATAACACACACCTTGGGGAAAATTGAGTTTTACAGGGAAGTTCGATTCTCAGCATGAACTTATAATAAGGTTATGGCAACCCTAGGAGATGTGGGCAGGATTAGCAGATTGGCAACTTTATCTCCCTTGATGAAAGATTTGGGGACAAATGATATCGCCAAGGAACTTTCGAGAAGTCACTGGGATTGAATCTTCTGACAATGCCCATGAGGCTATATAAAAATCCGTGGATTTCAGAAGTCAGACAGTCGAGATTAGAATCTGCTTGTTAAATTACAGAGATACTTTGTGAAAGGGTTCTATCCTTGGGTCTTCTACTAATCCTCTTGAAAAACTATTCTTTAACTGTGATTTGAGTTTAAAACCCCCTTTCCGTACAGATGACTTGATTTTGTGCTAATGTAAATACAATTTAAACCCTGGCATTGGGTGTATTAGGTTAAAAAAGTGGAATTCTGAAAATCATTGAACGTGAGTGATATATAGCGAGTTGTCTGTACTGAAGTTATTATTCAACTCTGACATCCATTCAGAGAAGTGGAAGAAAAATAGATGTTGATTTGAACCAAGCCGTTGCAGTTTAGGAAGGAGTTCTCCATAGAACTACAGGCGGACCCAGAGATAAGTTATTTTGAATAGTTTTATAAGTTAGATTAAGATATAAACCATTCACCCGTGGGTGATGCCTTATTTCTAAGCTATCTTCGTGACCTAGGGGTGTGGGGATGAATAAAGAACCAGGCGTTGCCATAATCTTAATATCCCTTTATTAAGATCTTAACTTAAACACTAACTATGATAATATTTATATTTTAACTTAGCGGATCTGAGATGAGAAAACACACAATACGTATTACCAAATAAGCGTGATCCTGATCACTATAATTACTTTACCGCTTACACCTAACCTTTGTTTATACACTGTTCCTAATACTTAGTAGATCAGTCCTACCTCTATATCCTAGGTAGCAGCAACCCTCTCGATTCTTCAAGGTAAATTCCTTATCTCGCGTGGAATGGTATCCACCTTGCTTGAACGCACTTTCACAGATAACTGACACTGGAATATCCACTTGCTTCAGCTTACGCGTTAAAACTCATACTTGCATAATCACTTCCCAAAAGGCTACACGCCTACGCCACACTTCTGCTATTTAAAAGGTTCCTAACTTGCATAGTCACGTTTCGCTTCTGGATTTGGTTGGAGAGAATTTGCCTTTTTCCGCCCCAAAGAACGCAAGAGAAAAATTAATAGAAAGAGCGATGAGCCCGTCACAAAAATGCTCTTAAAGTTATTGAAGAAGTTGTAAATTGCTCATAAAATTTTAGATCCAAAATAAAAGCAATTATTTTTAAAACAATATCTGCTTCTTTCCCGAACCCTCTTCTGCGCACACAGGAATTTTTCAAGGGGGGTCGAAAGTTCACCATTCTTGTATCATGCTCCTTTTGATTTTGTCAATTTTCGGGAACAAAACACAGTAAAAAATTAATTATTGAATTAATTATTAGCATTAATTAATAAAATTAATCATTAGCAACAAATACTTAATTAAATTTTACGTACTATATACTTAGAATTATAATCTATCGGGAAAATAATCAAGGGTTTTGGGGGTCCGGACCCCCAAAACCCTTGTGTGTGCCACTGATATATATTTATATTTGCGACCCAATATTCAATCATAATTTTATACCTCCCATAATCCCCCCCCCTATCCTTACAATAACAATGTATTAAAATCTATAATACTATACTTTGACGCTAAAGCTACAATGCGATTTTAACCTCTTAAGTGCCACCAGCGTATATAAACGTCTCGTCCAGCCAAAGCTTAAATCGCTCAAGACGTATATATACGTCTTTCCGAAGCACAATCTTTTCTGTGCCCTGCTTTCCACAAAATTATTCTGAAAGCTTTGGAATGCAACAAAAGGATCTTAACAGTGTTTGCAAAAAATGTATTACTTATTTCAGAGTACTCAATGTACTTATTTCAGAGGATTTGCTTATTTATTCCTCCCTCCCCCTCCCACTCAATATATTCTTTTCGCACGCATAACACTAGCATTGGGAAGCGAATCGTGTAACTTTTAATCGGCAGTTAAAGGATTAATTATAAACCGTACAAATTATCAAGATCAATGTTAATTTTTATTATGATTTTGCATATGACAAGCCCATGGGGGGTCAATGGTAATTATTAAACTTGTCCTTAACTTAGTATTGTTAAATTAATTATAAAATACATTGTGCAGTATTGAAACATGTATAAGCGTTTTATATCAGTGTAAATGTGTATTTCATTTCTTTATTAAGTCAGAATGTATTTTGTCTGTTTATGCTTTCAGTAAAAAATTAATATATTTTTTTTTGTTTTTGACTTTTTGATATACTTGCGCCTTCTTAGGGAGGACGCCCTAAACTTAAGAATCGCTGCTGTGCTTATGGAACTGTTCTAGAGAGCCGTTTCTGGAGCGCTGTAGAGCTTGTTTATGTCGAGCGCGTTTTTCCATTACTGTAAATAATGTGTTTTAATATTTCCTTGTGTGTATACGTCGATTTGCGATCGTGTAATCATTTGTTTGTCTTCATTCATTAATAAATTTGTTATTATTCAATTAATTGGAGTCGCGGCCTGTTTTTCACCCGTTCAAAGCTGTAGCAATACTAAAGGGAATACGTGAAAGAAAACTAAGGGGATATATTCTTAGTAGTGAAGGGAAAATTCAAATTGAACTTCAACTGAAACGGGACATGTACCCGGAGGTAAAGGCTTAGTTTGGGTATTATCAGGGATGTCTTAAGACTCTTTGAGGCCCTGGGCCCAGAGAAATCAAGATTTTTTAAGCCCTGGGTCCCTATGTAAAAGTAGACCCTACCAAAAATCTTTAAAAGTAGACAGTACGAGGCCTGTCTTAAAAGTATCCAACCTTTGGTCAGAAAAAATAATTTGAATACCTGACGGTGTTGGGACCCTAATCCCTTTCAAAGTAGACCCCTTGTGCTTGCACACACTTAGACCACCGATCCTTCCACTGCTGGAAAAACCTCTGGAAGTCTTTTTTTTAATGGTGTTCAGCTCCGTTGTCGCGTTCCGCATGATCTCTTCTCTACTCTCAAAATGGGATCCTTTCAGTGGCGTCTTCAATTTTGGAATCAACCAGAAGCCGCAAGGAGCCAGGTCTGAAGAATAGGGAGATTGACGAATGGTTGTAATTCTATGTTTGGCTAAGAAAGTGTGGATCAATTGGGATGAATGAGCAGGGGCGTTGTCATGATGCAAGTGCCAGTTGTTCGCCATCCACATGTCTGGTCTTTTGCGCTGAACTGCGTCACGGAGTAGCCGGAGCACATCTTGATAGTACTCCTTTGTCACTGTTTGTTCTTCAGGTGTGATGCACAATTGCATGGACATCAAAGAAAACAGTCAGCATCACCTTGATTTTGCTTCGCGCCTGCCGCGATTTCTTTGACCTTGGAGAATCGGGATGCTTTCATTGCGACGACTGTCTTTTTGTTTCTGGGTCTTACCCAGAAACAAAGAATCAGAAACAGAGTCAGGGTTTCACCCATGACTCATCTCCAGTTATCACGGTGTTCAGAAACCCAGGACCAGTGTTGGCAGCGTCCAGAAGGTCCTGTGCAACGTCAAAACGGAGGTCTTTTTGTTCCGGGGACAACAACTTGGGTACGAATTACGCAGCCACTCGGTTCATGTTCAAATCTTCACACAAAATTGCATGTGCAGAATCTTTACTCACTCCAACCTCTTCTGCAATCTCCCGCACTGTGTCGAACGACGATCTACCATATTCAAATTTCGCATCCTCTCAACATTAGCTGCACTCCGAGCAGTTTGGAGCCTGCCAAAACGCTACTCACTCTCCGCAGATAAACGGCCATCTTTGAATAGGATAAACCACTTCTCTTAATTTTTGTTACACCCATCGCATCTTCTCCAGACACCTGCTGAAGCCTTACGAATTGTTTGGCTTTGAGAATCACCAAGCTTTTGACAGACTTTGATGCAGTATCTTTGCTTACATCGTTCAGTCATCTTACGAGAAAAAATAAATCCGACGAACACTACGAACAGCACCTTACCTGTCTACCACCAGCCAGCGACTTGCACAAGTGAACACGGTGAAAAAATTCATGCATGCGCATTAAGATTCCTCCTTCCACCGTGCACTGTGCATCACTACTTTGCGCGGGGAAAAATTAACGTCGGATACTTTTTAGACAGGCCTCGTATATAGCATGCTTCGTCAAATACTTGTTGAAACGGTAATTTGAAACAAATAAATGTTCACGTCTCACAATCTTAAAAACCCAAGCACAAACCGGCTCGACCGACGTCTGCATTTCGACTAAAAGAGCTGAATGATTGGAAATGGTGTTAGGCCTAGGCTTAGTCATGGACAATGGTCCTCTCATAATAATACAGTCTTACCACTTTTTCCAGTTGACATGCAGTTTGAAATTCAGTAACTTTCGGAAAATATGTACGGGAATAATATTTGGCCATTAAATTTATCCGGATCATGATCGTATTAAGACAGAGTCGAGAACGAAACGAGGTCCTAGGCCCGGGCCCAGTTGCCCCATGCCTTCAGACGTTCCTGGGTAATATGGCGTATTATTGAACAATTTATACCTGGTGAAGGTCTTCGAGTTTTTTACTTCCTTTTTGATACTGTCATTTGTATGTAGTTGAAAATAAGACAGCTTTTGTTTCTACAATTGTCTATCATGATTCCTTTGGTCCCATGTCCAAAACTCTACCGAAAAAAACCCCTCGAAATGAGTAAAAAATAAGCATATTTCATAGATATTTCCTTCTTTCTGTGTATTTCATTATAGTTAAAAAATGTTACAGTTTTTTGAAAAGGAGGGAGGGGGTCTGTTTTTGTGATTTTCCTTATCTTATTCACTAAATGAACCAAAAGTGATTGAAATATGAGGAAAATATTACAATATATTTAGATGTTTTACGAAAGAAATAATCAGGAAATTTTCAATAATACAACTAACTCTCTTCTTGAAAACGTTCCTTTCCTCTTCCTTCTTTGAACTTGATTAGAATATCTAATTCAGTTTTACATTCAATTTCTGTGCGTTTATTGAGTGGCATTTTACATATTTTTATCGGTGTAAAAAATCATCCACGTTTTATTTCCCCTCTTAATTAAGTTTTCAAAATGAAACATTTATTTTAAATATCAATTTTTCAAGTCTCATCTTGAGTTTTATTTTATTTACACCCGAACCTCCATATTACGGACCTCTATATTGCGAATTTTTCTATATAGTGCACTTTTTCTTGGAACTAAGAACATTTCACGTTTTTCTTCGTAAAATAACCTCCTAATAGCGAAGTACATTTTCTATGTAACGAACTCTTTCTCTTGTGAAGGGATTTTTAGAGCGGTGCAAAGATGTGAGGCCTAGTATGAAACAAAGCATTTTTTCAAACAGAAAACTTAAACAAAATTCACAGATTTTATGAGTAATTAAGTGTAAGGACTCATGTAGTAATGTATGTTTAGAAGTTCTAGTTATAAAAATAATGTTATGTTTAAAATTATTTTTTGTATGCTTTAAATTAGAAAATATTCTTAAAATTCATTAATTTTAATACTAAGTTATTTTCTTAATTTTGAAAATACATTGTATTTCTCGACATTCTTTTTTTTTTTCTTGTTTCCCTTGCAGTTTTTTTTTTCTTTCTTTCTTTTTTATGGGTAAGAGATATAAAATAGATATTAATTTACAAAAAGGTGTGAATAATTACTTTTTTTAAACATAGTGTTTATGAATTTAAATTTGTTTTATGGGGTTTTCTAAAGTATATTGAAAGACGAACCTCTATATAACGAATTTTCCATGCAGTGAACTTTTTTACGGAATTTAGAGACTTCGTTAAGTAGAGGTCTTTTCAATTTCTTAAGCGAGCGTGTTTTTAAGATTTTTATGCAACAGTTTTCACGAGTTTATTCCTAAATATGAAATTTTCCCCCAGTACGAAAAGAAGGTACATTTTCTGGAATTTATGGTAATTACTTTCCTCAAAAGTTAATTTGAAATTGCACATTAATAACGAATGTTCTCTAAAACTAACAAATCATTTTGATGAAAAAGAAACAGCGGAGTTGACAGATTTTTAAGAATTAAAAGAAAGCAAAAAAAAAAAAAAAAAAGATTTGATGCGATATCGCTGAGTAATAGAAGAGAAAAAAATTATCTAAGGAGGAAAAAATGTAGCAAACGATTTCTTCTTTCTATTTTCAAGCTTCGAAAGCTATCTAAAAAGATGTGACAAGAGTGCTAAAAAAATCCGTTATTATCAGAAAAATATTTAATCTAAAAACATCGAAAGAATGTGATTCTTACAAATCGTAAAATGTTTCCACAATTTTCAATCAATTTAAATTTAAGACATACAAATATTTTTATTATTCATCAATACGATCTTTTTCTGTTTTGAACTGACAAACAAAAACACAAAAATGGAGGGACTTTTTTTTTAAAATTAAAAAACGGGACTGCCTTAGTATGAAAGAAGGAGAATGGTTTAAAAACAATTGAGAAATCAATTAAATTTATTATATAAAAAGAAATCAAGCTAAAATTATTTGAATTGAAAAGAAGTGAATTAAATTATAAATATTTATTGTATTTTATGCCCTCCTAATCTACGGGCTTTGTTATAAATCATAAGGATTGTTTAGTAATTTAACACCAAACTTATTTTTAATATTTTTTAAAACACTCCGGTTTCTTAGTATTACACCGTAGACCAATTTCGCCAAATAAAAAGATGTCGCCAAGTGAGTGAGAGTTATATTAACATCTCACTCTCTATCAACTTCGGGCTATTGGCGATGGGCATCGTAATTTTGAATCTCGGCCAAGTGACGAGGAAAACACCTGACCTTTCAACTCTCTCTCATTAATAACCACACCACACCAACGGGACGACATTGAGCTTCAACATATTTCAATTGCATCGGCCTCCTCTACACGGCGGGTCTTCAGTGGCACTATAAGGAAGTTCGAACTCATGACGCGTCGATCAAGAGCTCGTGACCTTAACCGTTAGGCTACCGCGACCACTAAAGACATTGCCAAATAGTGTCAACATCATTATTGTATTAGGACAGTTGTCTTTAAACTGTGTTCCACTGAACCCTGGGGTTCTATGAGGCATTTTCAGAGTCTCCACAAGTCACAATAAAAAATCCAAAAATTAGTTATAAATATATATGCAAAATGGATTCGCGTTCGACATAAATTTTGCATAACTACAAACATTTATATCTTATCTCATTAATTAAAACTGAAAATTTTACTTATACAAAAAATAACTGTATTTTGTATCACTTTTTAAACATCTTTTACAGTATGATAAAAGAATATTAATTTTTTTTTTCAATTCCTAATATTATATATAGCTCACTATCTTTCTATATATATTTATATATTTATCTTGTTCAAATTTTCAATCGTTAATAAAGTACTTTCTATTCATCCAATCAAGTTTAAATATTTTTTTAACTTGTAGTGGATGACACTTGATATTAATACAGTTTTTTTCAAATATTAATTCATTAATTTAATTAAATCAAATTAATTACCGGATTTCGATGCCAACTTAGATTCGTCTCCATTACTGTAACAATGTAAATATTAAAACAATGACAAAAGTTGGCGTCGAAAACCAGTTTTTCAACCAAACTAGTCAAACCGGGTGTGCATTGTAACAACAATGCAGCAAAAACCATGCTCTTTTTTCAATGGAGTAATTTCATGAACAGACTGACGCCAGTCAGTAATCACGTGATTCCAACGTCAATAAACAGCACGTGCGATTTCATACCATTGGTTTTCCTATACGTTTGTTGATGTCGTTCTTGTGTCTTAATTTTATCTCATTAAAAACATATATCATTGTATTTTTTGCATTATTCTAGTATATATATATTTGTTAGGAAATAATCTTAACAACTCTTTTACATAATTTTTGTTTTATTCTAATTTATTTATCTAATTAGGTAATTGTCTACTTCCGACTAATATTAGCTGGCATATTTATTTATCCTGGTTCGGTTGGATCCTAGCATTTATTTATAGTTCATGGTACATTTAGGTATGACTCTTAGTTATTTTAGTTCTTTATTAATTTAGTAGTTATTTATTAAATAGTTTTGCGCAAGAATGGTTGACAGTATAGAATTAAAACTACTTTTTTAAAATTGTATGATTATCGAATAACATTGATATCATTTCTTTAAAAAGAGCTCACACCTATTATTATACAACTCAGTGTCAGTTAGGTGTGAATAATATAAAAAATGTCTGTTTGTAATTTTAATTAATAATTCAAAGTCAGGAGAAAATATTTAATCTGAATTTTTTCAATTTGATGATAATTTGTGGGAGGAATGTTTACAAAAATTAAAGAAATGTTTCTTTGATTTTTACCTTCCACACACAAATTATCGATTTCTAAATTATTAGAATTTTTCTTTGCTGTTAAAATTTAATGTCATTTCTTTCTTTAAATTAAAATACAATATTCTTAAAGGGAATGAAACCATTACAAAAGGGGTAACAATTTTTAGAAATGATTACATTTAATTTGATATGTTATTGTCTTATTTTTTTGAAGTACATATCAAACTTGCAAAAAAGTTTATTTTTTGAAGCCTGTGTACATAGAACATTAGTTAATATGAAAGTTTTAGATAAATGAAGGGAATCATCTTTTGGTAAAAGTGTTTTTTTTTTCATCTTTTTTTTTTGAAATCTCAGTGGCTACTTAAAAAGTAAGTATTTGTTTATCCATGATTTAAATATTTTCCTTTTTTGCACAAATCCTTAAAACAGTTTAATACCTGAAAACTCAGTATTATGCATGTAAAGGTAATTAAGGATGTGAGTATATAATTCATGTATATGTATCCTGTGATGAAAATTGAATTTTTTTACAACTTCATGAATTGCAAATTTTATAATAGTATGGCTTACCAATGAGGACATTAAACACTCTATGTAAAGCAGTATAAGTGTCAGACATTTGAAATAATTCTGTACTTTTGGTTCGATTTATCAATACTATAGGAAGTTCTTAATTTTTTTCCATTTGTACTTATATGCTACTAGCTGATAAACCTGTTCTTCACACAGGTGTGAATTTATATATATAAATAATGTTATGCATGAAATTTCTCTCCCCCCCCAGTACTTCATTATTAAGAAATGGTGAATAACAATTTTCTAAAAAATATATTATATTTACTCGAGTTCACCTACCTACACTTAAAATTCAAATGAATATTTTTTTTTCACTGTGGAACAGTTATTTGTTGAAAAGGAAATTTTTGTTTACGCAATGTATTGCGTATAAATACTTCATATATATTTTGTACAATATTATGAAGCATTTAAAGCTATTTGAAAATGTTTCTAATAAAATAACATTACTATCTTTGACTGCCTGATTTACTTAGTAATTATCATTTAAAAACGTTTGGAAATTTTTTTAGAAATGATTGTATAAAGTAATAAAAGAAAATACAATTTTCCTATTAAGTTAAAGAAATGAATCATATATATATATATATATTAATATATAATTTTAAAAAATATTCAATGTAATATGAACTTCACCTTTATGCTGGACAATTGCTAAGGACGGATCACAAATTGTTATGTAGCATAACATTAAGCGAGACATGAGGCCTAGTAGGATAAAATATAGTTGCCACACTGTTCAGACATTAGAATAAAGAATATTTATTGTTCTGGAAAGAACAAAAGCTGTGAAACATCTGAAAGAAAAAAAAAATGTTCATTTGATCTGCGTACGGAGAAATGGAACAATGCATCTAAAAGTCAGCAGGCACCTTAAAGAAAGGTATCAGTACGGGATATGTCCACCGTGGAGTGTGATGCAACATTCCACACGTCGTACCATATTTTGCACAACATTATCCATCAGCTGTTGAGGCAATTTATCCCATTCCTCTGTGAGTGCACGGATGAGGGATGTTTTTGTTTGTCAGAGGATAGTTTCGGCCAGCAACTTGCCTCCCAAAGCATCCCACACATTTTCAATGGGGTTTAGATCTGGAGAACGCGCTGGCCATACGAGACGTTGAATACCCTCGCTGTCTAGACAATCCTGAACAGCGAGTGTTCAATGACATGTTGCGTTGTCGTCCATAAAAACAAATTTATCACCGACAGCACCACGGAAAAGACGAACATGAGGAAGTAGAACTTCATGAATGTATCGTTGACCCGTCATAGTCTCATTCGCAACCACATGTAGGCGCGTGCGGCCATTGATCATGATGCCGACCCACACCATGATACTGCATGTCAGATATCGGTCCTTTTCCTGGATATTTACTGGACGATAAGCAGTACCACTCTGACGCCAGATCAGTTGGCGTCTACAATCCGATGACAGACTGAACCTACTCTCATCTGAGAATAGTACGCATTCCCAGTCCTGTTCAGTCCAATTGTGATGCTCACGACACCATTGCAAACGGGCAGTACGGTGCTGTCTGGTCAATGGGACACACACAACAGGTCTGCGTGCGTATAGTTCTAGTCCCATTCGCAACCACATGTAGGCGTGTGCGGCCATTGATCATGATGCCGGTCCACACCATGATACTGCATGTCGGATATCGGTCCTTTTCCTGGATAATTTCTGGACCATAAGCAGTACCACTCTCGCGCCAGATCAGTTGGCGTCTACAATCCGATGACAGACTGAACCTACTCTCATCTGAGAATAGTACGCATGCCCAGTCCTGTTCAGTCCAATTGTGATGCTCACGACACCATTGCAAACGGGCAGTACGGTGCTGTCTGGTCAATGGGACACACACAACAGGTCTGCGTGCGTATAGTTCTCCTCCCCTCAAACGTCTGGCAACAGTTTTTCGGGAGATCTGCTTTCCTGAGGCAGCAAGAAACTGATTTGCCACCTGCTGAGCTGTGGTGCGCCTGTTCCTTTTTGCTGATAGGACGATATATCTGTCTTCTGCAGGCGTCGTACTTCTAACACGACCTCCCTCGGGCCGTGTCTACTACACATTCCAGTAGTTTAAATGACTTCCACAGCCGAGAAACAACGCTGTGAGCGATGTCGAACTCCCTGGCAACATCCGTTATTTTTCGCCCTTCTTCGATCTTTCCAATAATTCGGCCACGCATAAAATCATCTATGTGATGTCGGGAAGACATGCCAAAAATTTTAAGTTCGTCTATTAAATGTTTCCTGTAAAACTTTGACTTGAAACAACAACTGTCCACACGCGTCAAAACTTTTAAAGCTCGTATGAACGCTATCACGTGATAAACAGACGTGGAAAAAAAATTTGCATACTCATACTTCTTCTTACTAATATCCCGCACTTATTCTAATTTTCCACATTTTTCTTCCTTTCATTTTGTGGTTGCTATGGATAATAGTGTTATCCGTCCTTAGCAATTGTCCAATTAGGTTACTAAATATTATGCATTGATATGCGACACTCTTGGATCACAAATTCAGATTATTAATGCGAGTATGAACTATATTAAAAATTTACATTACAAATTCAATAATTTTTTTAATTGCCTTTGTATAAAGTGCTTATAACATGTTGAACAATTTGTTATAAATAATTGTATAATATTGAAGAATATTTCGTCAGAAAAAATACTATATAATTTTCACAAATTCAATTTAATTTCTAATTGAATTGCATACTTCTTTAAGCTATTGTTTATCTCATATTAGATAGAGTTAATATGGAAGTTTTTGATTAACAATAAATATTTATTCTTTGATGAAAATGAATCTTATTTTTATAACACAATGAATTGCAAATAAGATAGAAACAATTTAATACAATATGGAAATAAATAGTTGCATAAAATTTCCATTCACAATTTCTACTAGTTATGTCTTTTGACTAGATATTTATGTTTAGTGTTAAACACTTGAGTTCCATTTCATGCAAATTTAAACTTACTTGAAGAAATGTATTGGCATTTTATTTTGTTATCACTAATATGTATCTAAAGTGTCCTTTTATATATAATTATACTTTTAAAAAAAGAAATTGATCATTGTAATACACAAGAGCCCAAAATTTATCTTCGAAACATATGTCACACAAAAATAAGTGATTTTGACCAATTAACTTCTTGCCAATAATTTTGAAAAAGGATTCTCTGTAAGTCTCTTCGATAAATATCATAAAATTGATCAAAGTACTCTTCTTAGGTCAATATTTGCAACAAACTCAATGCAACAAATTTATTCAGGACATATATCATGAGATTTATTTTTGCAAAAGTATAAAATAAATCTAATCTCTATAATGATAAATCTACAAGCTGTGCAAATACCAATAAATGCATATTTGTTATACATATGTAGTAAAAAAATTTGTATATGTGTGAGAGACAGGTTTTTATACCATACAGTCAAACTCTGAAAAACATATGCGTTGAAATCACGCAAATATATTACAATTTTTATTTTTTTCTAAAAGAATTATGAATTCAAAAATGACTTTTTTTTTTATTTTGGTCATGTAGGAGTGTGTGAGCAGGACTTTTATATTTAATATATGGACACAAATTTATATTCTACTATATACACATTCTAATTTAAAAATTTTAATGCCTTAATTTATTACCATATTTGGAATTCAATTCTCGATAAATCATATATTTTACCTTAAGTAGTGCAGCAAATAAAGATTTTTAAAATGTAGCACAATTTTTTTTATGTGTAATTTTACAAATGGTAAATGATAATTTTGACTTCTAATGTTTAAAAGTGGTTCTTATTTCATCAACTAGTATAAACATTAACAGAGCTGAAATAAAGTAAGATATTTTTCCATTTCTTTATGTTTTCTTTTTCCCTGTAATATTGTAAAATTACTAAGTAAAATAAGTTTTATAAATATATATACTTCTTTTTGATATATGTATGGTTACATATCAGATTCTTGTGTCCTAATTTTAGATAATTAAATGCTGAAGTACCTCTGTTAATTACTCTGAAGATGTGTAACACACACACACACATAAGTAAAATTTAAGTTAACTAAACATAATATGTTCTCAATATAACTTGATGTAAAATAAACAAATATTTGCTTTTAAATATTTACATTCTTGTAGAAGTAAGTCTACATCTATCCAAAATCCTTTTTGAAGAAGTTTCATTTGTCTTACGGTGTTGAGAGAGAGAGAGAGAGAGAAAACATTATTCAAAGAGCGGTCAAACACATAAACACTGGGAAGATGGTATATAATCCTCACGCTTCACCATGCTATTAAAGCACTTTGATTTGTTATAATGATATATTATAAAATGATTTTTTCTTTCTAATTATCCTTTCTATAACTGATCGAGCAACCATTTCAGCAAAATAAGACATTTTAGAAAGTAAAATGTAAATCTTTAAGAACAAAATAATCGTACGCAATAGTAATCAAACGAAGCCATATTCACCGGTTGACGGAATCACGTGATCGTGAAATCACGCGAATTTAGTCCATTCTTACTAATTTTGTTCACTCTCTCCCTATATATTTAAATATATAAAGACTGTTCTTTTTCCAGGTATAGAAGTTTAAGTTGGCATTACTTTCCAAGATGGCGACCGATTTAATAGCTGTCAAGTGATTTGTTCTCAGTTTGGTTTGGCAATTCATCAAAACGATCATCAAGCAAGGCGTAGATTCGTCGAATGGGCCCAAAACGAGATTGCCGTTGTTCCCGATTTTCATAAGCGAATTTTGTTTAGCGATGAAGCGCACTTCTGGTTGAATGGCTACGTCAACAAACAAAACTGCCGCATTTGGAGTGAAGCTAATCCACAAGTGTATGTCGAAACACCGTTACATCCAGAAAAACTGACTGTTTGGTGCGCTTTATGGGCTGGTGGAATCCTTCTTCAAAAACGATCAAGGCCACAACGTTACAGTCAATGGTGATCGGTATAGAGCCATGATTACTAACTTTTTCATTCCTGAATTGAACAATCATGATGTCCAGGAGCTGTGGTTCCAACAAGACGGCGCAACATGTCCCATAGCTCGTGCCACAATCGATTTATAGAAAGACACGTTTGGTGACCGCCTAGTTTCACGTTTTGGACCTGTGAATTGGCCTCCAAGATCTTGTGATTTAACACCGCTAGACTATTTTCTGTGGGGCTATGTAAAGTCATTGGTCTATGCGGATAACGCTTGACCATTTGGAAGACAACATTCGCCGTGTTATTGCCGATATACGGCCACAAATGTTGGAAAAAGTCATCGAATGTTGGAAAAAATCATCGAAAATTGGACGTCCAGATTGGACTACATCCGAGCCAGCCGTGGCAGTCATATGCCAGAACTCATATTTAAAATGTAATGCCACAAGATTAGCTTTCGAATAAAAAAAAAAATTCATGTCAATCGAATAATACATCGTTGTTTTATTGCAATTTAAAGTTCTCTCTCTATCTCTATCTATATATCTCTCTCTCTCTCTCTCTCTCTATATATATATATATATATATATATATATATATAAATTTTCTGTCGTAATAAAATACTTTCTATTCATCCATTCAAAGTAGGAATTGACTTAAATTTTTTTTTTATATTACTTTTGTTTATATGTACTACCTATACCAGATTGGGAATATTTTGTTGTTTATTTTTCAGGGTTTCACAAAATAAATTTATACTCGTTAGTACAATATTTTGTAGAACTAAACAGTTTTCTGTCAGAAAGTATACTTTTTTCCTTTTGTGGAAAAAAAAGATCTCTTATAAAGGAAAGGAAACAACTCATATAATAAATATATCAACAGATTCGACGTGAATCTAAATTTAAGCAAGAATAGCTCCTAAACCTTAAGACTTAAGACCTTAACACGATACCATTTTTCAAAAAAAAATTTTGGAGACAGTTACAGTAAAAATAATTGATGTTTTATATTTAGATTATATTATTAAGCTGATTCTGTAAGCAAAAAGTCAGTTTGACCAGCCATTATTTTACAATTTTAAAAAATTAGGAATTTTTGAAGTTTTTTCAAACTCTTATAAAATGCTCAATTTTTAAAATTTTTTAGTAATTTTAAGTTATTTATGATTCTTAGATTAATACAAACAATATTTAGTATGGATTTGAAAATCTATTCTCTTGTTGATTTTTAATAATTATTTTTCTAGAAAAACCTGGAAAAAACACGAAAATTTTTAAAATATCAACTTCAGCATTTTTTAGAAAAGTAACTAGAGTTCTCAGCCCTAAATCCATACTAATTTTTATAGAACATACAATTGGGAGTATATACAAAAAATTCAAGGCTCTATCTTGAACAGGAAAAAAGCCTTAGGGATTAGAAAACACTTATACCTTCAAAATTAAAAGTCTGAGAAAAACGCATTTAAAGTTTGTAAAGTCATAAAACAAAAACTTATAATGTGCCCGTAAAACTAATTTTTAATATGTTAGTTTCCAATGTATGTTCTACATTAAAACACTATTTTTATTAAATATGACTGAAAATTATATTTTTAATTCAAAACATATTTTTGCATAATATTGATAGCTTTTGTTAAGACGTCAGTTTATTCAGCTTTATCTTAACCTAATATTTCACAAAAGTTTTGAAATACGAAGCATTTAAGTACAAAATAATAATGATACTAAGTTAAGCTAAAAATATTCAGGATTGCTCATAAAATTTAATTTTTTTCTGTTTTAAATTGGGACAGTTTAGGAAGTTTTAGCTCTTGTCGTACGACTTTAAAATACTAAAATATAGTACTACAATATGTTTAGTATAATGCAGTTTGGTATACATCAAGGAAATATTCAGTTATATCTGCAGCATTTGAATTCGGAATACTTGTATTGGGAAGTCGAATTGCAAAATCAGCTGAGGACTGATTTTTAGATACATCAATTTCAGTAGTGTATTCCATCTCTTCGAAATATTGTTTCTCACAGAAACCCAGAACGCATTTGCCATGGCATTTTCTCTACAGGAAAAAATTAATGATAAAGCTTTTAAGTTATATAAACTATTTTTAAAGCAAAAATTGGCCATGAAATTAATCTTTTTTAATGAATTACGAGAACTCAAAACATAATCAAGTAGAAATGATTTTAGTAATGAAAATTGGAATTAATAACCATTTCAAACTAAAAGCTCAAAAATATTTTTAATTAATTCAACTTAAGTGTGAAAAAATGATTTAAAAGGAAACCGAAACCAAAACCATAGCATAAAACTTCAAACATCTTAAAAACTAATTTGCTAACAGATCTGAAATTTCGTAGCAAGCATCTCAATGATATGGGCCACCAAAACATGCAAAAAAACAAAAAATTCGGTAAAAATGAAATTGTTAGGGTACTGTGTAGTCTTAAGCTGAAAATTCTCTCGCATATAAAATACATGGGATTGCTCACACAGCTAGGAATATTTTAATATCATTCAGAAGAACTTATGTGAGTAAAAAATATACCTCAGCGGGAACTGCTACATAAATAAAATAATAAAGCAAGTCCAACGTAGAACATTAAATACGACTGTAGGTAGCTTCAATATATCTCGATTTCGACAGTTTATGTAAAACAAGTAATGTAAAAAAGATTAAGTCAATTCCTACTAAGAAACAACAAAGAAAAATTTTATTTTATAGTTACTTTTTATCAAATAATTACAATTAATATAAATATGTATATACATATGACAGAATCATAATATTAAGTGGTAATTAATTTCTATTAATTAGCATTTAAGTATCGTACTGCCATCCAAAACAATCGTGTCTATAAAATTTCAGTTCAACTGAATGCTTTAAAACGTGAAAAAAAAAACCTTTTCAAGTTTTGACACAAGTCGCCAAAATAGTTTCCAACGTGGCTGTATTTGTAGTTCCTTATATAATTAGTTTTAATTAATTAATTTTTATTCATTATAATTAAATTATTGTATTATCGTCCAAAATAATTATGTATATTAAATTTCAGCTCAATTGAGCGCTTTAAAATGTATTTTATTAACGACTGAAAATTCCACCATGATAAATAAATAAACAAACAAATAAATAAACAAAAAGAGAGTGTGAGTTAATAGTAGGAATTGAATTAACAGATCTCTAGAAGATATACGCTAATCACAGAAGCGTATTTGATTTGATTTGAATTTGCGTCGTACTGTGAAGCTCACATGAGAGCTATTGGTGACGAACCTCTAATTTTGATCCACGGTCATACAACTTGACAACATCAACTCGCTATTATGACTACTAGGCGACCGAGGACATTAAGGTATCCGACTACGTTCGGAACCGTGATTTTAAAAAAGCGCATAAATGGATAATTTTCCTGATATTTAGTGTCACTCAGGTTAGAATACATGCATAAAATTGTTTTAAAGATATTTTGACAAAAAAATTTATTTAAATATAATATTTTGACAAAAAATTAACTTATATTAATCTTTTTCCAAATGTTCTCCTTTTGGGAAAAATGGTTCTATTATAATAATATTTTGCCTGTATATGGTTCAGATCTCTCTACAGAGGCTCAACTAGAATTTTTGAAAAATTCACATTATTTTCAGAGTTACCACCAATTGAAATAATTATTGGCGTTTTTTTTCTTAAAATTGCTCCCCTCTGTTGTCGCAAAATACGAATAAATCTACTTCTAAGTTATATGTTTCAAAAATTCTAGTTGAGCATCTGAACAGAGGTCTGAGCTATATACAGGCAAAATATTATTATAATAGAAGCATTTTTCACAAAAGGAGAACATTTGGAAAAAAGATTATTCTAAGTTAATTTTTTGCCAAAATATTGTATTTAAATAAATTTTTTTTGTCAAAATGTCCTTAAAACAATTGTATGAATATATTCTTATCTAAGTGACACTAAATATCATGAAAATTATCCATTTATGCGCTTTTCAAAATCATGGTTCTGAACGTAGTCGGATACCTTAAACAAGTCTAAGATATAAAACAAGATCAGTATCATATCTTATAAAGATATGATACTTTACACTCCAGCGTGGCAACTCTGGAGTGTAATTGTATTGAAAGAAATCAAGAAATAACAAATGAAGAAATACTAGCTGGACAACCCTCTCCATGTCATTTCGTACTAAAGGGAGAATAATTTGTTTTATTAATGATACATTTAAGAAACTAGAGCTATTCCTCGACATTTGACTGGAAATTCTTAAATGTGGTGCAATAACTAAGAGCAGGGGTGTCCAACCCAAATGACCTTGCGGGCCACTTCGGAAAAACATTATAATCTCGCGGGCCGCACATAAAAATATGTACCTTTATATCAGATTTGGAAACAAAAAAAACCTTTATTGGAGTGAAAATTTAAAACAGAATAAATTATTATTATTATTTTCATTATTTTCATGTATACACAGACATAGATAATATAATAATGCAATTATCAAATAATGCAATTATCAAATAATACTTGAAATATTACAGTTGCCATTTTCTTGAAAATTACGGTGTTCCTAATGAATTGATCTTTCGTTACTCATTGTTAAATTGCTGTCATTTGCAGAACATTAAGTATATATTGTCCTTTATCTTAACCGTCCTGAATATTTTTTAACCTTTAAAAAACATCTGATTTTGACCTGAGAAAAGGAGGAGGAGAAAAGAAAGTTGCCCACACAGAGAATCATGTACCATCCATAGTAAAGGATAGGCATAAGGCAATTCGAAATTTATTAAAAAAGTGATTTACTGTAGTAAAATCAAATGTATAGACCCTGGCCAAATTATTAGACGCACTCTAGTTTTTTAATAATTCATTGATTTATATAAGTTTATATGCAATACTTTCGTATTTAAACACATATCCAATGGATTTTAAATGAGTAAATTTATGATATATTTTGTATTTGTATTTATTTTTCACACATGGCAACATAAATTTAATAAATTGTCACAAGAACGTAAACAAGTCAAAAACCTGCTCGAGACGCGTTCGCGCATGCTTCAGTTGCGGACGTGTTTCTGTTGGTTAATGTGCTGTGTTTGTTAATTTAGCAGTTTTATTTTATGCAGTTATATTTGTTTATTTCGTGTGCGGCGTTTAAATGATCAGTTTGTACACTTTCAGCATGGGTAAAAAAGGCGATTTTTCACTATGTAAGAAAGCAGAAGTAAATTCCCTTGTGAATGCAAAATTGTTTTCAAACCACGAAATATCACAAAAGCTGAAAGTTTCTGAAGCTAGTGTACGACGCATAAAAAAGAAAATTGAGTCAGGGGAAGAATTGAGCCCAAAAAGAAAGAAAAAATGCGGCAGAAAGCCTATTCCCCCCAAGGTCAGAAAGATCTTTTAAGAAAATTTGCCTAGAAAACAGATTTGCTAACACAAAAGTGATAAAATCGCAACTCCAAGATATTAATGTGAATGCTTCTGAACGCACTGTTCGAAGAAAATTAAAAGATTTAAATTTTAAGACCTGCCGCCCCACCAGAAAGTCCAAGTTAACCCCTGCAACAAAAGCAAAGAGTCTGAATTGGGCCAAACACTGGCGTGATAAAGATGTGTACTTCTGGAAATCGGTATGTTGTTATAATTTATTCACAAACAAAGTGTTTAACCATTTTCTATTACAGAAGAAACAGCAAAAATGTTTATTTATTATTTTTTTTTATTTTTGACACGTCTGCTTCAGTGATGAAAGAACATTTGAAATTTTGCAGAACAAAACTCAGTTTGTGCGTCGTTGTGATGGAGAAAAGTTTCATTCTGACTGTGTTGTTCGGACTGTGAAACACCCTACAAAAATAATGATTTGGTCAGTCATCAGTGGCAAGGGTACTGGACGTGGTTAAAGGTATGATGCAGCAAGACCAGTACAAGATGTCTTGCAAAATAGCTTGATTCTGTAGCTGGAAGAATGGTTTCTGAATGGAAAACCATACATTTTTATACAAGATGGAGCTCCCTGACATACAGCTCGGTCTGTCAAAGCTTTTTTGGCAGAACAAAATATCCCTTTGTTGGATTGGCCGGGTAATAGCCCTGATATGAACCCATTCGAAAACATTTGGGAGTTAATGAAAAGAGAAGTGGCTAAAGATGTGATTACAAATAAAACACAGCTCTTAGAAAGAATAATTCACGTGTGCAATCATCATCCTCAAATGCAGGAGACAGTACAGTCTAGTATTGATAGCATGCCGCGCAGAATTGAAGCTCTGATAGCGGCTAAAGGTGGCTCAACAAAATATTAATATTTAATTATAATTGTTCCTGTTTTCTTTCAAGAGCCAATAAATACATATTTTTTCTTTAATGATGTTTTATTTGTGATAATAATAGATTATTAAATGGACAACCAAATACAAAATATATCTGATAAATACAAAAAACCTGTATAGTATCACCCGATAATTAACATTTTTCATAAAATCTTATAGTGCGTCTAATAATTTGGCCAGGGACTGTATATAACTGTTGGATAAAAAAAATCTATTTTGATCCAACGGACATTTCTATTATCAAAAGGGATTTATTTTAAAACAAGAACAGGTAACAGGCAAATACACATTGTGTATATATATGAATTTCCCCTCAAATAAATTTCAAAATGAAAAAACTTTAAAAATCTGATATTTAAAAATTTTATAAAAAGAGTCAGTGGGCCGCAACTTACGTACTGGCGGGCCACGTGTGCGGCCCGCGGGCAGCGTGTTGGACACCCCTGACTAAGAGGATACCCCAACTAATTCTGCATTTCTCTAACTCTTTCACCACCTCTTCAAGAACTGATTTAATTTTAATTTACATTGCATTCCGAAGCAACAATAGGTCTCGTAAATTTGAACCATGGTCAAGTAATGTGGGCGACACCTGAACTGGCCTTCTCCTCTCCAACTTTCCACACCTCACCAACGAACTTTAAGCATCAGCAAATTTAACGTACCCCAGTGGTAGGACCTCAATGACACCAGGGATTGAACCCGCAACTCGATAATGCCGGTAACTCTCGGCTACCGCGACTATTCACATCAGTAAGGACTTCGAGTTTTAGTTCCATTTAGTGGTCAGTAAACCCCATAAAGCAGTGTTTCTCAAACTTCAATACTGGGGACCCTCTTTTCAATCATAATTTTTATCGCGCCCCCTTATACAATAATAAAGTATTGAATGCAATAATAATGCACTTTGACGCTAAAGCTACTCAATACGATCTTAATTATAAACCGTACAAATTAATAAGATAAGTAAATTAAATTTTACAGTTACTTTAAAGTAATATATATTTTATTTTTCTTTCTCGAATTTTTAAATTGGAACAATAGCAAAATGCGTTGGCTGCTTTGAAGACAAAATTTGGATCTCAGCCAAATATAGTAAAAGTACTCAGAGTGTCAATTTCTAATCGTAAACCTTCCTTTGAAAAATTTTCCTCTGCGAGACAAGCCCATGGAAGTCGTTAATGCTTATTAAATTTGCTCTTAATTTAGTATTAATAATTTAATTATAAAATACCTTGTGCAGCACTGATACATTAAAAGTGTACTGTGTACTTCGCACGAGTTCATTTTTTAAAAAACTGAAACATTCTTGATATAATAGCTGAATTGTCAGGAGAGTAAACCCAAATGCGCGACAGTGCTTACGAAAATGTAAAATGATATTTTAAAATGAATACTCGTATTATAACTAGTTTTAAGCGAACTGTAATTTTAAGCCTCACAGAATTAGCATTTAGAATTAATGTTAAATAATGAAAAATAATATAAAATTATGATGAAGAGTAATTGTGTTATTTTTAATATTTAAAGCAAGAAAACTTAAAAATGTTTTATCCCGGGAGCAGGCACACACTCGATACTAACGTTAATGGTCACTCGGGGTGATTGAGTCACTTTAATCCTTTCTTTTATAATTATTTTTATTGTACACGATACAAATCGTGATTCCAGTGAATAATTTAATTGAGAGAAAGTATGCTTATATATATATATACCTACTTTCAAGGACTTTTCAATTTTTCTTTTGTAACAAATAAACAGTTTTGCCAGAATTAACGATTTCGTGATCTGAGTGCATCGCGTGACCACTTCCGGATTAAAAGTGTATTCAATATAATAATATGGATGTTACATGTAAAAAAAATTATGTAAAACGTTTTTCATTATGCTTTACATGCTTGAGAATACTCATAAAAATAAATCTTGGCCAAGTTATCCTTCAAAGTTTGCTCTCTCTCTCTCTCTCTCTCTGTGGTTTTCCAAATATCATAAAACTCTTTTACATAGAACCCCCCACACAAAATACATTATTTACAACTACCCTAAATGAGAAACACACATAAGACAGGGGTAATAACTAACTCTACCAATAATTTAGAGGGTCAAACAGATGATCAACAAATGTATTCTGCTGCCTACTGCTATAATATACAGTATTTCAAAAATAATAACAGCGATGAATTTTTTATCTTCCTAAGTTTTTTTGATTCTGGGTCTGGGTTTTGTTTTTTCTCTAAAAGAGTAGTATTTTAGGTTTAAACAGAAAACGTAATAAAAAAATCTTTCATCATGGGATTACAGAGAATTAAATAAAAGTTTTTTTATTTGGTTATAGAATCGAAGATGGCTAATTAGGTATTGAAGAAGTTTTTATTTTTGATAACGTAATATCGCCAGATGATATGTATAAATTACATCAGAGTAAAAGTGCATTTTTATTATGTCTGAAAGTATTTTGTTTTAATTCATTCCAGTGAATTAATTATTTTTTAAATCTTTTATTTTCGATATGCTCGCACCTCCTCGTAGGGTTATCGCGCCCCCCAGGGGGCGCACCCCACAGTTTGAGAAACGCTGCCATAAAGTAACAGGTCTTCTGTAAAATCAAAACTAGAGCTCCTAGCTCGAATTTAAAACTGAAATCATTCCGTAATTTTGAACCATGATGAAGTAATGTAAGGATCCAACTGTAGAGGGCGCTGTAAAAGCGTGGAAATGTAAGGATGTAGTGGTGTTTACGTCCACGCGCTCGAGAGTGAGACACAGTGAACGAAGGTATGCAGCCTGTTCCGAGTTTACCACATTATTAAGTATTTTAACTTGCGTATAATAATAGTATGTTTTATAAGTCTGTAGTAAAGTCTTGTTTTATATTTGCAAAAAAGAGTGTGGAAGTAAATAATTTTGTGTAGGGACTGTTATTCCATTTTGATATCACTGGCGTGGCTAGTTCTGAGTGGGCCCCGTATCAAAACTCCTACGGGACCCTTTTTTAGAAAAAGCTGTGCTAGTGGTACTGTAGCTGCACATGCTGGGGCCCCTGTAGCTTGGAGGCCCCGTATCATTGATACGGCGGTAGCTACGCCCTTGCATGATATAAGAATATATAAACGTGAAATCACTACGTATGAGTGCCGGATTCGAGCTAGGCTACAACAGTAATAAGGATAATACCTGAATTTTGTACTTCACTTTTCTGAGTTCCGTAACATGATGTGCGTAAACGGTCTGGACTAATTGAAATTAATGAGTTACATCATGCCATACGACAATCGACTGACCAATTGCAGCTTTTGTCGCAAAAAAGCTTTCATTTTTACAATTTAGTAATCTTAATGCTCGTTAAAATATTTTGGTTTATCCTGTTTACAACCCATTCGTGAATATCGAACTTATAATTTACTGCTTAGCTCGCTCGCATGTACAGTGGCATATGCTTCTTTGTCCTTGAAATTGTATCTGCTGAAAAATGAAACAATTTATTTCTCATAAATGTTGCTTGTTCTTAGTCAGTACCATACTTTCAAGCCATTGTTGAAGTAATTATTACAGATAAAAATTAGTTTGCTTACATTTATTTGATAAGTTAGTAAGTACATGGGTGACAAACCTTTATGGATGAACGTGCTTTTTTTTCTAAAGAAGTGCTTAGTGAGGTAAGGACGTGCCGTCAAATAATTTTAAATTGCGATAAGGAAAAAAATTATAAAACTAAATTCAAACAACTCAAAACTCGTTATTTACTACGAAAAAAAACACTTTTGCACAGTATTCAAATTATACGTGTAATTCAAATTAAAGTGACATTAGTGTGACTTATGTTATTGCGGATTGAATGATAAATAACTTATATTAAGATTGTAAGATGTTGATTTTAGTAGAATGTATGTTGAATTGGAGTCATCTGCCAAATGGTTTTTAAACAATTAATTATTTTTGCTGTGGTTCACTTTTTTGACAAGAGGATTTGTGATTTGCTTCAAAATGCCGTTTTACAGACGATGTTCTGCATACTAATGTTCCAGAACATAAAACACACACCGCTTTGTCACCTTTACGGATAATGCCATGTTTCTTGATTCACCAAGTTTGAAATTCTTTGTTACATTTACTATTTTGCACCTTTTTTTTTTTGCTGTACCAGCCATGTTAAATAAGTTTAAAATCGTAAATATAACCCAAATAAACTTGACTGCAGTCGTTTCAACGAATTTGAAGGGCTGCAGTAGCCCAGTGGTCAAGGGATCGGATCATGGCAGTCATGTCATGAGTTCGAGTCCAGTACCACTAAAGACCCACCGTGCAGGGGGGCGATGCACGTTAAATCTGTCGAGAGCTCAAACATCCTCCCGTTGCTGTGGTGGGGTAGTTAGGAGAGGGGGTGCCAGCTCAGGTGCCGTCCTCGTTACTTGACCATGGTTCAAAATTACGCCAAAAGACCTCGTGTAGCTGAATAGTGCGACGTTAATGTTCACTCACTCATTCAAAGAAATTGACTATGCTCTGCATAGACAAATTTTGCATCATAAGCAATTGTAGTAACTATGGCAGGACAATAACAAACGAGTGTGCTGAAATATTATATTTTAACGCTAAAGCTGCAATACGATTTTAACCTCTTAAGTGCCACTGGCGTATATGAACGTCTCACTCAGCCGAAACGTTAATTGTTCTGGACGTATATACGTCTTTCCGAAGTATGATCGTTTCTTTGTACTGCTATCCATAAAATGAAGGCTTTGGAATGTAATAATAGGACCTTGACCGTGTTTGCGAAGGATTTACATATTTCAAAGGATTTGATTATTTATTGCTTTTCTCTCCACCAATACACCACACGCGCACTTGCCTACGGGAGCAAATCGCGTAAGTTTTATTCGGCAGTTAAGAGATAAGTTACACGGAGAAAAAAGACTTACTCAAAAATGAGTACGTAAACATACTCATTTTGAAATGAGAATGTTTGCATCAGATTTGACCGCATGCCTTGATTGAATTTGATTCCTTATATGTACTCAAAATCCCCAAAAATGCTAATTAATGCTTTCGGAAAAATTAAAAAAGATATTCAGGATTGCAGAAACTCTTTTAATATATCGGCTACATATTTTGATAATTGGGGCTTAACAACAAATTTAATTCTCATAAATCTTCCGAACTATTTTTTGTATCTACCACGCTACCCGCGGAAGAACACATGAGTACAAGATTGTTTTGATTTTTGAGTTAAATGTACTCATTTGTATTTCTTAAGTAACACTGCCTTTGAACGAAAAATTTAATGGGATAAATATTCACCTTATTTTGGCGGATTACTGTTATAACTGTAATATAATTTACTTGATTCATAATAAGTCATTTTGTTTAAATTATTCAGGCAAATAATTGTGTTACTTTGGAATACTTTTAAGGTGACCAGATTTTTAAAATGAAAAGGGGAACGAAAATTTAAGAAAAGTTTCAACGTAAATGTGTGAAACATTTTATTAATTCAAACAAAAATGCATTGCTTCGTTTCTCAATATATTTTATAATTTATCGGAAATTTCGGAGCAAAAATTACCTTTCATCTTTACTATAAGTACTGCAACTAAAAATATCAACATTCAATCTTGATTTCTGACTTGTCCATAAATTACGAACTGAAAAGACTCAACTGGTGCATTAGTTCCAGGGAAGCACAATGTAAATTAAAAAGAATAACTAAATTTTCTTATGTGATGTGCTTATTTTTGAAATGGTTAAGTATTTCAATCCATCTTATCAATTTCAGCATGTTGATTTTCCAATTGTTTCAGTTTTATTATAATTTAAATATATACATTCAGTCTGCAAACTGACCATTGTCAATGATTTTAATATCAGGCATTTCTTTTGATAAAAAAATCAACACAGTTTTCTATATCTGTCCAATTTACTTGTGATAAAGTCAAAAACACCATTGAAAACTGTTATTTCCTGTGATATTTGTTTCAGACTATTCCTCGACATATTGGAAACATGTTTGGTTCATCTATGAATACAGAGATTAACAGATCTGTTTTAAAATATTGAAAAAAGGAGGACACTTTTCGAGGAAGGACATGATCTATAAAAGGAGAATGGTTGATCATCTTAATAATTTTAACTTTACTTTCATATTGAACTCGAAAATGCCTTGCATGGTTTGAAAAAGGCAAGTTTACAAAATAAATTTTCGTTTTCAATTAGTAATCTTTTAGACTCTTTTATAAGCTTCACCTGTATGTAACGGAATCTTTGAACTATATTTTTATCCACTCTAAAAGGTCTGATTAATTCGAAATTTTGCACACTTTTCAAGGACTGATGACAATAGAATAATTTTGTTCCATTGTCCTGATAAGGATCATGACGATTAACAATTTCCCATTTCCAGATTTGGTGACTGAAAGATTGTTACAACTCTAAAGCGAAAACACTCATGTCAGTAATTTCTTATTATAATATAAACAATTGCCCACTTTCTTTGAAAATGGAAATAAATAAATGATAGTTTAAAAAATTAAAAGCATGCTTTTATTGTAGATCGAACTAAAAATGAAAAATAAATTATAGTTTAAAAAAACCAAAAAACACACTTTTATAGTTAAACTAAAAAGTAAAAAATAATGCATAATGTAAGAATAAAATGATTAACGAGAAAATATATATTAATGTCATTCTGGTAAAAGCGTGGGGTGCTTTTGTTCTACATTTTTACACTAACTCGGCATTTCAGAATAGAACTAGTAAGAAATTATAACAATTGATATTGAGCACCCCACATTTTTATCACGACATTGTCTCGCTAATCATTTTATTCTTATATTAAGAATTATTTTTTCCTTTTTTAGTTCGATTAACTATAAAAGTGTTTTTATTTTTTTTTAAACTATAATTTTTAGGAGTTTAATTTCTTGTAAGTTTTAAAGAACCTTTTTAGCTTATTAGTAAATTTATGGAAAATGCGTTAAAAGTTCTCATAAAAAATTATTTAAAGAGCTTCAACAATTTCAATATACTTTATGATTCCTTTCACTCTCATTTTCGAATATTGAAAGAATCAAAATTTACTGAACAGAAATTACAGAATGAGCAAAATTAGTAAAATTGAATGTAATCTATATTTCAAGAATGCTTTTTATTTTTAGACATTACATATAAATATTAAATGTTCTTGATTAATAATATTTAACGACTATTTTGTTTTATTAATAATTGATCGACATTGTTTAAATTGATTTATCAGTACTTACATATTATCACAACCTTTGGCGACATTATATGAAATGAAGCATATGATTGGCAATTCAGCGCATATGACACATGCGAAATTGGTATTGCCAACAATTATTGCCATGTATGTAAGTACTGATTTATCTTATAACCCTGCATCACTCATGCGAAAAAAATGGCCTAAAGTTCTTGCGCAGGGTATCTCACACCCCCAAGGATGTTTACGTTCTGATTATACCATAAAATTTGTATAAAAAAGAAAGAAAAGTAGGAAATACATTATGTTTATTACATTTTTCACTCTTAAATTTAGTTTTTCTATTCTTTTTATAAGGGCATTCAGCACATTGTTTATACACTCCTTTAATCTAGTCGTGAGTATTACAGAATAGAACTATTAAAAAATTATAGCAATTGATATCAAGCACCCCACGCTTTTAAATGCAGTTATTATTTTTCCATTTTCCCCACATTCCAATTTCCATAGTTTTTCCTGGCATTTCTAAATACCTTGTGTTCTGTTTTTTTTAAATCCTGGCACCCATATTTTTCTAATTGGTTTTCTACAAAAAAAAGTACTTACATTTTTGCTTCATAATGTAATTCTCTTTTGTCAGGGAATAAGCCATTCTTTTTTAAACTATTTTCATGTTGAGTTCTTATTGCGAGACCATCATCTTAGATTGAAAACTATTGATACCAAAATCTTATTTGCAGCAATTTCAAAACCATGCCTAAAAGATATTCGGTGTGTAGTGTACTGATATATATATATTGTTCCAATGTGTGGTATTTTTGAACAGTAGTTTTTATACATGTGAACTTCAAAAATACATGCCTTCATGTGTAATATTT
Organism: Trichonephila clavipes; assembly: GCA_019973935.1. Taxonomy (NCBI): domain Eukaryota; kingdom Metazoa; phylum Arthropoda; class Arachnida; order Araneae; family Nephilidae; genus Trichonephila; species Trichonephila clavipes. The sequence continues at coordinate 15,789 of BMAU01000783.1, read as the reverse complement.
TTAGAAAATCATACTTTTTAAACCTGTTATCGTGTTTTTTAGATGATGAATGCTTTATTCTTAATTTGCATTAATTTCATTTCTATTAGTAAGCAAATAATTCAATATACATTACATTAAAACAATGGAGTTGACTATAGTATCGATTGTATAATGTTTATAAAAAAATAACTTATGGATGAAGGTATGTTGTTTCAAAATCTCACTTATATTTTTTGAATGTATGATATGTATATGTCCAATTTCCAGAATAAATATTTCAAAAATATGATTTTGGTTTGTTTTATTTTTCTTGTTTACAGTAAATCATTGAAAAAAAAAAGAGGCATTGAAAATAAAATGCTGTATATTGGATTATGGTTCTACTGTTTTAGTTGTTTTTACATTCTTCTAAGGACTGAAATTTTTAAGTATTTTAATTTTTGATTATAAAAACATTAACTTAAAAACTATAATATTTGTTTTCTTTGGTGATAGGAGAGTATAAAATCAGTTGATATGAATAAAAACTAGCTTAATTTGTAATATATATATTTCTATATATATTTTCTATATTCCATCTAGATGAATGTGTTTCTATTTAAACAAACAATTCATAAAAAAGAACTTACACACCTGGGCCTAATGAGTGTTATTTTAGTCAAAAGACTTTTTTCTTCATTACATAATATGTAAAGAACTATTTCTTTCTTACTTTGTTTTGAAATTTTTACTATATAAAGTCTGTTATTCATCCTAACGTTTCCAAGATATTTCTAATAACTTATTATTGAAAGACTGAATTTAAATAAAAGTTAATTTTCTGCTTGTATAGGATTTTAAAAAGAAACAACATAATTCTTTTAGAAACATAAATATAACTTGTAATAAACCAAATTGCTTCTGGTACTAGTTCAAATGCTTACAAATTTGTTTAACTATTTCATCGAATCTATTTTTGTTATTTTCAAAGATTTAAATCTGATGTATAAGTTCGAAGACAAAGTTTTTGATCAAATAATAGTTGTATTTTTTTTTTTTCTTAAAGTAAAATTTTTGTTGTATTGGCGACAGCATATAAAATTAAGTACATGGTTGCTAATTCAATGCTTACGAGACATGGCGAATTATCTTGAACGTTGGAATTTTTGCGATGATACTAAAGTACCTTTTTGTAACACAATAAATGCAAAAAGGAATTTAGATTTTCGAAGTTAAGTGGTAAAAACTTCATAAAATGTAAATTAAATAATATATAAGATGGAAAAAAATGAAATTTACCAACTTAAGTATCGTATATTTATATCCCTTTAAATTTGATTTGATGTATATTTTTATGTTAAAAATTCGTATTGATACAACAGTATCGAAAATAAATAACATACAAACTCATATTTGACCCATAAATACTCATAAATAAGTGCATTACACACTCATCTAGCTGTTATATTCTCAAATTTGATCCAGTAACAGGTTCAAAAATGAGTATGCGATGTTTACAATTTTGAGTACGTAGTCGATGCCAAAGATGAGAATGGGCTTTTCTCAAATTTGAGTATGTTTGCATCGGAGCTATTTTGAGTATGTGACGTATTCAAAAGTGAGTATTTTGTACTCCGTTCTGAATACCGGTTTTTCGCAGTGTATAAACCGTACAAATTATCAAGATAAATGTTAATTTTTTAATACAATTTTATAAATGAAAGGGGGGGTCACTGTTAATTATTAAACTTGTTCTTAACTTAGTATCGTTAAATTAATTATAAATGTATCGTATCAGTACTGAGCAATGTATTTTATAAGTGTTTTATATCAGTATAAAAATTTGTATTTCATTTTTTATTATGCCAAGATGTACACTGGTGTGCAAAAATTAAGGACGAAGTCGAAAAATTAGCATATCAGCTGAACGAAGAGGCAGAGCGGACAGAAAGACCAATTAGGAGATTAAGTAAGGTGATGTACGGTAGCACATGCGCAGATATGCAGGTAGACGTAATGGGGGAGTGTCTGAGTAGTATAAAGCATGTTGTCGGTGTAAGATCAGTATTTCTGGCAAAGAGATTGCATGCCGTATAGCAGTTAAAATCACACCGAGTTGCTGCCTCAGTGAGAAATGGCGAATAATCAATCTGTTAGACGACATCTGGATGCTTTTACCCGAGGACGAATCATTGGGAAGTTGGAGGAAGGCCGCAGTGTGACAAGTGTGGCTGCAGAGTTCGAATTGCTCACAGCATTGTTTCACGACTTTGGAGACAATTTCAAACTACAGGAATAGCTATCCGGGGGTTCAGTAGGGTCGTCCACGAGGAACCACACCCGCAGATGACCGGCACATTGTCTTACAGGCCAGAAGAAACAGGCGGCAGACAGCGGGAGAAATCGCTAGACACACGACACAGGCGACTGGACGACCGATATCGCGTTTTACCGTGGCCAGAAGACTGCACGGTGGTGGTCTGTTTGCACGACGCCCTGTACGGTGTGTACCTTTAACGCCTGCCCATCGGAGAAGGCGTTCTCTGTGGTGCCGGGAACACCGGAATTGGAGAGACAATGAATAGGGACGAGTACTCTTTACAGATGAGAGCAGATTCAGTTTGAGTAGCGATTCTCATCGCATACTCATCTGGAGAGAGCGGGGAAGCCGCAATCATCCCTCGAACATCATTGAAAGGGACAGGTATGGAGGTTGCGGTGTTCTCGTTTGGGGAAGCATCATGCTTGGTAGTCGTACAGACCTTCACATCTTCGACGCAGGTTCAGTCAACGGGACCCGTTATTGTAACGAGATTCTTCTTCCATATGTGCGTCTTTTTAGAGGCGCTATGGGTCTGCAGTTCCTTTTCATGGACGACAATGCACCATGTCATCGCACAGTAGCTGCCGAACAGTTCTTAGAGAGTGAGGATATTGAACGTATGGATTGGCCGGCACGATCTCCGGATCTCAATCCCATCGAGCATGTTTGGGATTTTCTAGGAAGCCGCTTGACAGCTCGTACCTTACCACCAGTAACGATTCGGGAGCTTCGATTGGCGCTGCAAGACGAATGGGCAGCAATGCCTCAACAACTCATTGATACCCTCATTCTCAGCATGGGCAGACGCTGTGAAACCTGCCTAGCAGTCAGGGGAGATCATATCCCCTACTAAAGACCGGATGTTTCTTGCTGGACACCCATTACAGGAATGTTTCGGCCTTCAGTCGCATTGCGCTCCATGCTACTTTTTCAATCAAGCTTCTTTTTATCCCTCTGATTTCTCTTTTAGTAAGTGTTGCTTACATTACACATGTCCTTACGTATTGGGGATCTTACGGTATTAAATGTGTTGATTTGGAAAGCTTTTGTACAAAGTTATATTGAAAAAACCGTCTCGTCCTTAATTTTTGCACACCAGTGTATTTCGTTTGCTAAACTTTCTGTAAATTAATAATTTGTTTTAAAATAATTTCTTGTTTTCGACTTTTCAATATGCTCGCGCCCCCTTCCTAGAGTTATCACGTCCCCCTAGGTGAGCTAGCCCCAGAGTTTGAGAAACGTTGATGTAATGTGTGTGTATCTCGTGAACTCAAAATATATCTTCCTTATATCATCAGATCTGAAATAAACAACCGTATAAAATCGTTTTTTGGACTAAAGAAGCAATTAAGATCGAAATTTATCAGCGGAAAAACAAAGTTAAGATTATATAAGACATTAATTTTGTCTGTGTTGCTGTATGCTAGCTAAACCTGGACGCTGAATTTGGAGACTATACGAGCTCTGGAAATCTTCAAAAAAAAAAAGCACTGAGAACTATATTTGGGCCTGTTAAAGATCAAGGATGTTGGCGTACTAGATATACTTTCGAGCTATATAGGCTTTACAAAGAACCCCAAGTTACTCAAGTCATCCGAAGCAACAGATTGAGATGGCTCGGCCACATCTGGAGAAGCCCTGAAAACAACCAGACCACAGCTTACACATTTAAGAATCCTATCGAATCTCGAACAAGAGGAAGACCACCAACAAGGTGGATAGATGATGTTGAAATTCTAGCGAATGAAAAATTAATTTGAAGTATTATTTAACTACATGAGTACTTTATTAAACTTGCAAATTAAGGCTGAAGAAATTTTCAGCCTTCGATAAAATATTTAAATGCTTTATTTGAATTAGCCAATCTTCTTTATCGTCTAGTCCAAGCTACTGTTTCTCCACTTCCAGTAGATAAAGATAATTAAGTGTTCATTGATTATATTCACGAAGATTTTAATTTACTATTTGCTGTTAGGTATCTATTTAGCTTATTAAAATAAGAAAAGAATAACTCCACAATTTATTTATTTACATTCGTAACTTAGACAATAAAAATGAAAAGATCAAACAGGTTTTATATGCAATAATGCATATCCCCAAGCATAGAATTAGAAGCATATAAAGAGAGAAATTGACAGCTTACAAACCCAAATTAACATCATTGGTTACATCATGAATAATTAATTCTAGAAATGGAATTTTTTAAAGTTAAAAATTGAATTATTTTATACATAGTTGCATGTTCAGAATTAATAATTTTAATCAATGATGTAGTATTTTCTCTTCTTAACCACACCGCATAAAATTTAAATATTTTCACTCATTTATATTTCGCTGACCAACTTGTAAGAGTACCCTTGACAGTAACTAAAAGCGCTTTATTTTGTCAATTTCTCATCTTATTTTTAAAACCAACTTTTTTATAATTTCATAATGGTTGATCACTTCCTAAAGTCTAATATTTAAGGTAAACAAAGGCTAATGGCGATGAACCTCAATTTTAAACCTCAACCAAGTAACGAAGACGTCTACATAATTAACTTGCAACAAGCTTTCTACACTGCGATACTTAAGCAGCTTGAAAACTTCTGTTCACAAGTGAACCAAACAAAGTCACCAAAGGTATGGTCATTACCCCCACGGTTTCCTTTGCCCTACATAATTCTGAAACAACAATGGCCAAAAAAAAGTATTTTTTTACTCAGCTTATTTACTCCAGCATGATTTACGATTTCTGATTGTTATGTAATGAAACGGGCAAAATTCATTAATTACTTTTTAGTTCAATTTCTTAAGTTCTAAGTTTAGACATCCTGTTTAAAATTAGTTGTAACACTGTTAAATATTGGTGTAAATGTTTATCATTTTGAAAACCGGCCCAAATTTTTAGTCTTGAAATTCCAAACGCAACCCGAGAATTTTTCTTATTATGAATAATAAAAAGAACTTGCCCAATAAAAACGAAAAAATAAATACAAATAATAGATTTTCCGATTAAAAGAAAGCATACAGCACAAAACATTTTGTGAGAGCAGTTCTACTTCCCAGACCGTCATTACGAGGAAAACTTTCAATTAGATTCAGGAATAATGGACGAGTTGAATTTTTCAGCAAAAAACAGTAACTTCGGGGATTATCTCACCCTTAAACAAATACATTTATGATAAAGAGAACTACATAAATAATTAAAAATTTCATTTTTAATACAAGTTTCTTTTCTCAAATATATAAAAGTAAATACAGTTATGTAAAAACTTGTACATTTGTGTGTGTGGGATTTTTCAATATTTTTTATATTATTTATTTTATCTTGCATGGATTTTGGATAATGTGGAAGGCATCTTCGATTTTATTACACAAATAATTTTTTTGCTGAATATACCATTTTTATTTTAATAAAATAAAGTGTATAGCATAAAGTTTTTATTTAATATTAGCCACTTCCCGGTCGCTTCACTGGGTATTTCATGATGTGTTATATGATTGTATAATGTTTATGTCGCAGGAAAATCATGGAATTATAGGAATTTCATCAAATCCCTAAGAGATGATCAATTGACGGGGGGCGTTAAAATGACGTCTCTTGAAGGTCATTTCTTGAATAAAAGGAAAGGATTTGAACAAATCCTTGACATTTTTCGGAGAAATGATGAAATAATACTGTTAAGAGTTTAAAAGTGTTTATTTAACAAATATGGTGCATTATTAAACGTAGAAGTAATTAATAAAACAACAGTCAATGAAATACAAATTATTTATTCGAAACTAATTAACAAATAATTAGAAAATTAGGCTGGTATTTTTTATGTGTAACCTCTTTTCTCTTGGTTGCTTACTCGCTAAAATATCATTCCCTATGTTAATCCTATGGTGCCATTTTTTTAAAGATATGGGGTTGATATTTAGGGGGGGATCGATAGGTACTACCTGTATGGTTAGAAAGTACAAGGACTCGACCCCCAGGTGCCCCCTCCTGGACAGCATTTTGTCAATGCAAATCCTGACTAGTTCATTTCATTATTTCAATGAAACAGTTCAGGGTTTGATTAAAATCACTTTCTTTCATCATGGAAATTATCTTGAAGAGACGTTATTTTAACATCTCTCGTCATCCTATTCCTTAGGGATTTCATGAAATTCCTAATTTCATTATTTTCCTGCGACACACACACACACACATTTATATATATAAATTATTTATATCAAAATCCTGTCATATAAAGCTCTCTATTGTATTGAAAAAACATTCTTTTAGCTTTTCCCGATTGTTTTGAAAGGGACAGAACTTGAATTTCTATAACAGAAGTACACAATCATTTTTTACGCTTTCGTAACTTCCCCTCACGCAAGGTTGATTTCCGCAGAACTCTCAGCCTTCTTTCTCTATGAATTATTAAAAAAAATTACCATGCAGATCCAAAAACTGTTTCCCTTTTCCTTTTCTTCAATAATTATTTAATGAAAACATTACCTACATTGATACATATGCACTTATGGACAAAAAAATTAGCGCACCAAGAAGGAGTCGTCGAAAGTGAACAAAGTTTTACATACGTAATGACTACTTTGATAAAAGTAAATGATTAGAAAATCAAAGAAAAGGGATAATTTATTTCAGATAAAAAGGCAAAAGAACGGAGGATTTAATACCCTGTTGAACCCCCTCTAGCGCGGATGCATGATGTGATACGATCTGGCATTGAGGCATACAAGTTCTGTATGATCTCTTGAAACATTTCGTTCCATATTTGCTGTAACCTTGCCTCTAGTTCGTTCAAACTCGTGGGATGCCCAACTCGCCGTCCCTAATGATCCCAGATATGCTCGATTGGAGACAAATCTGGGAATCGGGCAGGCAAAGGAAGGGTAGTAACAGTACGAAGACAGTCTTGTGACACCCTTGCCGTGTGAGGCCGAGCATTGTCTTGTTGAAAAATGGCTCCTGGAAGCCGTTGCATGAGTGGCAACACATGTGGCTTCAGGATGTCACGGACATACCGCTAGGTTGTCATGGTGCCACGGATCAATATTAGGGGTGAATGTGTATTGTAGGCAATGGCACCCTATACCATCACACCAGCTGTGGGAGTGGTGTGTCGCCGTAAAGCAAAGGCAGGATTGGGGCGTTTACCACGTACACGAACACGCTTGTCATCACTGCTGAGATTGAATCTGGTTTCATAGCTAAAGACGACCTGGTTCCATTCCACTGCAGTCCAGTTTCCTCGTACGTAGCACCACTTCAAACGGAGACATCGATGGGTGGGCGTCAAGGCCAGCACACGTAATGGTCGCTGTGATCCCAAATGTCCTTCAACCAGGCGCCTTCGTATGATTCGAGAAGATACAGAGGCCCCTAGTGAAGGTGCTACCTGTGCCTGGATGGCGGCCGATGAAGCAGTTAGCTGTACGCTTGTATTTCTTACGATGTGGTGGTATTCTAAACGAGTGGTCTGTCGAGGGTGTCTTGAGCTTGGTCTTCGTGTAAATGACATCTCTCGTATCCACTGATACCAACACCTCCTCACAACACAATCAGAGAGGCCTAATTGACAAGTTACTCGCCTAGCTGACCACCCCGCTTCCATCATGCCGATGATTCTCTCCCCTCTCAAACTGCGACAGCTGCTCATATTGTCTTCGAAAACGGTGGAATGGTATGTCTGCCTCAGGTCTTCCTTTGTAAACGATTCAGCACACTTGAACAAGCTTTGGTTACCTGCTTTATACTCCACGAAGAACGACGTTAAACACCCTCTACCGGCTATACGTAATGCTCAATCATGCTGCATTTCTAATCATTTGTATATCTCCCCAACATGTACCTTCATGCCAAGTTTCGTTACGATCCCGCAATTATTTCTTGGTGCACTAATTTTTTTAGTCCATGAGTGTACTTAGATATTTAACTGGGTTAAGATAGTTATTTGAGATTGTTAGATTGGGATTATAAACTATTTTCCATTAATAAAGCTGAGAATCAGTGAAAATATTACAATTATTTCTAAAGAAATAAAAAAGTCCAATTTATTTGTAAAAAAGCTACTATAGGAAGAAATAATTTTAAGTGATTTTCAGCAACGTTTATGTAGTTCCATAAATGAATTCGAGAGAGCGCTCACGATTTCGGACAAGAGATACACTAAAACCCCCAACAGAAGTAACAAAAATATATTCTGTATTTTATGACAAGCATTAAAGCAGTGCTTCTCAAACTGTGGGGCGCGCCCCCCTGGGGGGGGCGCGAGCATATCGAAAATAAAAGATTTAAAAAATAATTAGTTTACTGGAATGAATTAAAACAAAATACTTTCAGACATAATAAAAAATGCACTTTTACTCTGATATAATTTATAGGCGATATTAAGCGATCAAAAATAAACACTTCTTCAATACCTAATTAGCTATCTTTGATCCTATAACCAAATAAAAAACTTTTATTTGATTTGCTGTCATCCCGTGATGAGAGATTTTTTTATTACGCTTTTTTTTACCTCTAACATACTACTCTTTCAGAGAAAAACCAGATCCCGGACCCAGAATCGAAAAACTTTAGGAACATAAAAAATTCATCACTGTCATTATTTTTGAAATACTGCACATTATAGCTGTAATCTGTTTGACCTTCTAAGTTATTGGTACAGTTAGTTATGACCCCTCTCTTACGTGTTCTCTGTTGCGCTTTTTTTCATGCAAAAGAGTTTTATGATATTTGGGAAACCACGGAGAGCACACACACACACACTATCTCATGAAGGATTACTTGGCAAAGAAATATTTTTATAAATATTCTCAATGTATAAAGCATAACGAAAAACGTTTCACACAATTTTTTAGCAGTAACATACATATTATCATAATGAATATACTTTTTACCCGGAAGTGGTCGCACGGGACACACAGATTACGAAATCGTTAATTCTGGCAAAACTGTTTATTTATTACCAAAGAAAAATTGAAAAGTCCTTGAAAGTAGGTAAGTAAACTTTCTCTTAGCTAAATCATTCACTTGAATCATGATTTGTATCGTGTACAATAAAATAATTATAAAAAAAAAAAGATTGGGGTGACTCAATAACCCCGACCGTACCGAGTGCGCGCCTGCTCCCGGGTTAAAACATGTTGGTCTTTTCACTTTAAAAATATTAAAAATAATACAATTATTCTTCATCGATATTTAATATTATTGATCATTATTTAACATCAGTGGCGCACACAAGGGGGGTCCGGACCCCCCCAAAGCCCTTGATTTTTTCCGATTGATTATAATTCTAAGTTTATAGTACGCAAAATTTAGTTAAGTATTTGTTATTAATGATTAATTTTATTAGTTAATGCTAATTATTTATTCAAGAATTAGTTTTTTACTGTGTTTTGTTCCCGAAAATCAACAAAATCAAAAGGAACCTGATACAAGATTGGTGAACTTTCGACTCCGACCCCCTTGAAAAATTCCTGTGTGCGCTACTGTTTAACATCAATTATAAATGCTAATTCTGTGAGGCTTAAAATTACAATTCGCTTAAAACTAATTATAATTTGAGCAACGATTTTAAAAATCATTTTACGTTTTTGTAAACATTGTCGAGCACTTGGTTTTGCTTCCCTTACAATTCAGCTATTATATCAATAATGTTTTATTTTCTTATAAATGAACTCGAGCAAAGAGCGGGCACTTCAGCCGGTATACATTTAATGTATCAGTGCTGCACAGAATATTTTATAACTAATTAATTAATACTAAATTAAGAACAAGTTTAATAAGTATTAATGGCGTCCATGAGCTTGTCTTGGAAAGCAAAGTTTTTATAAGGAATGCTTATTATTAGAAATTGACCCTCTGAATTCTTTTTCTATATTTAGCAGATATCTATATTTTGTCTTCTAAGCAGCTACCGCATTTTGTAATATGTTCAATTTAAAAATCAGAGAAAGGAAAAATAACATAATAATTATCCTATTATTTTATTTATTTATTTTGCTTAAAAGTAGTATACAAAATTTAATACTTACGTTACTAATTTGTATGGTTTATAATTAAGATCGCCTGTTGTAACTTTAGCGTCAAAGTGCATTATTATTGCATTCAGTACATTATTAATGTATAAGGGGGGGGCGCGAAAAAAATTGTGATCGAAAAGGGGGCGCCAGTATTGAAAGTTTGAGAAGCACTGCATTAAGGTTAATAAAAAAAGTGTTGAAATATGACTTTTGAATGCAAAATAACCAAAATCAATTCAAATTTTTAATGAAAACATAAAATTCTAGAAGGTCCTAGCGGTATTATTGATGCAGAATTTCTTTCACGAAGCTTGAAATCTAAGTTCACAACATAAAATTTTCACAATAGTTGTTCTTGCATTGGGACATAGAAATAAAAATATCTTCCGTAGTTCTTAGTTTTTGAAGAAATGTAAAACATTACTTCTGATAAAATTGTATCAAAATATAATAAAAAATATGAATTGGAGCACGAAAGAAATGATCATGACCGCTACCAGAGCTCTCCCACCTCCAGCACTATAGCGTATGCATATAAATAGTTTAGGCTCTTCAGTAGTTTAATTATTTTGTTTCATTTACATATCGGCTATTCTGTTTCAAAAGTTTGTCATATCCAGAAGAAAAAAAAGACCTATAGATAGATGAAGAAGAGTAGCTTTGCTTCTAAATAGATGTGATGGGAAACGCCTGGTTTAGAAAATCTTGACCCATCTTGAGCTGTTGTAGCATGGATGATGATGATTAACCATTTCAAAATGTGTAGATTATGGATATGATAGTTGCTTTTTCAATAAAACGATTTAATTTCTTTTCGTAAGGCAATAAGCAAGGCAATAATTAATCCTTTGTTTCACGAAATTAGAAAATTCCATAAGTAAAAATGTGTTCCTATTTTACTATGATAGACAGTAGCCAGATTTTTTCTATGAATGGAAGAACCAAATAATTCTGAAATACAGGGGTATATAATATAAAGTTATATGCATTGAAAGATTACCTCGATCTCATTACTAAAATACCAGCAAGGCAAAGATACTTTTTGGAAGATTTTAATACCTTACAGTTTGTCTACCAATTAAAATGTTATAAAATCTAGAAGCGTGAATGTGTAATTTAAAATAATGTGTTTCTAAGAAGTTCCACTGTGGGATGAAAAACCTAACATAAGGCAACAAATGAAAGAAATACTTTCCTTATCTCATGCAGTGGTATATTGTAATTCGGAAAACTAAAACAGTTAAACTAAATGCGATTTCGATCCCTTCAGAACTTTATCTAAAGAGTTTTATTAAAAAAAATCAAAGTTTTTTTTTTTTTTTTACTGTAAAATCGTAGCATATTTGAAACTAAATATCTTACATTTATTGATTCTGCGCGAGATTCCACAACACCCCCTTCCCTTACAACTAATTGAAGATTTTTCAATTATATCAATCGATTATTCATTTCTTCAAAAATATACACATAATAATTCAACAATGTATTTCAAGAATCCATTAATTGTTAAGATTTCCCACTGTTAACTATTATTGTCACTCAGCATTGTTTAAATTGAGCATTGTTACATCTTCAACAGCTTTTTAACTTCAGAATGTAAATTACATTTGAAGTATACGCTTGTGTGGTTTTCAATATCTGCCCCATATCATCCGATTTCTGATTTGAATTTCTGCCTCTTCGATTTGCAAAATTATCCGAGTTCTGCTTCAAACGTCCGCCCTCCGAAATTTACAAAATTATCTGATTTCTGCAATAAATTTTTGGCTGTTCAATTTTCACATTATCCGACTTCTTTAAATTTCCGCCTTCACAATTTATGACATGATTCGGCTTTTGTTTTAAATTTTCAACATTGTATTAAATAGTGGATCAAAATACTTCGAAAAATTCCTATTTCCTATATAGTAAAATGAACTAAAAAAGACTCTATAGACAAAATGATCCTACTTGTGTGGGCGTGGTTCGCCATCCGATTTCTATTCTTTAATTATGGGACATTCTACTTCTACCGCCTATTATACTACTGCTTGATGGATTCCAAAAGAAAAACACCAATAATCATGAAAAACAACCGGGAGATGGGGATCCAGAATCAAAAGGCCATACCACGGAGGAGGATTCAAAATTCCAAGATCGTTACAAGCACCTAATCAGCCTAGACAGATTAATAGAAAAATTGATGGAAAAGGAAAAGGAAATAATACTCGAGACAAAGAAAAGATATCAGTGAAGACAGCTAAATTAGTGTTCAGTGTTGAACAAATAATTCTTGTAACACCCACAACAACAAGTACATATTTGTCGCGAGAGGGCGCTAGTGTGTGTAAAACAGTGTATGTGTAGACAGAGTAAGAAGAGAGCGCATGGAGAACGCTCTAATAAAATTCCTTTTTATCTTAATCTCGCCATTTTGTGTGTGTGTGTGGTGTAATTAATCTTTTAGAGATTTTTAATTAATGTATGTAAATGAATCGGTGCAAACTAAACAATGGTCCGTCGAGCCTGAAATGGCCGGGACTGAAAATAAGGAATTGTAGAGATCACGAATGAAAAGAAAGGAAGCGTCCTTTTAGTGGAGAGAAAGTTATCACTTGGTGAGAGGTCAGTCTTCAATTTTCCTATATTTTGTGTTTTGAGAAAAATATGTGTTTCATAAGTGGCTAAAATAACTTTAATTTGTGATTGAGATAGTTATTTTGTGACTTATATGTGTTTCATTTGTGGTTAACTATATTTTGTGTTTTGAGAAAAATATATGTGTTTCATAAGTGGTTAAAATAACTTTAATTTGTGATTGAGATAGTTTTTGTGATTTATAAGTGTTTAATTTGAGGTTGAGTTAACTTTGATTTGTGGCTTAGATAATTAAATTGTGGTTTATTTGTTTTCATTGGTGATTGAGATAACTTTACTTTGTGAAAATGAGTATAGGTAAATTTAAAAAAGATGAACTTAGGAGTATTGCGGATGAATTAAAATTAGTTGTTCCAGACAATGCTAAAGTTCTAGATTTAAGAGAATTAATACAGGAGAGTGAGATTTATAAAAATGATAAGGAAACGTATCAGGCTATTGTTGATTGTGTATTGGAGGAGATAAATGATAAAAGAAATGAAAACGAAAATAGAATTTGAAAAAATTAAACTGTCACAGTTAGAGCATGAAAACGAAAATAGACTAGAAATTGAAAAAATTAAACTGTCACAGTTAGAGAAGGAGTTAGAAATAGCGAAATTACATAATCAATCGGGCAAAAGTTTACCTTTACAAAATGAAAATCAATTAATTACAACCGAGTGTAATATTGAAAGTTTGATTATAAAAGTATCAAAACCTTAACAATCCCGGTACCCCTAAGAGCAGAGTCATTTAATTTATTTTTTCAATCTATAGAAAAGGCATTTAAAACTAAAAATGTTCCTGAAAAATTAAAACCCGAAATTCTTCTGAATATTTTAGGAGAAAAGGCAAATAACTTAATGATTTATCTTCGAGATGAAGATTTAATTGACTATAATAAGTTGAAGGCAATTGTGTTAAAAGAATTTCAACCGACCCCCTATGAATGTTTAAATCAATTTAAAAAGGCCCAAAAATTACCTAGCGAGAGTTATGTTCAATTCGCGTCTAGATTAAGTGCGAATTTTAATTACTATTGCCAATTACGGGAGGTCAATGATTTCAAGTCAGTTTGTGAGTTAGTAATCTCAGATAAGATAATAGAGACATTAGACCGAGAATTAAATACGCATATTAGCATTAAGCAGGGCGAAATGTGGTTTAAGCCACAAGATCTAGCTCGCGAGTGTGATATTTTTATATCATCCAAGGGAAAAATTAGAGAACAGAATTTATTTCCTAAGTTTAAACGTAATGAGACCTATAATCATCGTGGAGCAAAAAATATTTCAAGCATAAATCTGTCTTCTGTTAAAAATGTGAAATGTTTTTGTTGCAAATCACGAGAATTCCACCCACTGTATTCATGCTCAAAATTTAAATCTCTCAGCGTCAGTGAAAGAGTGGATTTTGTAAAGGCTAATCATTTGTGTTTCAAGTGCTTTTCCCCTAACTGTAGTGTGAAAACCTGCTGTGCGAAAAATTGTTTTTGTGGGAAACCGCACAATCGCTTGATTCACTTTCCAAAGCCAGGCAAGGAGTCTGTCGCCCTCAACCAAACAGTTCAAAGGTCAGTTCTCAACCCGCTCGCAGATGTGTTCGGGGGACCGGGAGGATCGAATTGCGTCGTTCCACCCCAAGGTGAAAATGAAGAAAACAAGTCGTTAGTAGCAACCAGCTTTTTAAAGAATAAAACGCGAACCGTTTTACTGAGTAGCGTCCAGTGCTTCTTAAGGGACAAATATGGCCTTTTACATGAGGTAAGAGCGCTTTTGGACGTAGGGAGTCAGTCAAATTTCATTACGAAAGACTGTGCAGATAGATTACAATTAAAAAATGAGAAAATTAATTTGCTAGTATCTTGTTTAAATGAGTCAACAATGACAATAAATGGAGGAGTTACGACCTCCATATTTAACGGTGATTTAAGTTTCAAAAAGGAGCTAAATTTATTAGTTGTAAGAAGGATAACCGATTTGACTCCATCACAAATAATAAATGTGTCGCTAGATATGCCAAACGAAATTAAACTAGCCGATTATAAATTTAATATTCCTGGTAAAATTGATGTGTTGTTAGGCGCGGAAATATTTTACGAATTACTGAGACCAGGCCAAATTTATTGTGGAGATTCAAGACTACTTTTACAAAATACTGTTTTTGGATATGTAGTTAGCGGAAGTGTAGGAGATGAGGTGAGGGATAACAATATTCATTGTGGATTAATCAGAGATAGTGATTTAAATACAACATTAAGGCAGTGCTTCTCAAACTTTCAATACTGGCGCCCCCCTTTTCAATCACAATTTTTATCGCGCCCCCCTTATACATAATAATTTACTGAATGCAATAATAATGCACTTTTACGATAAAGCAACAATATTTATTATAAACCGTACAAATTCATGACATAAGTATTAAATATTTTGTATATGTTACTTAAGTAATAGGATAATTACTAAGTTTTTTTTCCTTTCTCTGATTTTTAAATTGGAACATATTACAAAATGCGGTGGTTGCTTAGAAGACAAAATATAGATATCAGCTAAATATAGAAAATGAACTCAGGGGGTCTATTTCTTATCTTAAAACTCCTTTCAAAAACTTTGCTCTGTAAGACAAGCCCATGGAAGTAGCTAATAATTATTAAACTTGTTCTTAATTTAGTAGTAATTAATTAGTCATAAAATACTCTGTGCACCACTCATACATTGAAAGCAGTGTTTCTCAAACTTTCAATACTGGCGACCCAATTTTCAATCATAATTTTTGTCTCGCCCCCCTGTACAACAATAATGTATTTACTGCAATAAAAATGCACTTTGAGAGAGAGACGCTAAAGTTACAATACGATCTTAATTATAAAACCGTAGAAATTAATA